>OX402023.1:7419693-8019693 GCA_947859395.1 Eupithecia insigniata | reverse complement strand
ATGAAAACGAATCAGAAACTTTCATTTTAACTAATGGATAGTTAAAATGAAAGTTTATTTATTTATTTATTTAGAATTAATTATGATAGACAATGCCCTCTTACAGCAGCACTACTAATTAATATTTTTATTTTTAAACATGACTTAAACGATGCCCACGATGCACAGCTGATCTAATTTAATTTACCTTACATATTTATCTATATTCCTAAGTTATTTAACTGTATTTCTGTTTGTCTGTTTTATGGCTTTGAAGTAAGCATAATTTTAAGCACATACATATATTGTGAACTATTTATTGAAAATTGACTTATCCAAGTGTGCCCAGTGCTCCTACGGCGAATAGATGAGTTTCCAATTAGTTTTCGTGCAAATACTAATTAAATGTGGGAAACATTGTTGGAAACATGTTCTCTTGAGTTAAATGAAAATCGAGTGACATTCTGCATTGTAGATGTTAAAATTACAACATAAGTAATGTGTACGAAAAGTAAATCCCTCCATAGGTTCGCGGCGTGGAGCACCGCCTAATCAACATCGCGTTGGACCGCGCAGCGCCCGCGCTGCCGCCGCAGGCCGCTCCCGCCATGTTCCACATCAAGGCAGAGCAGGAGGAGGAGCCCTATTTCTACGACAACATGGCCCAGGTCAATGTGAACGGGATGAACGGTGAGTTAACATTTATAATTGCAGCATTATGACGCGTCACGTCATACAACACAATTATTAGGTACAGATAACATGTAAAGTGAGACTTGATCTTTTTCACCTCTCTTTGCTGCTCAAAAACAATAATCAGAATCTATGTTTGATCTAGCGAAACACTAGTTATTTGTTTAACAAGAGACCAAAACTATTTTTGTTCCCGAGCAAGCAAAACAGCATATTTGTCTGGTTTTGCACGAGTTTTGCTGTTACATTTGATGTCTGTTTCATTTGAACTGTGTGAGCAGTAAATAAATGCCCCTGTGTATTACTGCACGCGCAGGTCTGAACTCGCTTTCCCTCAATAAAATCTTTAGGCTTACAAAACAAGCAGTTAGATAAGTCAATATTTATATAGTAATTATTATTAAATAAGAAATAAGGTGTTATTGATTTTCTCTTCAGTAGTTCTAGTCCAAGAAGTGAATGAAAACATAGATGTGCTTTTCTTGTAAATCTACCATTTATTTAGTGAACTTATGAAATAATTTGACTCATCAGGCTGGTACCCTCGCTGACCTTTGTAGTAATGAATATTAATGTAGAAAAGGTTAATAAGCCGACATTCGCATAGCACCAAAGTTATTTATTCAAAAACACGCGTTCAATAGGAATACTAATCAATGAGAGATTAAAGAAAAAAATTCCTAAAAAGATTTGCAAATAAGATGTCGCGAATAAAATCAACGTAGGGAGTCGTTAGATGGAGGCTGCTCAGGACAGATATTCGTGGCGTCGTCGTTTGGGGGAGGCCTATGTTCAGCTGTAGACGTATACGGGCTGATGATGATGAATAGATCAAAGCAGAAAGCAATGAAATGAATATACTATACTATAATGTGAGCACAACCTCACTATGATGGTAAGTAACGATGTGACAGACTGTTCCGCACTGACAGTAGTATGTAAGAAATTCAATGTTCTCTGTAGCTTTATAGAAATATTTGACATTGTATCTAAATCGTTTTAGATTTAGATAGGCAAAATAAACATGTATTAGACACATAAGTGAAATATAAATGTGCTAGTTGTTTCTTTTACACTTCTTCCACTAGTGGACAAAACATTGAAGTGAAGAGAATATCAATAACACCTTATTTCTTATTTGATAATAATAACTATGTTTATAGTATACAATTTGACTTGTCTAAGTGCTTATTTTGTAAGCCTAAAGAAATAAAGTTATTGATTCTGAATCAAATCAAATCATTTATTTGCAAGAATACATAAATATTATGCAATGTCAGGTCTTATAACTATTTAGGGAATTCGCTGATTCTGGTGTATCTCGTAAGTCTAGAAGACATCTATATTCACTCTTGTCTTGAAGAGATCAAGGTTGTAGTTGGTCAGAAAAACAGAAGCAGGCAGCGAGTTCCAATACTTAGCGGTGCGGTGCGAATGATGAAGGTGGAGGAGACCCGCTCAGGAGGAGTGGATGGTGATATCCACAAGATAAGGATGGTAATCCGCCTTACGTGTGCAGAAATGTACGTTGATATGTAAAAAAAAATCTGACATAAACTTAGCGACTGAAAAAACAGTACAAAATCGTAAGCAATGACGAAAAACACATCGACTCCCAAGTAAAAAAATATTCTATTCCTTAAGTTAATGAGGGAAAATATTCAAACAATAGGAGAAATTTCAACCGCACTGAAAACATTAAATACCTATTATGCTTTGTTCTAAAATTTTAATTTTAATTTTTTGTTAACCGGGTGACCGCATCTTTTCAAACCGGACGGATTTTTTTTATCGACACTGGTATTATCTGCATGTCATATATATGCAAATCGCAGAACATCGAATACTTTTGAAAGCTTTCATACATAATATCTTGTCCGTTATCGAACTTTTTGCTGCACACGTGCAATAATGCATTGATGTTTGTTTTTATCGATTACTTTGCTGGCTACCTTGCTATTTTCTATTATTGTTATCAGTATTTGTTAAGTTTTCATCTCGTCTCTGTTGACATAAAATATCTTAGATTCTAGAACCGAGATAAATCGATTATTCGCAGATGAAAGAATTATTAGAGCTAACTCTACTTCTCTCTTTTGCACATATTTGCAAAACTTTAATAAAGGGTTAAAATATTACTTAAAGCTGTGATGACAATCGAGACTGTTTCTGTTGAAGTTCAAACAATAGTCTCTATAATCCGGCTAAGTCCCGTCCATAAATAATCAGATCGATATAAACTGTTCCCATATCACTTTTTAAAGATTTTACATTAAAATTAAAAACTAGTAGAACTTGTCCACTGCATAGATTCAATGTTCCAAGTTCAAGGCCTTATGATGAAATCAAGTCATCTATTTATGTAAATAAGTCGAACATAGATTCTAGTTTTATTTATTGCATACCTAATGGTACTGTATCATTTGTATGTTGAATTTATACTTTTTGTTTACTGGCATTTTGTAAATGATACAGAATGTTGTAGTTATAATTAAAAAAATTGATATTTAGTTTTTCCAAGTATGTATGTACGTGCATACGAAATAAAATGCGTGTGATTATTGTTATAACTTGTATTGAGAGAGTTTTAAAGATTTTATAATCAAAAGTGTAACATTTGATAAGCCATTTAATAACAGAAAGTGTGAAATTATTGCCATTATAGAAAAACTAGTTGTTCCCCGCGGTTTTACCGGCGTTAAATTCGAATTTCTATGGGATTAAAAAGGTCTTTTTTCCCGTACATCTCCCATGAGAATTTGATGTACTACCAGGACAAAAAGTGTTACTCTCCATCCTTTGAACTAACTCTCTGCCAAAAATCAAGTCGATTGGTTGCTTAGTTAGGGCGTGAAGGAAGGACAAACAAACATAATATGCACTTTCGTGTAGGTATATAATATTATTTAAACACACTTTCGTATTAAATACGATATATGTATGTATAGCTATCCTAACTAACATTAATTTTATAATGTTAGTTAGGATTAAAGCTAATTTCACGCCTAAACTACATATTCAGAAGTAAATTGTATGTTGTGACACTCGGTCTGACAACATGGACCAGCAGAGTAGGAGTGCTCCACTAGACTACTCACCAACCGCAAAAAGTATACATCTAATATTTACTCTCTTGTTCCAGGTCAAATCGAGCACCCGCACACGACGCACCCCGACACACAGATGTATTCAATCTATCCCCCTCAGAGCATCCCAGCTCTCAACCCTATAGACCTGTACTCACGGCAGAACTACCAGCTGTTCAACCGAGACAACCCTCAGAACCTAGTCATGCACAGACAGTACGACACCGGGAGCCCCTACACAGAGAAAATACGAGAAGAAAGCAAGGACAAGGTCGAAGAGCCGAAGGAAAATCTCAAACCAAATGATAATAAGATGTTTTACAATGAATTTACGGAGAAAGATGAAGGTACCAAGCTTACTGAAGAACTATCCTTAGGTATAAAAGGGGAATATATCTGCTACAAGTGCAATGAAGTCTGTCCTTCGAAGAGGGTGTTAAAAACGCACGCGAAAGCTTGTCAAGGGAAAGAGGATGAATCCGTTGATAAATACTCAAAGTTCGGATGCAGTCAGTGTCCATACAAGTGCCAGTCGCCTGCCATATTGAAAATTCACGAAAGGACACATTCTGGTGAGAAGCCGTTTTCCTGCAACTTCTGTGACTATAAATCAGGGCAGAAGAATAACGTAGCGAAGCATATACTCGTCCACATGAAGGAAAAACCTTTTCGCTGCCAATACTGTGAGTACAGATGCGCGCAGAAAAATAACTTGGTGGTTCACGAACGAACACATACCGGGTATAAACCTTTTGCCTGTCCGTACTGCGAGTATCGGACGGTACAAAAACCAAATCTGGTCAAACATATGTATCTACACACAGACCAGAAGCCGTATAGCTGCGATGTGTGTTCCTACAAGTGTGTGCAGAAAACTAACTTAACAAAACACAAGCAGAGGCATTTAAACGAGACTGCTACGGGAAAGGTTGCCGTGACGGATAAGGTTAAGCCGTACCGGCCTCGACAGAAGAGCCTTAAATGTCCCCAATGTCACTACAGATGTGTACAGAAGTCTAGTATGGAGAAACATTTGCAGTTTAAACATAATATTGAGTTTGTGAGTATAGATGGGAATGAAGATGAATCTGTGCAGAATTTGAGTGTTAAAAAAGATTTTGTCGAAGACAAAGTGAGTGAGAATAGTGAAGAAATCATGTCGTAGCTTACAGGTTAGTATTTTTAAGTTGTTCTGTGTATATTTTGAAATGTCCCAAAGCTGCTGAGTTATTCTTGCTCTTTAGAGAGTGGCACAAGAATTTGGAGACCACAGTGGGTAAATTGGCTGATGGTTGTAAGGAAATAACAAACTCGCCGATTCACAACAGAATTCAGAATCTTTGCCACTTCTACACTTTTTTAGAACTACCAGAAATAAAATATCAGATTCTTGGTCTCAAGCATACGGTAACACAATATCTAGAATTTCTTTTATCTGTGGACGATTCTGCTAACTGTTTTTCCGCAGATTAAGTAGTGTTTGTGTTATAAGCTATTTAAAGTTTAGCATTTTTAAAAGCTGGTATAGTATTTTTTTTTATACAATTATAAATCCAGGGCTCCAGTACACGAAAAAAAAGGGGATCGCGTCAGCTTTTGAAAATAAGGATAATTTGTAGAGTTTAACAATAAATATGCATGGCTGGCACCACAAACGAGTTTTAAAATAATTTCAGCGAAGTTATTGTTGTTGAATAGACGCTAGAAGCTAATGAAATGTTTTAACTTGGACATGTCAAATTAGTAATATGTCCTCCAAACTAAACTTGCCCCCCACAGTGGTCAGTCTCAACGGAGACTAGCCGTGTGTGCGCAAGTGCCCTCATTGTCGTAAATACGATGCGAGAGACGAACCGGTACGACCCGGGAGAGTTCAGGCGCAGGGCCCACGGCTCAACGTGCTCTCCGACTTATGGGGTGTGACACCAACTTCCTGACAATGGCTTTTAGTTAGATTTGATACTCATTTCATGTTTGTTTTTATCAGAAATAATTCTTGGAAGCCACTTTGATGAGCGACTTTATTTTAGGTAGACGATAGTGACACTGTGCTACTTATTTCTATATCAATAAATAAATAATGCTGGACAATTCACACAGCATCATCTAGCCCCAAGCTAAGCAAAGCTTGTGTTATGGGTCTAGATGACTGATATACCTAGTACAATACAAACATAGATATTTTTTATCATACATAGAAAATACTTAGAACAAATATTTTCAGATTGTACAAACATTTGTCCCAAGGCGGGAATCGAACCCACTGCGGCGCAGGCGGAGGCGCCACATCGGTCGTCAATATCTCTATGAACGTTTCTCATTGCGTTATTATCGCAGAAGTGTCCTTAATTCCAATAATGTACGTAACATTATTGCAATTATGGAAATACTTGTATCAAAGTATTTTGATATTTTTGCTCAAGTCTTTACAACAGACGGCTCGGACTCTCCATCCTCAGTCATTCATTATATAAGTTTTGTATTATTATCTAGCCATTATTTAGGTAAATCTGTTTGTTTGACATGTCTAAGTACTATTGTGATAAAAGCCTCTCTGTATGTATAAGATATTGTTCCTGACAATAACTTTTAAGTTTAGTTTATGAAACCTTAAATAAAACTAGTAGTTTTATTAGTTTTAAATGTTTATTAAAAGGAATAACTTCCTGTTATATATGTATGTAATGGAAGATTTTTTTTAAATCAATGTTTATTTATGCTATTGAGCCATCAATTGATGCGATATCATCACCATCATCATATCAGCCCATACACGTTCACTGCTGGACACAGGCCATGATGCGATATATTTCATTTAAATTAAATCATACTGTTTCCTAGTTACTTATCGTATTTTTAATCATTTTGAATGAATCAAAAAAGAGAAATTTGATAATGGTTAGCTTACATTTTTTCTTTTATTTTTGTACTATGTGGTTTTTTTGTATCCCACCAAAACACGCTATAAATGTACCTATTTTATTTAGTTCGTTAGCAATATTATAATTACGTACCGCCAGGATAAAATGATTATTTAGCAACGCCATCTAGATAAGGAATATGTTCTTTCACTCTTGTTATGGAATTGTTTCTAGAAACTCTAGTTTTATAATTATTTTGTTACCACGAGATTTGAGTAAGTACCTAAATTGACATCACTCTGTAAATTTTTAATGATTTAGTGATATTTTTAAGCAATTGATTTTGTATGTTTTTTTTTATTAAATGCCGCTTACCAAAGTGAAATTTTGTTTTCTTTGCGAGAGCTTAAATTGTTATTTTATCTACGATCCCAATTCCACCACCATCACCTTATATACTAGTCCACAGCTGGACATAGGCCTCCCCTAAAGAGCGCCATAGCTTAGATTTCTTAAAATTGGCTGCATCACTCATAGATAAAGACAAAATTATTTAATTTTACCCAAAAACAAGAAAACTAGCAGTGCCCTTACAGGGTGCATGTACCTGTTGATTTAAGCTATGTTAGGTACCTAGATCTAAGCCGTATAAATGTACCTGTAAGCACCTACATTATTAAATCTATAATTCACTGGTCTAGCGGTCGGTTGCGACCTCAACAGCTGATAACTCAAATATTGTACCTATTTGTGTTTTTCAAGCCAAAAATCACAGTAACTAAATAGCTGTAAAGTTGGGCGGTGAGTCACCGCCCAACATTCAATTGTATTTTATGAGCATTTGGAATATTTATTTTTATCCCAGAATTTCTTATTTTCCCAAATGTTCCAAAAATACCAGTAGAAAATGGTTAACGATTTGTAGTTATTTGACTTGATTTCTTTGTTATTGGCATCGTATCGTATGTGTCTCGTTTTGACTTTTCTGCCAGATTTTTCCGCAAGCTTTTCCGTAAGTTTTATAATTCTTAACTAAATTGTAGAACGCAGAAAAATTTCAAAACGAAAATAAAAATTTAATATCGCGCCAACCCGTAAAGCAACATAGCGTCGCTTTGTCGCTAGCTTCACGGCGCGATATAGTTACTCAAACTTCTGCCACTTATCAATAGATGGTGTTTCGTGTTTCTGGTAAGCTTGCTTGATACTTTAATGGTTGCTTAGCTGATCAAGCCAGATCAAGCCACCTCAAAAAAAGTCAATAGATGATTGCGAAGTATAATAACTGGTCTATGGATGATTGCTGTCAAAATTGTCGACGTAAACATTCCTTTCGGTCAGATTTGTTTATTTTTCTCTGTATTTTACAGGAAATAATTAATTTAAACAATGTCTGGTCATAACGTTAACGTCTGTGATATCGGCGACGATGTAAAGGAGGTTCTCAAGAAGTTTCGTTTCCAAAAACACACATCCAACTCTGCACTCATCCTCAAGGTATTATTCTATTTTCCTCGATTAATCTGTATGAAACCGATATTATATGAACTGAAATTGCTTTGAAAATTCGTTTTTCTATCTATATTACCGTTTAATAGCTTTTTATGACGCCATAAATATCAATAGAATGACAAAAACGATAGCCACTCCTGAGTCACTCACGCATATCACAGCAAGTATTTATCTATGCGTCATTTCATTTAAACAGTAATTCGATATTTCCTGTACTATTGGCTATTAAGTTTCTCGGTTATCCTGCTAGCAAAGGCTTAACAATAATATTTTTGATGCGGAACATTTAATTGTTTTTATGCCCAAACCTAGGAGAAGACCAATGTTGGTCTTCTCCTGCCACAGATGCCACACCGCGCCACAGAGGTCATCACTTACTTGGAATTACAAGATCACAAGAGACAAAGAAATCAATTACATGCATGAGAGATCTATATACCTAATGGATTTAAATGATAAACTTCTAATTCAAATGAATATGGGAAACAAATAATGGATACAACTAGTAATATGTAACCTCAAACTGTTGTGAAGGGCTTCCTGATCCTTCAGATATCATTTGATTGGTCAAATAATACTTACGATTAAAGTAATTGAAAATCCTGCATGCACATTAATTTATTAGTGTAAGTTCTTATTTGTATGGACATTGTTATCTGTTCTAATTGAATAGAATAATCCAGATATTAGTAACAGGGGAAAGTTTGTTATGTTAGTACATATTATTTGACATACTTGTTCATTACATAACATACCTACTAACTTTCATCATTTAATAATATCTGGATTAGGTATTCATATATTATATTCCAGGTGAATCGCGAGAAGCAAACGCTGGAGGTGGATGAACAGCTGGAGAGCATAGACCTGGAGGAGTTACAGGATGTTCTGCCTTCACACCAGCCGCGGTTTATTGTCTACAGGTACTAACCAGTTCTAACATACAACACCATTAGTGCTGTTATACAGGTGGCTGTATAAAACTTACCCTGCAGGTAACATTCACTTGTTCCACCCTGCATATTCTCTGAAAACACTGAGCATCACACATAATCTATGTTACTGTAAGTATACTTTATGCTCACTCACTGAACTTCTCCATGGATTTCTTGGTCATAGTTTCTGTGTCACGGGTGGTGTGGGACAAGTCAACATGGGCATCACACACACATATACACACTGCTCAAATACTTTGACTGTAAGTTTGACGGTGCAGTGGTAGTTTGCCCCATAGTTTGGGCTTGTTAGCATAAAATTCTGCCCAGGTTTGTCTGATTTTCCAGTCTACTTCTGCAGTCTGATTTTTGTAACATAATGTAATTTTATGACACTGCAGGTCGGTTACGCACGCTTTTTTTAAATAAAAAGTATATGTTATTCCAGGTCCAGATCTTCATATGTGCAATATTTCATCCTGATCCTTTCAGTAGTTTTGGAGTAGTTTAGGTGTTGTCTGCGGCACAGCTTCATAACAACACGAATTTCGCATTTATAATATAATATTAGTAGGATCGCATAATCTAAGAACATAATTTAACCCTTTGAGCGCAATAGTCCTAATAGACTGCTATAATTTAAAAAAAAATATTGTTTATGTAACAGCGGGCAGGCGCTAGTAATATTATAGTAGTACAAACTTGAATGGATAAATAACTTAGTAAGTTCAAAATTTGATTCCACCATTATATATTTCTGGATTAAATTCTATTAAATTCTAGATAATAATCTAGAATTTAATAAGCAATAAATGTAAATTGAGAGTCTATTTTTAACATAAAAATTATGTGTGCAAAGTGGGTTTCTATAAGTGTTAACTTATAGAAACTTATCTTAAAGATTTTTATTATAATTTAAAATCACCTGTTTTTTATGTTATGTTAAAGTTATTATTATACCAAATTAAGTTTGTGTACATATTTTTGTATTACTGACCTATAAACTAAGTTGTCTGGAATAAAAATAATTATAGTAGTCATTTAAAGAAAATTATTCCTTGCTTCTTCACACTGACTGAATGGATTGGCCTGAAATTATTCCTTGCTTCTTCACACTGACTGAATGGATTGGCCTGAAATTATTCCTTGCTTCTTCACACTGACTGAATGGATTGGCCTGAAATTATTCCTTGCTTCTTCACACTGACTGAATGGATTGGCCTGAATTTATTCCTTACTTCTTCACACTGACTGAATGGATTGGCCTGAAATTATTCCTTGCTTCTTCACACTGACTGAATGGATTGGCCTGAAATTATTCCTTGCTTCTTCACACTGACTGAATGGATTGGCCTGAAATTATTCCTTGCTCCTTCACACTGACTGAATGGATTGGCCTGAAATTATTCCTTGCTCCTTCACACTGACTGAATGGATTGGCCTGAAATTATTCCTTGCTTCTTCCCACTGACTGAATGGATTGGGCTGAAATTTTACAGAGATGCTAGTTCTATAATAACATGTTTTCTGAGCATATTGTATTAAGTATATAATATATTTGGTTTTCAGTTATAAAATGGAGCACAGCGATGGAAGGACGTCATTTCCCATGTGTTTTATATTCTACACACCCAGAGATGCCCACATGGAGTTACAGGTTTATATATCTGTTATAAATATATAATGTTGGACAATCCACACATCATCATCTAGCCCCAAGTTAAGCAGAGCTTGTGTTATGTGTACTAGATAACTGATATACATAATACATCACATACATATATAGATATTTTTAGTAACATAGAAAATATCGAGAACACCCGGAAGATACTATATTCGCAGATCGTACAAACATTTGTCCCAAGCCGGGAATCGAACCTGCAACCTCGTGCGTCGCAGGCAGACCTTCGCCCGCCGCGCCACCAAGGTCGTTATACATATTATTATTTTATTACTATCCTACCTATGTATATCTTATTTTTAACTTCTGTGATGCTCTGCCTGATACTTAGAAGGGTCGTGGGTTCGATTCCTGCGAGTCCTCACAGCACACATCCTTACGTCTCATTAATACGAGTCTCACTTGTTCAGGTGATGTACGCGGGCACTCAGCGCGCGCTCGCAGCCGCCGTGGGGGCTCCGAGACTGCTGGAGGTCAGAGAACTGGACGAACTGACCAACGACTGGCTACACGACAAACTTAGCAAGTAAATTGTAATACTGTGCACTACAGAAACATACTAGTGGTCTAAGGTGAGCGTCCACCGGATCGGAATCGGAACGTACGCAGCGTATGGATTTGTTGCTTTGCATTCACATTTATGGTACTACACTGGATCGACATACCTGCCGATACCCATAATTTATTTGCAAAAAATATGTGTAAGAAAACAAAGATGGTAGGTATTTTATATGACATCGGTCTCCATTGGTAGTCGGGTAAATTATGTCACGCAGGTATACTGTAAACAAATAGTTATTTAGGTATTGTTCATGCAGAATTAATAGGTACATTATCAATGTCATAATAAACAAAGGAGAATTAAGTAGTAATTATTTAATTTTATTTGACTGTAGTTTTGCTTGAGTTAAATTAAGATACATCATTTATAAATTTCTTAATATGCATGTTTGACATCATGACAGAGTTTTTGAAATTTTGTCCTAAATAAGTTTCAATTTAAATCTCTGTAGCCGATGCCGGGCACATTGTAGATACCGACGCCGCGTACGCTCCGATTCCGATCCGGTGAAATGTACGCGCAGCTTAACTGAGATGTGAGATAGGTAGCCCCCTTCACCTTCCAATTCATCGCATACCGGGTAAAACGGGGTGAATAGAAATGGACGAAATACTGAAGCAAGACATTACCTGGCTTGTAGCAGTGGATTACGATACTTCCACTAGTCCGTGTCTGTTCACCTCCAGTGTCAGTGGATATGACCTCTGCAAAAGGATGTTTTCCTCCAGTATTTCGTCCATTTCTATTCACCCTGGATTCTCTATTCGCCCTGTTTACGGTATTCAGCTTTGTTTTAACTGACTTCGAAAAAAGAAGGAGTTTCTATGTTCGGCTTTATGTATGTATGCTTTTTAATGTTCACGGATGTACATATATGTTAATTATAAACTACGTTGATGATACATAAAAAATATGCACTGCAGCGGAACCACCTCCTTTTTTCTAAGTCGGGTAGCAAATACCTGTTAAGCTTGATTCTACTAAAAGACTCCAATAGTTATATCCTGTATTAACTACATAACAGGGCGCTACCTATCGATTTAGCTTTTTGTACCACAGTTTTGACGAGAAATTAATCTCCTTTTGAACGTTTGCTAAAAGTTGTGTAAATCGTTTACTTCCAACGATGTTTACAGCCTTATCACAATGGCGATTTCGAAGCGATGCGAATGCGCAACGAGCACGCCATGACGACGACGCCGGCGCAGGTTTTGAGCGCTGGCGTCGACGGCGCTAGTGGCAACGAGCTCGCAGCGTGCCCGCGGCGTGCTCGCTGCATCGTCGCTGCGTACACGCTGCGCAATCGCATCACTTTGTTATCGCTCGCAAATCTCCAGTGCGATAAGGCCTTTAGACTCTAAACGTTGACACAGTTAAATAGATTCTGACAGAATTTTCAAACAGAATCATGTTTCAGAGGAAGATAAGTTTTTTTTAAATTAAACATTCCGCATAATAATAAAACGGTCCATATTAGTTAAGTCACTAAACCAAAGCTAACAGAGTAATAAGTTTAGTGTACAGACGTATCTATATCCATACTTATGCGTTTGCACGTTTGACGACCTCTATGGCGTAGCGAGGAAGGCCCGCCAGCGGCGCAGAAGGTTGCGGGTTCGATTCTCGCCTCGGGACAAAAGTTTGTACGATCTGGATCCCAGATCGGTGTTGTAGATGTTTTCTATGTATGTATGTATAATAAACAATATTTATCTATGTATGTTGTGCTCTGCTTGGGGCTAGATTTCAGAATGCTGAACAATTCTGTGTGAATTGTCCAGCATTATTTATTTATTTGCGTTCACATCCTCAGCCCTTACTAGATCCAGCAGTATTCAGCAGTGGACATGCCTCCCCTAAACAAGGGGGTCTTGTTATAACTCGATATGTCATAATCACCACGCTTGGAAGGCGGATTAGCTATCTCAGAGCGGATGGTAAAAATGTACAGAAGAAAGCTTTTATCCTTCCTCTGGTTCCTAGCTTACCTTTTGGGTCATAGCACACATAGCTGCTGTCCTTCAGGGCGATACGGTTCGATGCCTTTCAGAAATGATATGTGCGCCATGACCCTTAGTCGGCTCTTATTACGACATCGACGCGACGGGCTGAGTTGCAGGGTCGATTTTTACGCCGTGACCACCACGGACCATATTGTTCTCTAAATAGTCTGAAAATTAATCTTGTAGGTTAATAAAAAAGCATAACTGTGGATATAGGTATTGTTTTAAAATAAAATTAATAACATGCTTTATAGACGTATTTGTGTCTGGTATTATAAATAAGTATCTAGTATTTAATAAATAATTATTGTATTATTAGAGATTTATAAATTATATTATAATGTTTTACGTTACGCGTCTTATTTCGGTGACGCCATTTCCTGACAAACATAACTTCAGTCATTTGTTTGTTTTGTTAAAAAACAATGAAGTAAACACAGACATGATAGAGCTGCGCCTAAGAAGTAGATAAAAGTTTATAAATACGCTGATCGTACATACATAATGAATTATGTACATAAATGTTTACAAATGTGTTTATTTCATGACTATTTAAAACCACAAAATAAAATATAATAATAGTTTCAATAAACAAGTATATTTCTGTCGAATATTAATAAATTAATATAAAATAGGTTGTAGTAGTATGTGTAAGTATTTTTAAAATTTTGTGAAAATGGTATTTCCAAAAAAATACGATATTAAGTATGTATGTATGTAATGTAACTCTTTTATGCATTTACCAGTTTTTGAAAACATTTATTTATTACCTACTACTTTATTTTTGTAGATTCTATGAAATAATGTATAAATAAAAAAGATTTATACTTAACCCATTTTTTATTACAAATACCCACATTCAACCCCCCCGCCTCCCGCCCTCGTCCAAGTGGCACGAGGGCGGGAATATTTTTTTCTACGAAACCTAAATCTATGGTTGTTTTATTGTGGTTTATAGGAACACAAGTTTTTTTTGCACATGAACTGTACGTGTTTACCTGAGCCCTGAGTTCAGTTGTCGATAGTATGAAGGCGTGAATGTGGCGTCTCATTTTTGTATTGGATGGGATTTGTCTATTTTGTCTGCGTATTGGGTAGGTAAGGTACCAATATCATTTGTTATACCATAATCCTCTAGTGTGTTGTGTTTTTCGGTAGTATTGTATTCTCTTTGTTGTGTTTTGTTTGTCTATGGTTATAAGTACTAACAAAGGGATATATCCTTATATCTTTGGAGATGTACATAAAATATCTAGGTTACACGATAATCTTGATAGTCGAGTCGATGAAAGATCAATGTTAGGTATCCAATTTGGCAATAAAGTATGCTAATAACCCTATCATTCAACACTTATCATCTTATATCATTTGTTCGGGATGCCAAATAAATTATACTAGCTGTTGCCTGCGCCTTCGCCCGCGTTTTATCGGGATAAAATAGCATTTATTTATATATTTTAATCCAGATCCCAAACTACATATATCTACCTACCCATACCAAATTTCAGCCCAATCAGTTCAGTAGTTTTTGCGTGAAAGAGGAACAAACATTCATACGTACAAACTTTGACATATACAATATTAGTAGGATTAGAAGGTGCGTACTAGTTAGTCCCTAACAATATCGTCGTAACAGACTAACAACGGACCGGACGGACGGACGGACAGACATACAGACAGCGGAGGCTTGGGTTAAAAGATCCAGTTTACACCCTTTGGGTACGGAACACTAAAACTGTACCTATACGCTAGAAAAAAAATAGTTACCAATTTGAAATTTAGGTAGGTACTCATTTATTACTCTGTTTCTCATTTCCATGATCACGGGCCATATAGTGACCCGGTCCTTTGGGAGGCATGCGTGGGGCCGAAGCCAACAGCACAGAGGCCCTTTATGAGAATTAATTAAAGGCGAGAGCTACACATAGCGGGTATCAATTCAATTAATTTATTTCCCGTAGGTATTTCTTATTATACACTTGATGTCGTTAATTTCTAAACTGTGACTCCTATCCTATTACATTATTACACAATTTATAATCAAAAAAGGAAGCACAATAAGGGATTGTCATCATCATCATCATCAGCCCATACACGTCCACTGCTGGACATAGGCCTCCCCCGTACGACGCCACAAATAGCGGTCCTGAGCGGCCTCCATCCATCGACTCCCTGCGACCGTTACGATGTCGTCGGTCCATCGAGTGGATGGTCTCCCATGTAGGGGGGGATTTGCCATAATCACCACGCTTGGCAGGCGAATTGGTGATCGTAGTGTTGGTGTTTAAAAATACTCAGAAGGAAGCTGCTGCCCTTCCTCTGGTAGGTTCCCTTAGTCGGCTTTTACGACATCCACGGGTCGGGTTGGAGGGGTCGATATTCGTACGCCGCGGCCCCACGGCACGGGATTGTATGTAGGTAGAAAGAAAACGAAAACAGACAGACGGTCAAATATTAAGTACACTAAAATTTAAATTTTATAAGAGTTGGCTGTAAAAGGGCTGTTACCTATTTATAAAATTACAATAATTAATAAAATTATGTCAGAAATGTCATGAAAGTTGCTGTATAGAGGCATTGTCAAAGTAAAATTAAAATAAAGCTAGGTACAATAAGATAAAAAAAAATAAGCTGCTGTAAAGGGGCATTGTCCAGTCATAGAAATATTATGGATAAGTTTCATTAGGAACGTTTATAATGTCAGCGTAGTAAGTGTATGTCAAATTAGATTGTACTTGTTTGTAAAACAATATCCATTTGGGAGGCTGTTAGCAGTCACTGAGATGTTATTTACAAGATGGTAATTGGTAAACAAACATACCGGCAAATTACTTCAGCTGTTTTTCCTCCAAAGCCTCCGAAAGAGTATAGTAACTCTTTTTTATGAGTTTATCTTTAATTTATCTTTTATAATATATATATGTATGTAATTATGTTCTTTTATTTTGTCTCAGTTTGTTGAACATTTAAATACCAATGCACAAGTAACTTTTAGAAACCTTAGCTAATCTAGATGCCGGATTCCGTATGTTCCACCATGGCCTTGGGGCCATGCTAAGCAGAGCATCATCAATTCATTATCCTTGGTTGCACAATTTGATACACACGAAGATTATATCCGCCAGGTATGGACTATTGCAAAGGTAGGTAAATGAAAATGACAAAAAAGCCATGTTATTGTGATGAATGGATGGACTTGGTTATTGGGCTATGGGGGAGACTATGGACGCCTGCCATAAACATTCTCAATACTGTTAGTTTCAAGTCATTTATTATTTCTATGTATAATAAAAAAAATGTATGTAGTGTATTATATTATGTATGTATATCAGTCCTCTAGAACACATAACGCGAGCTCTGCTTAGCTTGGGGCTAGATGACGCTGTGTGGATTGTCCACTATTATTTATTTATTTATTATTATTTATTTATTTCAGACTACATAGGTCCATAAAATTGGTACATAATAATAATCACATCAATGAAAATCTTATGTATACGCACAAAAATAGAGATAGCTTTTTGAAAAATTGTGATGTTCACAATAGAAATACAAGAAACAAGAACAAATTACACATCCCAGCATATAGATTACGAAAGGTAGGGAAATCATTTATGGGCAATTGCGTGCGGTTCTATAATAAGCTTCCATCTGAAGCAACTGAACTCCCTATTCGTAAATTTAAACAGTACATTAAACAAAATCTTATCAGGAAGGCTTTTTACTCCATAGATGATTACATCAATGATGTTAATGCTTGGCCAGATGTCGCTCCGTTCCGCACTGTCAGTAGTATGTAAGAAATTCAATGTTCTGTTTAGCTTTAAAGAAATATTGACATGTATCTAAATTGCATTAAATTTATATTTAGATAGGCAAAATAAACATGTATTACCTAGATACATAAGTGATATTATAATGTGCTAGTGGTTTCTTTTTCACTTCTTCCACTAGTGGACAAAAAATTGAAGTGAAGAGAATATCAATAACACCTTATTTCTTATTTGATAATAGTAACTATGTTTATAGTATACAATTTGACTTGTCTAAGTGCTTATTTTGTAAGCCTAAAGAAATAAAGTTATTGATTCTGATTCTAATAATTAAATAAATAAAAATAAAATAAATTAATTAAGACCTTTTTTATTTCCTCCGCTAAAATGATTGGTTTTGACCCTCTTTGAATCCCCTTGTCACCTCCCCCTCCCCCGACTTCAAATTTGTTTTTCAAAGTAGACCTCTTTTTTGCGCCCGTTGCCGTGGAAACTATTTGTTACCAGCCACTGTGATAATTTGGTTGTTTTCTAAAACCTAATAATCGACTTCGAATCCCTTACTTTTACTCTGTTTTTAATTTTTAAGATTTGCGGGATAAATACTAATCCCCTGGAGATAAGATTTTTATGGGACCATCTCGAGATCATTTTCAATAGGTAGGTAGAAAAGTGAAAGAATTCCATAATTGGCGGAAGTATCGCGTCACATACATGCAAATAAAATACAGTCGAAATGAGAACCTCCTCCTTTTTTGAAGTCGGTAAAAAAGTTAGTTTTCCTCAAAAGGGAATGAGTCAATTTATGACAGAATGATGGACATAAAGGCCTATAAATAAACACACAAGTTAATGTATAACGCAACGAAAATAAACAATAGTTTCGTGGAAAAAGCAGGTGTAACTGAACTGGCATACAATCTGGAGCTAGTGATGGGATTTTGTCGAATACAAAATTTTATCGAAACCAAGCAGAGAGGAGTTTCCTTCTTAACTCTTTGCTAGACGTACTAAGGACGATGTAAACAATATCGATTTTTGAAAAAATAATATATTATGTGTGATGTACCTAGTGTACCTACCCGCTTAATCGAAACGAAAAAGATATTAGGTTGCTGTTTTATGAATGTGTGCTAATTGAAAGGAACGTAGTATAAAAAACCATCAATGGCAGAAAATCTGAAATGAGTAGTTTAGTGGAAGATTAAAATATCTTGCATTCTTGGCAACAGAGCGTTGCTGGTTTTTCATTATGAACGTGGTCATTAATAGGTACTAGTTATATTATAGCCGCCAGGAAATACCAAAATTTTAATTACCACTTTCTGAAATTTCTCGTTCTCGCGTTTTCATCGATATCCCGCGTTCCCAACTGGACGAGTAATTTTATATTTCCCCAATCCAGTTTTGCTCGGGATCATAAGCGGGATTATATTCGTATTCAGATTTGAAACGTTGGCTGCACGGAGCGCGCGTCGCGGCCTGGCCACGCGTTTAAAAATAAACTTTCTTTTTCGAATTTCCCGAATCGCATCGAAAAATAGTGCCTGTTTTTGAACGGAAGGATCTTTACAAAAGTGCTTTGTTTTTCGGACTATGATTTTGTATTGGTAAGTGAGTATTGATTTTATTGTTTTGGTGTCGTGCGAAAAAGATTTTAAATTAGAATTCGTTAAAGTTGGGTAACATTTTAAGATTGTAGCTGAAAACAAAGAGAGATGGATCTATCACTAGGTTTTGTCGGTGGTTTTGCTCGTGGAGATTCGTTTGGCTATGTAAAATATATAGACGTTGTCAGTGGCCTTGCCTAAATTTGATTCCATGAAATGACTACATATAGGAAGTAAATATACTTTTTTAATAATATTTTGATTGAATTTACAAAAATTTAGGAGCAATTATAAATGGATGTTCATAATTTTTACGACGGTGATTTAAAACTGGTTTACTTATTTAATTATCTAAACACAATTTAATTACGTGTAATTGTAAACTATCTAATTATAATACTTGGAGACAAGTCAACAAAATAAATTTCACCTCGAATCAGGACAAAATGGGCGTTTTTTGAACCCGTCTTTGTTTAATTTATTTTATTTTGTTCAAGAAAATATTGCTCTGTTGACTGAAATATAATAATTTAGTTAGGGTCTTGTCTTGCCACTTTGCCAACTCTCATACATCCATCGCTGTCTCACAAATATAAGTCCAGCCCAGTGTTGTGTAAACTGTGTAAAGTAAACATCTTATGTTAAAACGGCTATGTATGTTAAAAGGGTGGCAAGATAAGACTGTAACGTAATTAACTGCTTTAGTTCCACATTAAATTTAAAGGGAGCATTGCGACTACAATAATATACACGTCATCGTTCGTATCATCATCATCGTTTATGTGTTCAAACGAATGAAGGCTACCTATCACCCAGTTATCAATGACCCTTACCTACCCACCTATGTACACGAAGGTTCATGGTATTATTTCCTTTGTAACAATAAATTGGACTAACTTATCAAAACCAATAACATTAAGAGCTCCTAATCAACATAGTAATTATTATGTCTGCCTGCACTCAGTTAGTAGCTGCTGGACTGGAACTGCTCACAGCAACAATACTCCACTATTATTAGCGACTGTAGGTACACTACACGTGTATTGCATTGCATAGATCTATTGTATAGCTTGCAGCACAGCAATGTACCCAGGAGTTGACGCCGTAAATTAATAGTGCTTACGCATAAATAATGTAATTTATTTATTTATTTCATGCAACCAACTAGAGATAACAGATAACACAAGAGATCACAAAAGTTATACAATAGAACTTAAAAATAGAGCAATCTAAATTACAGGTAGATAAAACATGCGCAAAAAACAAGGAAACTCAACTCGACAGCTATCTCGTAACTTTGTTATAAATGTATCAGTCATGGTATATCGACTGATCAAAATTATTGCAAGGAAAATTATCCGAAAATATGCGTTCAACGTTCAAACAGAACAGAGCTGCAAGTTTTACTTTCTCTCATAATAGATTGGGTCATTTCTGTATCAGCACAGGCATTTTGTAAATTAACACACCAGTGTAAATTGTATTACAACAAGTATCTACTATGAATTCTGGTTTAGATCAGATCAGTAAATATTGTTTTAACCTTAGTCTTTTAAAGCTCAGCCTCCCATTGACTCGGGCGCCGCCGCCGCCTAGATGTCTGCTTTTCAAGAGTGTTGAGTTACTTTTCTACTGAACTTTTCAATGTAGATTATATATATTATATATATCTAATCTACATTACCATACCATTACAGTGTAGAATGTAAAAAGATTGAACAACCTTGGTTGAACTCATCATTATCATCATACGCCTCGGTACGGCCTACAACCAAAACTACCCCACCATGGGTAGGCTACCTCCAGGTAGGACGGGACGAAACCCTACCACCATAATAGTGCTTTTCTAGTACCGTCCATTTTGTAAAACAAAATTTACTTCACTGTAAGTAAACTACTATAATTTACTGAACTCTCTGTATCTCCAATCGACTTACAATACAATAAAACACAAAATTCTTTATTGTACACCACAAAGACAAATAAAACACATAGACATTAACATAAACAAGTACAATGGGCGGCCTTATCGCTTAGAAGCGATTTCTTCCAGGCAACCTTTACCTATGACGGGACCAGTCTCTTGTGAAACATCAAAATCATCATGTTTATGTTGTTCGACTTGACGCGACGACCTGCCCTAGTCTGGGGTAGGTAGCATAGTGTACTTAGGACTCTTATTCTTAGTGTCTAGCATATGTCATAGTCTTGAGAAACAGAACAATATAAATAAGTAACTATTTATATTATAAGTATTTATCTTGTCTCGTCCCACTAGTGGGATGAAGTTGGGATGAACGGGATATCACGTGTTTAATTTTTCTTTATTCTGTTGTGTTATAGAATATTGATGCCAGAATCAAATGCCAGATACAACTTCTTAACGATGTTCGTTTTCTTAATGATTTTTGTTTCTAGTATTTCTGACGGTCAAGTCAATCTCAAGCGCAGCTCGTGACTTCCTCTAGCCAGCCAATCCTAAAGACACACTGTCGTCTCCAGCCTATCTCCCCAATTTATCAGCCAGTAACTATACACTTGCAGCAGAGCCAGTCGCACACCTGTGCGTCGGTAACTCAGGATCGTCAAAAATGTCTGTTCCACTGCCAAGCTTTTACTACGACCGCCGCCATTTTTGTTATAAAACGTTATTTTCTTACTGCTTTGTGTTGTTTACTTTGCAAATCTTTACGCATTACTGCTTTTAAACAGTTTTATGCACTCAACTCACTATTCTGGGATTTAAGTAAAGTAGTCCATTTGGTTTTTATCACACAATTTCATTTTATAGAATCTATAGCTAAAAATGCATGTCCCGTGGCTTCACATGTGATATATTGTGATCCCATCTTTTATACCATTTATAACCTGGCCACTTATTATTAAAATTCGATCAGCCGTTCCGTTCATGATATGGCAACAAAAAAGCATAGTTACTTCGATTTATGTCGGGTTTATGTAGGTAAGTAATAAATTTATAAGACAGATATATAGATTTTGTTTTGAAGCTGTTGTAATAGAGTAGTAATTGTATTCTGGCGTTAGTAAATAACATTTTACACTAATTGTCAAGTATCATTAGCCAAGATATACAGCGCCGTACGTATTGTAATCTATCCAAAACGTGGCGCTATTGGCAACCCGGTGCTTACGTTCGTTCGTAGATTTATAGAAAGACTTTTTGAGTTGTTATTATTGCACCTGTCAAAAACATGCTTCTTTTTGGAACAACAGGAAGCTTGGATTAAATCTATTTTTTTTAAAGATGTTATAATAAAAAATTAAGTAGCTATCTGTATGATATATTAAACCTAATTCGTTATTTTAACCCTAAAGTAAATAATTAATAAATAATACTGGAAAATTAGCACAGCATCATCTAGCTTCAAGCAACGCAAAGCTAATGTGTTATGGGTAGGTACTAGGTACTAGAGGACTGAATTACATAGATAGGTATACATTTTATAACATACATAGAAAATTTCTAGAACAAATATTTGCAGATCGTACAAACATAAAGCGGGAATGGAACTCGCAACCTCAAGCGTCCAGCAGGCGGAACTTCACCCCCCGCGCCACATCGGTTGTCGAAAGTAAAGTTATTCCAGTAAAGTTAATAAAGTAAAGTAATTTTTTGGAAGAAAAAATATTCAATAATGAGCATTTCAAACAAAATTTGAACAAAGCCAAAAACCTCTGCTGTGGCAGACGAATGACGTCTCTTCTAAATCGGTTATGTAGTTTTGTTTGGGAGAAAAATCTTGTAGCCGTGGTAGCTGTGCGTAAAAATACACGGAGAAAATACATAAAGGAAAACATCGTCTTGATTTGTGTTTTATCTGTACAAGATGACAGGTGACATGTCTACTAGACCAGAGCATCTAGATAACTATGATACTGTCATACTGGCTGGGTAGGTAATTTTTGCTTCTTTCTGTGACTTGGCATGCAGTCTACATAGTTAGCAATAACAGGGAGTTCCCTTTGTTTTTCCAGGTCCATAATATCAATGCTGGTCGTCTGTCATACCTATGACAGTCAGTAGACGTGGTTAGCAACCATTTAAAATTTCAATCCAATCCGTTCATTTTATGCATACAGAAACAAACATCCACAATCTAAAAACATATAAAATCTAAAAACTCAATGAAACAGAATCTCATGCAATGAGAGCGCAGTTTGACCTACACCAGTTTTTAAAAATAGCGTCGTCTATTAATAACTGTACGACGACCTTTTGATGTATCGATAGATGTACATCACTAGTGACAAGACGATTAGCCGATTGTTGACGATCCTCGATGATGATTGATGATAGATAAGTGCCAAAATAGTCAATAAGTTGGTATAGTGTAGGTACTATAGTGTGGGTCTACATTAAGTAGATGAAGCTGAAAATTAAATGCCTAATTAGGTAGTAAGTATGTAATGATATGCATATACTATACATACCTATGTGTACGTACATAGGCCCAAATTTGTAACAAGAAAATGGACTGTGATTAGGTACTGCACCTACTCGTAATCACAGTCCATTTTCTTGTTATAGAGGGTACCTATGCAGGCTATCAGACAATCTTTTTGCTGCCCGCGCCTAGGCCGCGTTTTATCGTGATAAAAAATAGCCTATATGTTATTCCAGGTCCCAAACTATCAGCATCATCAGCCCATACACGTCCACTGCTGGACATAGGCCTCCCCTGTACGACGCTACAAATATCGGTCCTGAGCCGCCTCCCTCCATCCATCGACTCCCTGCGACCGCTACGATGTCGTCGGTCCATCGAGTGGATGGTCTCCCTCCCATGTAGGGGGGCATTTACCATAATCACCACGCTTGGCAGGCGGATTGGTGATCGCAGTTTAAAAATACTCAGAAGGAAGTTGCTGTCCTTCCTCTGGTAGGTTCCCTTAGTCGGCGACATCCACGGGTTGAGTTGGAGGGGTCGATATTCGTACGCCGCGGCCCCACGGCTTAAACTATACCCAAACTATACCCATGACAAATTTTAGCCTAATCGGTTCAGTAGTTTTTGCGTGAAAGTGTAACAAATATCCATACATCCATCCTTACAAACTTTGACATTTATAATATTAGTAGGATAGGAAGTAGGATGACCAAGGTATTGATTGATCAGTGCATAAGTGGCCTCAACCCTAAATTCTATTTTGTAAAAAAAAACATTATCACCAATCATCATCATCAGCATAAAGTTGTCAACTGCTAGACATAGACCTCCCCCAATGAGTGGCATTGCGCCCTTTCAGCTATTGTTACCACTGCCTGGTGGGTGCGCCTCAAATGGCCCACATATTCACTACACTTCCGCACACACACTACAAACAAATATCAAAGTGCTTTATTTCCTTTAGACCTTACAGGACTCTTGGGCACGTCACAGAATTAAAATTACATAAGTAAAACAGGGAAATAAAGTGATCGCTTTGATTTTTTGTTCACTTCAATCTTTTTAAGGTAAACACAGTACACACACCCCGGCCTGATACGAATGTCTCCTGATACGATGACAAAGAGTCATCGTCCGTTCCGATTCCCTTATTCCTGAAAAGGATATTCTCAGAAATATATTTTAAATGGGGATGCTGAATGAAACGAGTTGCGTATTTTTGGGAAATAATTGGCTAATAAACCTTCCACTCCAGGACAAGTAGACATAATGTAGGTACGGGGGCGTATTAGTTCCACCATTATCTTGTGGATATTCCTTCCACGTCTTGTACTAAGTGTTTCTCCTCGACCTGCTTTCGGCCAGCTGCAACCTGGCCGCTAGCCATTCGCCGGTAACCTTAAGCTTTTGTACAACTCACTGTGGGACACCAGACAATAGTAAATCCATTTTCTTCTTCATCGTGTTCTTCATTACTGATAATCGTGCCGCCGCCGGCCCTGAAAAGCCTTTGTTGAGGAGTTGACCAGCATGCCACCCTGCCACCCTATCTTCGGCTTGTCTGAGAGCAGAGGTCATCACTGCTCAGTACATCCATAGGTTTATAGAAACAACTGGGTGGGGCGTGGAAACAAGATTATATAAAATTTCTATACCTTCATTACCAACCGTTATTTGTAATTTGTCGATTTTTGTTTGAATAAAAGGGATGAAATCTTCTGTTGTAATAAGTATTTGATTTGATTATAGTAAGTAGTACCCAGATTTATATATGTAGTGTACATAAAATATGTATATAGATCTACAGTGGGTTGCCAAATTAATAGGGACATTCACATTTTTTATCAATTTGTTTGTTTGGGCACACTTGACTGCACTTTTAAGTGGCGTAAGTATGGTCGGCATGTTTCTTTACAACATCTCTATAACTAAAATTTGAAGTGGATTTCAAGTGCTGAAGCACTGTTTTGTTTTCTAAAAATATTTTATTGACGGGAGAGACGCATAGTCCTTTATACGCGCAAAAGTGAGAGACTTCATTAATTGTTTTTAAAATATGTTTTGTGAGTTTATTGTATAAGTATTGATTAAATTGTAAGCTTAATTTACTATTATTGTTAAAAAATAATTTAGAGTTTATTTTTGTTACAAAATTTATAGTTTTTTAATGTTTATCGCGTTCACTAAGGGTAGAGGGCTTGATTTGTCTCGAATAAAAAAATCTGAGGTCAAATCCTTCTCCTGCATACGAGTCATTCTCAAAAGAATATAGCCAAACTTGCCGGAGTTTCTAAGTCTACTGTTAACAAAATTAAAATAAATTTTAAAAAAGATCAGCCACTTTTGCCCAAAGCAAAAGGCAAATGTGAAAGAAAAGTGCGGGTCTCTTAACTCAGTTAGTTTAGGAATCGGGAATACCAGTTTCTAAGACAACTATGCCGCGAAGGTTGGCTGAGGAAGGCCTGACAAGTCATCAACCAGTTAAGAAAACGCGGTTGACTGAAGCGATGAAGAAGAAACATCTTGTATGGGCTCGTGAGCACCGTTCGAAGACTGGAATAGGGTCAGTTTTAATGTCAACTACTATTAAATGTCATTAAAAAAGTATTTTTCAAAATTCTTTATAGATTTATTTATTTTCCGGTTTGTTTCTCGGACGAGTCAAAATTCGAGATTCTAGCCGACAAAAGCAATTTCTTCAGGCGAAGCCCAGTTGATAAATATCACCCCGACTGCATCGTGAAGCGTGTTAAACACCGCGTTAAAATAATGGTGTGGTCTGTCATAAGCGCTAAAGGAGTTGGGTGCCTCTACATTGTCCAGGGAACCATGAGACAGGACCAATACACACAAGTTCTAAAAACACATCACATATTACCGCAACTCAAAGAATTGTTTGATTATTGATTAAATATTGATATATTTTTATATAAATCACTAAATAAATACACATTTAATATTGTTATACCTAGAAAATATGTTTTTTATATATTTGGACCAATATTGTACAAAATACCAATATTTCGTGACTGTCCCTAATAATTTGGCAACCCACTGTATTTATGTAGGTACCTACTTATCACAAGTAAAATACTTTTGTACTGCTAAGTCATTTTACGAACGTCGACAATAAATATCGTGCTAATCATGAACCACGTTTTACTTTTAAATCCCAAATAATCCACTGCCATCTGAATGTTGTTTACACAACTTTGCCTTCCATTCGGCCACTGCCGACATTTCGCAGACAATTTTACTGAACTAATAAATGGTAACTATCTTGACGTTATTAATTTAGTTGGCTTAAGTCGGTATGTTTCCGATTAACTCGGTTTTTAGAATATTTAACAGGTCACTGTAACATAGGTAAGTACAACTAACAGTTAGGTAACAGATTCTATATTTTTCTTTACTATTTTTGGTAGGTGATCATCATCATAATATCAACCACATACATTACTGCTGGTCACATAGACCGCCCCATACCAAACCAGAAATGGTGGTATAGGTATCTACTTATGTTAAATTGAATTAGATACTTACGCATTAAGTTCCAACAAAACATCCAACTTATTGTCTAGCAGTTAATTAACTATTATAGTACAATAAGGCTGAGGATACTATCGATACCTATCGATAAGAAAAGAACTATCCCAATATCTAATCGAAATGTCACATCTCTACGGCGAAAGAAAGACGGCGGTTAGTTAGTATTTTATTTTGGTACCTACCTACCTACTTGTTTTGGGGGGTCAAAATGGTTCCAGGGTATTCTACCTATTTCAATACTTAAACTAAGTCCCGAAATTATTTGTTTTTGTAATGTAGGCGATTGGCTAGACAAGCATTTGTCAAGAAATAAAGTTCAACAAAACCCAATGATATTCCATATAAACTGAGGTAGATACGTTTTACTGAGGTCTGCGTGGCAATATAAACTCAAGCTAATTAGCTTGAGTTAACTCAGTTGGCCCTGCGTCCGGCTGCGACGCGAACATGCCTTGCGGGCTTTTGGAGTGCGAACGAAATAATAAAATGCAATGTTGTGAGTTCAGAAAGTGTAGAACTTATACTGGGGCGGTTGTAAAAAGCAGGTAGGATTTTTCTTGCGTAAACTGGTTTGGCAATTTGTGTTTGTTTGGGCCAAATGTCTCGTAGTGTTTACGTTACATGAGTGAGCTCAATAATAGTAACTATGCATAACCTATGACATGTGTGTAGGAAGTATCGCTACACTGGTTTGTGCAATCAAGCATGCACAAATAGTTGAGCGTGTAGCCGGGCTTTTAAAATAGAATACTCAGTCTATCCCAGTCGGGCTGAGTATTTTGTTCGCGACCTTGAGCCGGTCCGGGGCGTAAGTCGCTCTACCTATGTTCTTGTGTGTGAGACAAGAACATAGGTAGAAGAGAAGATGAATGGATCCCAACAACATACTCAACTATTTCTTCTCAACACTTTGTGGAAAGTGTACGTTACGAATTTTCGTTTCGCAAACTTTTAAGGACATGTTTATTTTGTTCATGCTGCATGCTAGGTCCCTTTTTATCCCAGTTCACTTTAGCTGCTAGCCTATGCGATGTCATAGGCTCTCATTGGCCGTCAGCCGCTCATGTAACTGTGAACGTATGTTTATCTCTTTCTGACAACGGGGTCCTATATACATATCTCTGTGATCTTTTATCCTGCTAAGTGATAGAAATAAAGTTCCATAGGTCCTATGTAGATAGCTATAGTAAAATTTTGCCACGTTTTTATTTCTTTATAATGAGTATAACGTCTCTATTTGTAAAAACTCATTGTCAAAACCTCGTTGCAAAACCAAACAAACAACGAAACAATCCGACAGACCGCAGTTTTCCCGCGATTTTTATAAATTAATAGCGGAGCGTACATGAAGGTCAATGTCGGTTCGCGAATAGATCAGATTTATAACGGGGAAATTAGTCTCAACTCTCATTTATTTTTAAAAATGTTTCATTTATTTACATACACAGACGACACAGACAAGCGACACGTTTTAATCATTATAGTCAAGGACATAGACCACAGGTACAAAGTGGGTTTTCCCACGTTTTCCAATTGGAACCTACATATTTCAGAGGGGGGAAGCTCCCTTCGATAATCACTAGGGACGAACCCAACGGATGTAAATACCGTAGGTTATTTAAATTCGATAATAATTTCTACCTACTATGTAGTATGTAATATATACTATATATACTGTTACTTATACCTACTTCTTTTGCTTTAGACATAATTTACCTCATCTCCCATTATCTGTAGAGTTAAACGGGGCGCTACTAACCCAGCAGCGGGAACGTGGTAAAGGTTTTTACGAACTAATTTACTTTTGCTCGAGCTATGAGGGGGATTTCCGAAATCTGATTTCCAGAAATCCCCCACGCGATTTCATTTGGAGGAATAGTGGAAAAAAAATCCGCAAATCCCCACGTGGGGGACGGCTACGGGGGATTAGTGGAAAAATCCGGTAAAAAAATTACTATTTCGAATGGTAGGTAGTACCTAAGTAGGTTAACTACAGGAACGTTCATTTTAAAATGTAAAAAACTACGAAACGAATAACAAGAAGAAATGCGAGGACACAGAATCTCCATTTTCCACTTTCCCAATACGCTACACGCGTTGAGTTAATTTCCCGCCACTTTTCCAGCGGCAACTTTTAGAACCAACGGCGGTTTTCCCCATAGACCTAGAATTTTTTTCTACCGAAATCTATGATTTTCTCCTATATTTCCCCAAATAGAATATTAGAACAAGCTTTCATGACCATTAGCCACCAATAGAGCGTAGGTAGAGCACAGGTACTTAAAAGAACAAAGTTCAAAGCATGATCGACTATTTCTAGGGTAATTTAGATAATTTGAATTAGAATGTTGTGATAAGGTGAGTAATAGACTAAATAATAAACAAATCATTGCTCTGAGTGGTTCGGCGTTCATATCTCCATAAAACTAGGTAGAGCAGGGCAGGACTCAGGATTAAGAATAGGGGCAAGAAGAAAATGGGGTGAGTTGTTGATAAGGTAGGAATTAAGCCGCCTAGGCCTTAGGAAAGCTTAAATTGTTTGTCGTTGGATGCTTTCGACAACAATTTCAGCGAAATTTTGGACCGTTTTAATGAATTTTCAATTTCAATATATTAGTTTTGGCGATTTCTTAACACAAATATTGCAACTTTCCAAGTTTTCGCCTTTTATAAAGGTATTATTTGTATGACTAGCGGCCCGCGGCTACTCAAGCACTTTTTCAGGATAAAAAGTAGCCTACACCTATACATTATTATGTTATTCCAGGTACCTAAGCGAAATTTCAGCCCAATCCATTATCCATCCAGTAATTTTGGCGTGAAGAGGTAACAAACAAATTTCGCCTTCATAATATTAGTGTGATTTTCAGAGCTTGTAGTAGTGTAGGGGAGTAGTACAAAGGGATTTGTGTTTTATTGTGCTGGTTTTTAATTACCACGGAATCTTGATAATAGGATAATAATATTTTAAAGTCTTTGATGTCCCGTTCGTCCCACTGCCTACATTGGTGGGACGAACGGGATATTAAGGTCTCGGGTGTCACGTAAATTGTCATGACACGCAAACCTCCTGTAAATTATTAGGTATAATTTGTATATTATGTGCTAAATGTCCGAGATATTATCACACACAATGAAAATCAGACAATGCTAGTTTATCAATGGGCAGAGGTCCCTTTGAACAAGTGTTACAGAAACTATCTGCATTCACCACAATGTTTTTTCCTCATTCATTACCAAGACTTTGTTATAATGTAGCTAGTGATACAGTTACTGTAATTATGGACAAGATGAGGCAAATTTCGCACCCCATAACTGTACACAAAAAAAATTAAGTGAAGAGAATATCAATAACACCTTATTTCTTATTTGATAATAATAACTATGTTTATAGTTTATACTTTGACTTGTCTAAGTGCTTATTTTGTAAGCCTAAAAAAATTAAGTTATTGATTCTGATTCTACAAGGTACTTCGTACATTTCATTATTACCTCGTCGACTCACAAACACCTTGCAGATGGTATTCTGCAAGTAATGCAAACATGCAAATTTGGCAGAACACGGCCGCCTCCGCCCCGAAATAACATGTTTACCTGAACAAAAGACAAGACCTACTTTAATTATTCTGGTTCGCGTACCCGGAAAGAGTATGACATTGTTTTAGCGGAAGCGCTGGCTTGACCTGTTTGTTATTTACTGGGTTGTCTTGTCTCCAAGGCGAGAAAAAGTAGGTACCTACTGCAATACCGGGAATCATGATAATGTAAAATATTGTTTATTTATCTATTGTAATTGAACCACCTACGAAGGATACACATTACAAGTTTAGAATAGGTAGGTAGGTATGTGTACAAAATTATTACATGCATTTGTCTTCCCTCAATTACAGGCGGCCACATCTAACTTCGATAATAGTCAAAATTGAGTTGGCAAACAATAAGATTCTATAAATTACTACTGTTGTAAAACTCGTCCAAATAAGTAGGTATTTTCGGTCACCAAATCCGAAAGTACTGCAATTATATACCTTTCTATTATGTATGGATAGAATGAACGTTTATTAATACATATAACGTTTCTAGATAAAATTTAAGTATGCTAAGCTCGGCTAAGTTTGATTACCTACACTAAGATCGACCAAAACTAAATGAACTCTACTGAGATAGAGCGGCAGTTGGACTCTTTGTAAACCATGCAGTTGAACTTACGAGTATAAAACAATTTTAACAGAAGAACGGTCAACTCCCCCTGTTTCTTCAAAATCGTTAGATAAAGCTGAACTTTAAAAGCTAAGCTGTATATTATATTATGTAATACATCAGACATCAAATAGTACCTACCTACGCTTATCACAAGCTCTGTTTACCTTGGGGCTAGATGAGGCTGTGTTAATAATTGTCCAACATTATTTATTTACTATCCATGATACAATGATAGTGACACAACTGTCATGTAACTATTTTAATATAATTTAGAAACAGTAATCGCGTTTAAACTTACTAAAATCACTCTCACCATGTAATGTTGGTTCAGATGGTTATTCTCAAGTTGTCGAGTGTAATTTCTTTGATCAGGAACCTGTTCGTAACATCATTGATCTCGAAACCAGCATCTTAAAGCTAATGTCTTTACATACAATAAACAATACGTGCGAGATCAATCTTCTAATAAAAGTCGTTATAAATTCGCATGAATTATTGTAGCGGACAGACAAACAGACAGAAATAAACGCGAGAAGTCCGAGCGATGACCTACCCCCAAAGGTTGTCGCACACTTATCATCTCGGAAACGGATCAAACCTGAGCGACAGAAATTAAAAAATCTCTAAATCGTATCGTATTCTATTCACAAGTTTTTTTTATTTGACTTTTTCTAACGACTATGGCGGCTGGAGTAGGATAATATCGGTCTGGAGTTTTATGTGAGACGTCCGTCATCTATTGTATATATAATATCTACGGAAATAAAGAATTTTTGACCTATGATTGTTTGATTTAGGTAGTATTTGTCGAGGATTTTTGAGGAAGCTTCACTTATTTTGGGCATTGCAGTTATTCGGGGGACACTCTTGAACCGCTCGAGTTGAGGAAGAGATGTTGGTATTTTTATAAGCAAGGTGTATAATAGATGCAAGAACTCTGTGTATAAAACCATTGGTAAACCAAAAAAAGAAAGTATAAGGAGGTACACTTTACTAAATTTTTTTTTATTATTGTATTTTTTAAACACAGTAATGTTTATTGTATTGTCACGTTTTGTAAGTACTGGTGCCTAAATACCTAGGTTTTACTTTGTAATTTTCTAATGTTTAGATCCAGGTCTTTCTTGAGTCCTCCAATAGCAATAAAAATTACGATTCTATATAATCTTAGCTCCAGATTTTCCTCAACAACACATCAAAATTAGCAGTAAACTATAAAACGATCCGCGTCTCGGATTGTAAACAAAATATCTATTAGTAGCACAACGTGATATCTACTTACCAGTATTCAGTAATAAAATAACATAGACTTAGGTAAATGAATATTTATTTATTCACGAGACAGAGGCCTGTTTTTACCTTGAGTTCGATTCGAGGTGCCTTATGAGTTTGATCCACTTTCGTACTTTTCGGGTTTTTCAGTATCATCATCTCGAGATTATATGTAGATAATTGTATAGAGCTGCATATGTGTGGCGTTGTATGGGGGAGATCTATGTCCAGGAGAGAGAGAGAGAGAGAGAGGTAATTTATCTAATTATTATTTATTTTTAGCAGTGGACGTGCGTGGGCTGATTTGATAATGCACTTGTTTTTCTTGCAAGTGGTAGTTGCATCCGTAAGACTGGAATGTTGGACACTTTGATCAATGTATGCGCTAACTACAGGGTTGTGTTATTCTTCCCACACTGTATCCTCTTGCCTCTTGGTCATAGGTTTTTTATTGCAACATCATGTTTTTCCACATAAAATTTTCTAATCTTTGCTGTCCACTCCCACTCTATCCTAATAAAATAGGTAGAATAAGCCAAAAATTGCGAAATTGCGAAAACCCCCCCAATTAAAATGCAGTGGACAGAGTTAATAGTCCCGTCAGCTATCCACATCTCGTCACTTGTATCTGGGACAGATATTTGGGACACGCTGTTGTTGTAAAATTAGGTATTCCTCCCACGCGAGAACCATCCACCTTACCTACTAAACGATTTACTCAAACAATGTTACTAGAATATTGTTTTCGAATGGTATTTTTGTTTGATTCTTTTATTGTTTTTAAATGATACTGGAGATAAGGGTATTGAGGTGAGATCATCTCGAGAATTGATTGTATTTCTAGTTGATATTATAGTAATCACCACTAGGCCAGGTCGTCTACAGCGGCCGTCAGTAGGTACATAAGAAGAAGTCCAAGTTTAAAGCTAATTTAACAAAATCAATGGATGTATATTTCATCTGAGTGTTTTCTATGTAGGTAGGTATAATAAAAATACAAAATAGGTATCTTTGTAATATGTCGTAGTTATACTATTATACTAGTTATGTGTCGTAGTTATACTAGTACTACCCACTGACTTGTCTAAGTGCTTAATTTGTAATCCTAAGGAAATAAAGTTATTGAAATCTGAAATCTAACACAAATTCTGCTTAGCTTGGGGCTAGATGTTTCTGTGTGGATTGTCCAGCATTATTTATTTATTGCATTTATTTATCTGTTTTCAACCTATTAAGATTATTGTGCATTAATTTATTTTATGATTAGCATAGACCCCATAGTATTGTAGCGCCAATTAATATACATATTTTATACACATGCCTGTAATTGCGGGAACACAAATGCATGCAATAACTTTGTACAATATTTCTACACTTGTAATATTTTGTGTCGTAGTTGGTTTTAATTATAATAAACTAGCTGCTGCCCTCGCGCTTTTCATGTAATGTATATACCCTATGTCCGTCCCCGGGATACCATCTACCTCCCTGCCATAATTTCATCAATTTCCGTTCAGCCGTTTAAGCGTGAAAAGGTAGACAAATTATTTTCAAAATTATAATATTAAGTAGGATAAATAAATTCGCTTTATAAGTGTGGCGATTATGGCAAACCCCCAAAAATGATGCGGGTAGCGCAAGATCGGTCATGGCTATCTTTGGGGGAGGTCTATGTCCAGGGGTGGACGTCTCCCGTCTGATATGATGATGAACCTACCTATTGACGTCACTAGTGACTAACTACCAATCATTGCCCCGATCCACATATTCCAACCTGGAAGCGAGTCATGCATGAATGAATGATTCATAGAAAAGTGTAGGCAGACAAAATGTCAAGTAAATTTTCTATTTTTCTCGTTTTATTTCAAAATAATCAATGACGATTATTTTGAAATAAAACGTAAGAGTCCCTAAAAATTGTATATCATCACCTAAACTATTACTTTATAATTTAACCTACCTACAGCTGTCTCACTAAAGCTAACTATGGCCACAGAATTAAGTGCTGTTTTCATTCAACATTCCATATTTTTTAAGTTTTAATTCACTTTAATTTGCCCTGCTTCTCTTTAACCACAAATTGCTACAGCAAATATAGTACTAAACTAGCGGCCCGTACCGGCTTCGCACGGGTAACATTTTTTTTTAAACATTTAGGTATGAACGTACATTTAATGCAGGACATAGCCAGCATAGTAATCAGTGATAATGAAGCATTCAAATGGTGAAATAATTTTCAAATCGTTCCCTGTACTTTTTGAGCCAATTCGTTACAAACATACTTACATACAAATCTTTCCTCTTTATAATATTAGTATAGATATAACGCTGACTTCTATAAGCAATATGTTTTAAATTTTCTTTACATAAATAGGTACTTAGAAGCTAATAATCATATAAAAAAAATATGTCTAATAATTTTTTCCCTCCAGTAATTTTGCAAAATAAATATACTTTTTGAACGATAGACGGATACTGTTATTTTTTTGTGGTAGTTGTAGGTGTACATTTATGTTGTACGTACAATCCTAAAACTATAGCCCTAATTAATGAAAAATAGCAGAGTAATGAATTTTTTTCGAAAAAAGAAATACTATTTTTGCTTAATGTTCACATATGTAGGTATCTGTTCAGTTTTTAGAACGCTATCTATAAACTGACTGATAAAAATCATTATAAATGTAGAAGAACTCAACAACAAACTTAAAACAATTGGTTAGAATTCTTAAAACAGCCATGTGTCTTGTACAACTAAGTTTTCAGCGTGGGGTAGTGAGTAACCCCATGTGGCCGCTAAGGGTTAAGAATAAAGAATAAAATATATTTATTTTGTAAACAGAACTTAGATACTAATATAACTGTACTTAATTAGGAGAAGAAACATCTTCTGTACCTAGGTCCTTTCACAAAATGGGCTCAGTCTCAGCATGAGTTGGATGACTAGCAAGCTAGCATCCAACGCTGGTTTTCAATAAAATAGAATGCTATTTAACAAGTAAATGACGCTATAATAGAAAATAATTTATACTTAAATATTCATATATTACATGATATACACGTGCCGTTTATCAACTATAGCATTAGGTAGAGTACCTATTAGTATAGTTGAATAATTGCACACTAGGTACACACACCATTCAAATTTCTACTCACTAATGAATGCCTTTAATAGAGATAGATAGATAGAGCTGTAGAGACATTCACAATACACTTGTGTCATGCCTTAAACTTTCCTGCTCCTTCTGATGATCAAACAGAAATTTTGTTCTAAATCCATGTAAGCTTTGCAGGTTCCTTATCGGTTAAGCGAACCAACTAGTATAAATTCATACAAAGAACACAATCATTTAGCTTTATATCCCGTCTATCCCGATAAACGGCAGATTAGATGTTACCAGGCGCGGCGCACCTGGTGATCGGTAACGGGTCAGGGTCACCCGATTCTGTAATAAACTGAATTGGCTCATTCGATATTATTAGGAACGATGCGACATAGGTACGAATCTCGACTAAGTTAGTAGAATTGTTTTTGTATTTTTGTACATTTTTTTCAAGCAAGCAAACTCATTTAGATTCGCTTAGATTATGCTCAATTATGGCTATTGGGAGTGAGCTTATGTTGCATATCCGCGGAATGATGTCCATGATATCCATGTATATTGATCTCATCATTATTATACACAGGCAGAAATAAAGTATGTAAAGAAAACCAAAATTAAACGAATATACATTATTATTACATAACGCTTACGTTATTATTATTGCATAGGTACCTACCTACACAGACGTAGGCACAAAATCAAATAATCTTAACTGATAAACCACCTACCCCTTTACCCACCCTTTTACCCACTAGGTACCTACCTACTGGATACCTTAGCTAGGCTCATAAACCTCCCAAAGTTTGAGCAAATGAAAACGAGCCCGCAACCTTCAGGTTCAGGTTTTCATTGCATGCTGAAGCATGTAAGGCGGACCTTCGCTCACTGCGCCACAACACAAAGCTTGCATGGTTTTCACCATGATCCAAGAAAACAAGGTCTGCTCCTCTGGGAGTGAGACTCGCCCACGTCACTGTCCAGTTGTCACTTTATTTCAATAAAACGTAAGAAGAAGATGGGAAACAAAGATTAGAGCCATTTTAATACATCATCATAAGATTTTAGCCACGTCTCGACATGATCGTGACGTCTCATTTCTCCATATTAGGTATTAATACAGCGCCTCTATCGTGCGGATGTAGAACTACGCAAATCCCATACATATGAGACGTCACGGTCGTGTCTCGCTCGATACTATCATCAAATGGACTCGGGGCTCAGGTTTCTCTTCCTTTCAGGTAAAACAAGGACTCTCCGCAAGCGTCCAACGTAAATGGGACCTTCTGTCTGTCAGCAAGACAAGCAGATAAGCGAGGGTGGACACGCACGGCCGCAAGATGTCGCTGGTAGCGCCGCGGCGGGTCACGCTGGACTGGGCTCCCACCATACCCTGGTAAGGTTTAGCAAGCCTCGTCGATCCACAGGTCATTATTTTATTAAGCTTATAATTAGCTGTGTTGCGATAATATTAAAAACTTACGAAAAGCTTATCATGCTGTCATACACACCTTATCGAGCCGAAGCAGCGGAGGAAGCCGAAACAATCGAATTTATGGATTCGGAAACCCAGATTATTGTTCGCGTATGCGTAAGTTGTGTTATTCATATATTTATTTAAATAAACTGATACCTACTCGATTTGCACTTTACTTCGAGATGCAAGAATCTAATCTAACCCGCAACGCAACCCACTATCTTCCAGAATCCTCATTGCGCCAACGACCATGCATTAAATATGTAAATATAGAACTTTTATTCAAATTATTTCATCGTTCTCAGTTTAACTATATTGTCGCCTGTTATGTCAAGTAGATACACATATTTAAAAAAAAATTGGGTTACATCCCTCCTCTTTCCCTCATTGGTTCCTAAGTTGGCCCTCTCTTAAAAGGTTCTTTATCCTGAATCCGTACTTGACCTTACCTAGGTAGACCGTATTACAGACATCGCTTCGAAATCGCTCACAAACCGCCCCAGTGAGATAGGTCGTAGAAGATTACGAGATATTCTGTAATCTGTGGGAGCCAGTTGGGTAACCTTACCTCTGTGGTTAGAATACCCACTCTCAGTTGGAAAATCAAGGTCTACTAGGTATTAATAGAATATAAACAATTACAAATTTCCGCAAAATAAGTCCTTATATCTTATCCATTCGACTCGCTGAATGAAGGATGTTTCACACCCGTGACTATAAGTTCAAAGTGTCAATTAGCGCTCTAGACTATACACTCAGGAATAGGAAGGATGAGCAAAAAATTCAAGTTTTATAGCGGCCAAAATCACCAAGAAACTACGGCAACGGAAAGCGGAGTGAACACTAACCCTTTTTTTTAGATTTTTGAATCGCGTGAGTGGTGCAGAAAATGGCCAAAAAACATGTTTTTTGTGGAGCCCCCATTAATTTTAATATTTATTTTGATAGTATGTTATTATAGCGGCAAATGAAATACATATGAAAAATGCAAGTGTCTACCTTTTACGAATCATGAGATACAATAAAGCCCGATAGATGGACAGACAGACAGACAGCGGAGGGCTAGTACTAGGGTCCCGTTGGTACCTTTTGTTTACTGAACCCTAAAAAAGTGCGTAGCTTTTCTATAAATGTGTATAGTTTTTCGAAACTCGTTTTCGATTGGTAGAACCATGTACATTGAATTAGTGTGGCATACTCGGTTCGCGATTCCGACACGCACATGGCCAAAATCAGCATCAGCATCAGGTTATGTGTCACTAACACGTGCCTGTTAAATATGGACGAATCAGGAACGAATCGGCATTCAAGTGTATTTTCCTGATTCGGACCAGTTAGGGCCGAAGCCAGTTCGGCTCGGCAGCAAAGTCACTTCCCTAATGATGCAACTATTACAAATCTGCAACTGCACACTAATAAAAACGGACATGCGTAAAACTGAAAGGCTGAGTCCATAAAATTCTTGGTCCTAGGGTCGATATGTTGGTCTTCCTTCCTTCTTATTGGGGTCAAAGATCCTACTAGCTTACTTTCCGTAGCTTGGGGTTAGTTTCATTGATCTATGGCCCGCTACACGCTCCGTTTTGCCTGCACAATGATGATGGCCAAAAATATCGATATATCGAAATATCGATAATTTTTACTATGCATATATCGATACTAATAATAAATATCGATACAATATATATCGATATTTTTTTGTATTTGCCCATTCCTATCTTGTGGATATACCATCCACTCATCCTGAGCGGTAAGGTTCTCCTCCACCTTCATCATTCGCACCGCACCGCTAAGGATTGGAACTCGCTGCCTGCTTCTGTTTTGCTGACCAACTACAACCTTGGTCTTTTCAAGACTAGAGTGAATATAGGTGTCTTCTAGACTTACGAGATACACCAGAATCAGAATCAATAACTTTATTCCTTAGGCTTACAAAATAAGTACTAAGACAAGTCAAATTGTATACTATAAACCATCTATAAACATTGTTATTATTATCAAATAAGAACTCTACTCTACTATACTCTTTGCGTGTGGCGGTGGCGCTCCGCCTGGGCTGAAAGGTCTGTGAACCTCATATGCACCTGCGGTTCCATGGTGGAGGCCGATGGCTATCACGCTCTGAGTTGTCGGCGATGCACTGGGAGGTTTCCGCGTCACCATGCCCTGAACGACATAGTTCGTAGAGCCCTTATATTGGCGAATGTCCCCTGCGTGCTTGAGCCTCCAGGTCTCAGCAGGTCTGACGGGAAGAGGCCAGATGGGCTGACTCTGGTGCCATGGAAAAATGGGAAGTGCCTGATCTGGGACGCAACTTGCTTCAGCACTGTCGCCGCCAGTCATCTGAGTCGCACCATGCTCTCTGCATCTGCCGCTGCTGAAGACGCTTGCTCAAAAAAAAAGCTTAAGTACTACGCTGCCTTGGAGCAGCTTTACCATTTTACACCTATAGCATTGGAGACCTTGGGTAGTTGGAGTGTGGATGCGAAGTGTTTAGTGGGAGAATTAGGCCGTAAACTTAATAAAGTGACAGGTGACTGCCGCTCCGGGTCTTTCCTGGTGCAAAGGATAGCCATCGCTATTCAGCGAGGTAATGCTGCAAGCATTATGGGCACGTTTGCACCGGGAACGGTCAGGGGTGGGTTATTTAATGACTAATTTTTATATTGTATTTTTTATACATAATGTGCTGTGACTTAGTGAGTAAATGACCATGTTTACTTATACTTAAAAAAAAATTATGGTCTCTCTCTACTTTTCCTATTCCTACCTGCGACGACTGCGACTCTACGCTCGTCGAATCGATGAAAGCTTCGCAATTTGCGATGCGAAACTTTTTCCAAATAGTAGGTAGCAAACTAACCTACTCCGATCCGAACGTCCGAACTCCGAAAAGGTCAGCGACCTCTACACTTGCTATCGGCTAGCTTCAGGGCAATGTCCAGAAAAACTTGTCCGTCAGCTGAGCGAGTGTAGCTAACTTCAGTCAGTAAAAAATGTTTCTGTCATGGCTACGCGATCGATGTTTCTCCTCCGCTAAAATCACGAGAAAACATTAAAAATATGCCGCGACATGCGATGAAGGACGTTCCACGTGCTTATAATAACGTCTAACAATTATATTCGACATAAAACTACATCCGTAAAGTGTTTATTCTGTCAGTTCTGAGCCAATCTAATTTTGTTCCTTGTCAATCCGGACGACACGAAAATTTTCGGTGAGTATTTGTGCATTTATCGCTTGTTTAATCGCGTAGACGGCTTTCTAATTCGACGTCTGTGTTATTTTGATTGTCATTTCAAAGGTTTTTGTGTGACAAAATCATTCGAGCTTAGAGAAAATCGATTATTAGTGGGTGGGGAACCCGTCCATACAGTCGCCCAGTTTTCGTATAACCCGACTGATTAGTGAAAGTGACGTAATATTGCGGGACCGCATCGCGGTGACTATTCTTGAATTCTGCCGCATAACTGTTTGCGTCCCTCTCTTTGGTAATTCCTGATAATTTTAGTTCAGACTTTCTTGGATATTTTTAAATTTTTCTATGTAAAATCGCATAAAAACCGAATACGGTATCATTCTAAATATATTCTAGTATGGATACCACTCGCTCTTACATCTAGTAATATAAGAAATACGATTGATTTCAATCGATATTGTCGTGTATAGTAAACCGCACCTATGTTGCTAAATAGCGGCGAATGTGCACGCAACAACAGTCGTTATCGGTGGTGACTTAGATGCGGTAATCGTTTGAATGATTTTGACGTATCCCACAGACAACTCGCTGGTTTTATTGTTCCCGTAATGGGAGAAATGGTTGTCTTTACGAAAGGAAACGAGGAAATACGCAAGAAAGAAAAGAAAAGCTAGTTTTTACTTTAAATATTTCTAAAATTTTAATGTTTTCCTTAAAAAGTGTTACTACTGTTTGGCTGGTGGAAAATACTGTTTATCTAAGTAATTTGCCTCAACACAAAGTCCAAATTAGAGACAGGATAGAAATTAATATTCAGCCACTTAGCTGAATTTTCGCACCTCACTAGTAAAAGTAAGTACCTACCAAAAAGTGTAAAAGCTTAATAAATTGTTGTGAGACTGACAAACAGACATACATACATTATGTATAACTTATATGACCCACTTGTATAGACCCTAATTTTGACCCAAAAAATACCAAAACAATTATTAACAATTAAAGAATCCAATTAGAGTCTAGAAAGTAGAGTCAATTTATCAAGCTGTGAATTCATTTAGCTTATGCCTACTCGTATAAAGTAATAACTATCTCCATTCTCATGTTGACATAATATATATATAAAATTTAATATATTGTTTCAATTTATAGGCATTATGAATGGAAACTGATAACAATTATTATCATGTAATGTACAGACAGCTCATAACCTTTCAAAACCCGCTGGCTCCTTGGAGAGCCATAGAAAAAACGTCTAATAACAGAATTGGCAGGGCCACTACCAAAATCTAAAAATGTACCTACTGTATCTAAAAATCACTCAAACCCTCTGGCTTCCCAAGGTACCAGCTGTCACAAGCTAAAAAACGTGCAGGTTCTAGAGGTTTTTCGGTTCCAAATGATGGGTTAACAGCTGATGCATGTATATCTTTGTCCCTGTCGGTGAACCTTATGTTTATCCAGTCTATTTTTAAAAGAGTTCACTGAGGTGCACTGATCACTGGTTCCGGTAAACGTAATTACATTAACAATAACAGAAATTAATAAGGTAACAGCGAATTAATAATTATAACATAAAACTTCAACAGTGTATATTTTTTATTGCACACATGCTGCGAAAAATGTATGAGTTCAAAGTTTAAAATGGACAAGCACCCAATGAAATGATGAGCAAGCTAACAGGGTCCATTATTATATTTATACTACCAAGAGTGATTGATAAGGATTTATTAATGAACCTACTCTTATAATTGTGAAGGCAATAAATAATGAACATGAAGGAAAGTTTTTTGTTCCAGCATCTGCCATTTGCCCTAGTGATACCCATCGAGCACATACCAATTACCAATGCTGTTACACATTTTCCACCAATATTCCTTTGATTTTGTTAAACCTTGGTTTACAAAAAAAACTAGGATTTTAACACCTTAATAGCCCATAAAGCACATGGGCGTCTTCTCTCGTGGACCTGCGTTGCATCTATCTAATCTTCGCACCGCAGAGGCTGAGCAGTGATTGCGTTCAAAGTAATAGGCTTACTTTAGTCAGTTTGTTTTAAGGTTTATAACCGAAACTACTAGTCCAATGAAAAAAAACCTTTTATCAATGTGATTAACAATATTTCTAGTTTTTTGTAACAAAATCTAGTTAGGAGTTAACAATAGAACCATTAACAAAAACTGCATGCAACTTAAAGTGCAATTATTTGTCTCAAGGTTATCTTGAAGGTGGAATTTTATCCTTGACTTTTAAAGGTATTCACCTGATCTCAGGAATTTTATAAATATACACTAGCTTTTGTCCATGGCTTGACTCACATGATACAATCTGGTGCCTATACCTTATCCAAACTCAATGTTGAATGTTCGTAAACAAGCCGCCCATACTTAACCTAAAATTCACTCTGTTGCCGCGCCTTTTTATACGCAATTTACATTAATTGTGGATTTGAGATCCTTCCTCAAATAAATATTGCTTACAAATTATCTGTAACTCGACGCCAAACAAGTGATTTTTAGTTATTTGTGACGTGGTTTGTTTACTAACATTTTGGATAAGGTATAGATAGAACTATAGCATTCAGGGATAATGTAGCTACTCATTAGTCAAAGCATTTTCAGAATCAGTTCAGTAGTTTTGATGGACAGATTACAATAATGGTGGGCAATCCATACAGCATCTCTCTGAAGTAAACAGAGCTTTTGTTATGCTTAATACCTGCCCGCAGGTCATAAACATCCTGGGGCGGGAATCGAATCCAACCCCTGCATCGCAGGCTATGTCCGCCACTCCTCAGAAGTTCACCTAAACCAGAGGGTTTCAGAGTTGTAATTTAACTAAAGGTTTTTCTGAAAGCATTTTGAGAAATTTCCACGCTATTGGCGCCGTAACGAAATCTCTGACATTTCGCTAGTAAATAATATGAAGTTTCAGAAATCTAGCAAGTAATACCAACCCATTCTGGCAATGTGCCTACATGGCATAATACAGTTGAATCTAAATAGTTTAGACATAATTACCAACTTGTCGCTAATATTTAAAAGCAGAATTTGATTGTTTGGATTTATTTCATAGTCCCTTTTGCACGTGGCTTTGGCCGCGTGTTGGATCTATGAAACAAGGAAACAAACTAATGTCCTTTCAAAATGTCATTCACATTATGCATACAGTACATATGTTCAGCTTTAGTCTTGAAAAGGTAAGTTATAAACATACTTCAGACAGATAGTTGATTATTTACTTTCCCTTATAAATGGACGGATAAAGTGCCTTGCCGCCAGTCGCGACGTAAGAATTGACCCTCTAACTCGTTGATGTCGTAAGAGCCGACTGTAGCAACCTACCAAAGGAAGGGCAGCAGCTTCCAGCTGTGTATATTTAACACGTCTACTGCGATACAGTCGTGCTTTTGCATCGCTACATAAAGTCGCCGTGGACGCGCGCTCTTATACGTCCACTGCTGGAAATACTTCCCCCAAACAACGAGGGTAATGTCATAATCACGTGATCACAGTGGAGATAGTAATAAATAAATAATGCTGGATAATACCCGCAACATCATCTAGCCCCAAGCTAAGCAGAGCTTGTGATATGGGTTCTAGATGACTGATATATTTAATACAATATTACATAGATAGATATTTTTTATTATACATAGAAAATCATATATTAAGATATAAAAAAATACACAGAAGGTGCAGCTTTCTTGTACCCTTCCTCTGGTAGGTTCCCTTAGTCGACTCATACGACCTCCAGTCTGAGTTGGGGTTGTTTCTTCGCTGCGACTGGGGGACGGTATTAATCACGTATTTAGTACGTAATACCTACATTAGCGAACGTACAACCTTTGCGGACGACCTTTAACGCTCCAGCGGCAATTAGAAATCTTATCTAGCGAGGCAAACTCACAAACTGACGTAGGGGGAAACGTAGTACAGAAAAACTTGCTTCTAAATTGTAATCTAGAGGGTTCAGGGCTTTTACCCGACTGCGGCTTAACTTGGGCTCTTTTTATTAATCTGGCTACAGAGAGTTGATACCGAATACATTTTTAATATTAAAAAAAAACTTTTAAATACATGCTTTTTATCATCTAGGACCAAAGTGCTTGGGAAGACAAATCCAACGAACCCAAACTCGACGTGGTTAAGTCGTATAGTTCAGGAGTTCCTATGGCCACCTTCGGTCTCGATCATCAGACTAGCTTGATAATACCTTGACATTGCATTGTCACCGAACTTACATAATTATGCCTAATTTCAGCTCAATCGGGTGAGGATAACTGATGTAAAATTGAGTTTGAGTGATTCCACCCGAACAAACATACATTGCAAGTTAAATAAAAGCTTGTGAAAGCGCTAAATCTAGTTTTTATATAAGACGCACTCCACATTTTAGTATTTTCTCAAATATTCGTAAAACGGTAGAAAAAGATCACGAAAAAACCAAATCATCGACAGATCGTCGTATTCACGTAGAATTTATTGTCTTTTTAATTTATGAGCCATTTCCAAATGCTATTTCCAGTCTCAACATTAGATAGCCAGACCATACCTAATCTGTGGCCAGACTCTAGCAAAAGAATTAGATTTCTCGCAAACTCTACTCTAATGCGGGCAAAGCAGCGGGCATAGCTAGTGCAACTATAAAATTGTCATCATTTGTTTGGTTCACCTCTCTAATGTCTTGGCTTAACCCTTCAAACCCCAATTGCCCAATAATCGTCATTGTCATGTCAAACGGTATATAGTAAAACTCCAAAATACTATTGATAGATCGATGTCTCGAATCACCCTTGGCTACTATCTCCACTTTATCTTAACGATTTTCATCCTTACGGTACTCCGGTTAAGTTGTAATATGATCTAACTAATCTCAGTTCTATACTTCTATACGACCTCCATGGTGCATCAGGTGAAGGTTCGCCTGCGACACAGGAGGTTGCGGGATTGATTACCGCCTCGGAACGGATAAATGATGCCGGACAATCCACACAGCATTATCTAGCTTATCTGCAGGTATTTGTTGCGGGTTCTGTTTGGGTTGAATTTGTAACCCATCAGATGCAAAATTTGGAACGAATGTGCGTGGGGGCCGCTCACACCTACTAAGCCGGCTATGGCTTTTGTCAAACTGGTTGGTTACCTGGATGATTATCTTGGCGTATAGGTTGTGTTGGTGATTTGGACAGTTTCTGTATTGTGTTGTCTTGTTGCAGGGAACAAGAGCCGACGTGTGAGAGAGAGGAGTCTTCCTTCAAGAAGCAAGCTCCGCACCGCTCTAACAGATCAGGTAAGGGCGCGTACACATAGAACGTCCGTTTTTACAGGATCCTTTTTAGCGGAACCGTCGCTATTAGAGGTAATATTCACACAGCATTTACAGGACCTATTTTAACGGTTAAACTTTTGAAACTATCATGGTTATTTACGACACTAAAGTTAGTAGCTTGGGACGAGTTTTGCTCCAACTCAAAAACTAACAACCTAACAAGGTAAAGGTTTCTTGTTCGCTATTTTACCTTAAAAGGATTGAAGTGAACAAAAAATCTAAAGGTCTAAAGGAAATATATTTCCTTTAGAAGGAAATATATTTCCTTTAGACCTTTTAAGTAAAACAGGGAAATAAAGTGATCACTTTGATTTTTTGGGGTGCTTTATTTTAAAGCACTTTGAATTTTGACAATAATGGGATATTTACATGATTTGAGTTTTGAGTTCTCCATAAAATCAATTTTAACGGGTTCGACGCTACTGGAGGTAATATTCACACGGGATTTTTTATACACAGTGTCGATCCGATAAACGGATGAATAAAAAAATCATCGATCTATGCTCAAGACTGTCTTTGACCACCGAAGCACTTTAGGCTCGATCACAAGCTTTCATAATACGGGCCCAGCTCCTCTTGTGGGATCCCTGACAGTGATGTCGATGAAACGGGGCGCTTTTCAGCACACAAAGCGGTGAATGGTTTATCAATAGATGGTATTTCAGCAGTGTTACTGATGTGTATGTTCGTTTGTTGCAGAGTCATCATCATCATCGGCGGACACCGCGTCCCAGGGCTCCGGTTCAGAAGCGCCGCGTCCGACCCGCAATGAGCCGCAGGTAAGGGCAAATACTAGTGAAAACATCCGGGGTTTTACAGCCATAAACCACCTCTCTACAGATCCGCGCGACTTTTACACGCGTTTTTGATACGCGACAAAACATGGCGTGGTTTAGTTCCGTTTCAAAATGGAGATCGAAAAGATCCCGGGTGACACGCGACTCGCCCCACTCCAGTGAGTTTACTCGCGTGGCTATGGGTTATGTCATGTTATGGCACTTAGGCCCGTATTATGAAAGCTTGCTGAGTCACCGATCTATGCTTGAGTAACGCTTATGCCAAAAAGTGCACAAATGCAAAAAGTGTACTCAAGCACAGTTCGATGACTAATACGGGCCCCAGTCTCACGATCTCGTTACCTTAATAAAACCCTTCTAAACTTACTTCTGGCGCCGTACGGGGGAGGCCTATGTCCAGCAGTGGACGTGTATGGGCTGATGATGATGATGAAGCTTACTTCTAAAAATTGAAGAAAGGTTCCTAAGAACGGAAGCACCGACGACGCCTGGTTCCCACTTTAGTGAAGAGGAGGAATGAAAACAACTGTAACGGTGAAGAATGTATGATGAATGTGCAGAACTCGACATTAGTGCATTAGTATTGGGGATTCTGTTGGTGTTTTAGTAGTAACAAGTTTGACCACCATCGCAGTTTGGAAGTGAAGATGTGGCTTAACGCATTCACTGCCTATACTCGTCAGTGCGCTGGGGGTGCACGGAGCTTTATATGTGCGTCGTAGGCTATGAAAGTTTTAGTTTATCTTTGAGCACACTTTCCCAAGAAGAAACTAAACTCTTGACTTGATGATACATCTATCACCCGCCGCCTTCCTTTGATCTTCTCTTTTAAGCTTTGGTTGCCTGGAAGAAATAGCGATAAGGCCACCAATTCTTTTACCTTTTACCAAACTGAGTTATAAGTTTTTCTGAATAAGACATTATCTATACAACTCTCATTATGATGATCTCTCATGCGGTCATGCCAGACTTTGATACTGTGAACTGGTGTTCGTTAGCTGATGATAATATGTATTATTCCAGAGGGAAGAGCGGCGTGTGGAAGCCGCAGTACCGCCGCGGGTGCAAGCCAACCCTCTGCTGAGGTGAGTACTGATACAACTTAGGGCGCATTCACACAGCGTATCCGTTTTTACAGGACCGTTTTTTACTGACTTGAAACAGTCGTTTACTGGAACCGGAATACTGTTAGGTCTGTGAAATTGTTCCTACAACTATATACACCATCACAAGAAAATAAACGGATCCTGTAAAACGGATGCTGTGTATATGAGCCCTTAGAGAGGGACAGAACAATATGTGTACTGAGCCGAACAGGGGGCTCGACCCCCCAGATCAAGTAGCTGAACGCGGGGATTCAGATATTGCAAATTATTATGTTTTACGAAAGAAATGGTAATAGAAATGGTAATAGTAAATTAAACACCTAATCCTACTAATATACATAAATGTCTTAAGTATGTAAGGATGTATATTTGTTACAAATTCACGCTAAAACTACTGAACCAATTAGGCTGAAATTTGGTATGGGTATAGTTTGATACAGATCAGTTGAGCTACCTGTAGATTGTTTGCAACAGTCTGTAGTTAGCTCAATTGTCTCAATTGTAAATACTAGCTTAATTAGTTTATATTATTTGATTGTTATTTTCTTTGTCAGTATAGTTTGGGACCTGGAATAACATATAGGCTGTTTTTTATCCCGATAAAACACGGGTGAAGGCGCGGGCAGGAGCTAGTATTAAATAATATTAAGCACTAGCTGCTGCCCGCGTCTTCACCCAAAAATAGCCTATGTGTTATTCCAGGTCCCAAAATATACCCATACCAAATTTCAGCCTAATCGGTTCAGTAGTTTTTGCGTGAAAGAGTAACAATTAATATCCATACATCCATCCATACAAACATTGTCATTTATAATATTAGTAGGATTATCTAGAAACGAATCGGAAAAGAGGGCGACCGCAATAGCGCTGTCGGGTAAAGTATCACAACGTGAACGGCTGTTGAACGTAACAACAAATTGTAGGTGTAACCAGTTATTTCCGCATTGATTACAAGTATGGGTCAAAAGTCTCACTGCTTTCTTGGCATTCACATAACATAAACAACATAGAATAAATAAATAATAAAAACACTATTCATTACAGCAAAAACAATAATGTTACAGCTAATTAGGCACTTAATAGATAGGTACAATTATTAAATGACCATTTTAAAGTAAACTATGTATATTATGGCATAAAATTTATAAAAAATATTGGCATTAGTAATCTAAACTTCCCCCCTCCCAACCCTTTAGGTCGCGCACACTCCCCAATTTCGGTGGAGGGCGTGCCTCGCCTCCCTCCCGCTGCGACACCTCCCGCCGCGCGCACCACATCACCATGGCGTCCGAGGATCTACTGCAGCCGGGGCACGTGGTCAAGGAACGATGGAAGGTAACACAACTCGAACTTTATCCCTACGTGTTAAGGTCCACCTCCCGCCGTGTGAACCATCACCATGAAATGATTCCCCAAAACCCAAGTCCAGTGACAATACCCAGGAGGGCAATTCTGGCAATATATCTATCTACTCGATAAATATAGCTAGAAATGTCATAATATCAAGTGATTGCTTCGTAGCAAATAAGCGTTTTCTCAAAATCTGCAACTTGATATTTATCGAGGGCTTCTCTTTGAAAATATGCTCGGTAGTTCGCACGAGAGAGAATTCAGTTTTTGGCGGGACTCGATATTTATCACATAATATTTTATTTCGTGATACCGCATATAGCTCGATAAAATATCGAGTGATACGCAGAATTGGCCCCAGGAGATAACCGTTCAACAATATGGCTAAATGCCACTTAGCCATCTTATCGAATGAAAGTAATTATGAATGATGCAATAAATGAAATATGAAATTAGGTATTCCCGAATCTGTTAAAACGTGTATTTTCAAATAGTAACGAATAAATTTATTATTTTTCGTTAGGTGGTGAAGAAAATCGGCGGAGGTGGCTTCGGAGAGATTTACGAGGGGCTCGACCTCGTGACGCAGGAACAAGTGGCGCTGAAGGTAACTATACTATAACAGTTTCAATAAAATTATACAAATCTATGACCTCGACGGGATTTGAACCCGCTACCTTCCACTCAGTTTGGTAACCCTCTACCTATTGCATCACTGATTATTCTGATTATTCTTTGGGAATCTCGTGTCCGTCTAGTTAGCAGCCCCGCCATGGAATTTGGTGATTTCAACTATGCCAATAAATAGTCCCTAAATAGACCCTCCCGGTGCCATAAGTAAAATAAATAGTGCCCCAGTACTTTAGGAGATATTTAGGTATTTGACTGTGGCTGCTATCTTGACGTCTAGTTAGCACCCCGCTGATTCCGACCGAAACCGTAGCGGAATATGAATCATGAACTATGCCAATAAACTGTTCCCTACGGTATCTAGTTGTCCTGCAAGTCTCATAAATAGACCCCCTGTCGTTTAATAGATATTTGGCTCTAAACGTTGGAATGAAGCCGTTAAACATAATATACATTTTCATGGTTTTCACTAATCTTTCCCAAACAAGTTACCCGTTATGACATCAGTAAGTTAGTGGAAAATCGATCCAGCCTTTTTGGACGTTCGACAAAACAAACAGATGACAATAATTTAAAAAAAAAATTGGTGTTTACTATAGTTAAAACAACGCAGATATTTCAGAACCGCACGGAATTGTTAATTTTTGGCAAGCTTTTATTTAACTTGCAATGTAGGTATGTTTGTTCGGGTGGAATCTTGCAACTCAATTGTAGACCAGTTATCCTCGACCGATTGAAATGAAATTTGGTATACTTATGTACTTTCGGTGACAATGCAATGTAATGGTACCATCGAGCTGGTCTGATGATGGAGACCGAAGGTGGCCATAGGAACTCCTAAACGAAACGACTTAACCACATCGAGTTTGGGTCACTTAGCTCCTAGATGATATGAAAGCTTGTGTTTAAATTAATTTAAAAATATATATTTTGTATTCCAGGTGGAATCAGCGCGGCAGCCGAAACAGGTGCTCAAAATGGAGGTAGCGGTTTTAAAGAAACTTCAAGGTGAGGCTCCAATGCTTGTAAATAAATCATACGGACATGTGCGAGTGATGAAGATAGTTAGCAGTAGTAGGAAGTTCTCAATTGGACCGTATGTTTTTTTGTATGTATGTTACGCGATCATTCCGCCAGTTATGGACAGATTTTGTAATTTTTTTACTACACTATTGTATAGAAAATGATCGCGAGGTGGTCCCATCAAAATTTTATTTATTAGTATTTATCCCGAAAAAATTATAAACAGTGTTAAAGTAAGGGATTCGAAATCGATAAGTAGGTTTTTGAAAACAATCAAATTATCACAATGACTGGTAAGTAATAGTTTCCAATTTCCATGGCAACGGGCGTAACCAGAGGTCTACTTTGAAAAACAAATAACATAGTTGACGGATGGCGTATCACGTAAAACTATGGATGACCCATCCGATCATTCTATGAAAATGATTGATATTTATTTGTTAGAGATCCGAAACAAAATGTGTCATTTAGTGACGCGTCCGAAGTAACGCACTTTTGCACGTTCATCAGTAAGGTTGTTTCGTCAACCGAAACTTCGTGTTTCAGTGTAGGCCTCCTTTCGTTCGTCGTTCCATACATTTGTCATCCTTCTCTCATCATATCAAACTAAATTAGACTCGAATTTAACTAGATGTCGCCACTTGAAAAATTTGTTCGCGCTCGAATCGAAGTGTTCTAAACCCATTTTAATTATTCAGAAATTAGAAGTCAATTTATCGTTTTTTAAAATAGTTTGTAATTACCGTGATGATTTTATTAACAAATATTTGACATGTCAATAGACTCCAACTGTTTGTTTAGCTGGGTTGATAAGCAAATGGCTTAAATAAAAACAATATTTCCCGCGCAACCGGTAACTTGTATTAATTTGTTAACAGGCAAGGAGCACGTATGCCGGTTCATAGGGTGCGGTCGGAACGCGCGCTTCAACTATGTAGTGATGCAGCTACAGGGGAGGAATCTCGCGGAGTTGAGACGAGCTCAGCCGAGGGGTGCCTTCTCACTCTCCACCACTCTCAGGTCAGATACGGCTACCGGGAGGGCAATTCTGGCTATATTATCTACTCTATAAATATCACTAGAACTGTCAAAATTTCGAATGATAAACAAGCGTATTCTCAGTATCTGAAATTCGATATTTATCGACGGTTTTTTTTGATGAGCTACTTGATAAATCGCACGAGAATGCAGTTTTTGGCGGGAAAAAAAAGAGGATCTCGGCAGGTTTCAGTAATTTAAATATATAATACATTTTTATTTATTGCGACAACTTAAGTCTATTTTCTAAATGAACTTAAAGCTAGAGGGGTTAGTACTTAATATTGAAAAGGGATTTGGTCCTCTGAATGGGCTGATACATCAGAGGACCATCATACTTAGTAGATCATAGCATTTAGGATGCTGTTGCTGCTTCCGCGGGTTCTGCTGAGCAGTGAGGCTATCTTTTTGCGCCAGATGGCATCAAAGGAGTCGGTGCGAGCCTCAGCGAACATACCTGAGGCGCTGCCTAAATGCGTTAATGTATTGGATACGCAGAGCATTGTATGCTTATTGGGTAAAGCTGACCAATAGACTCGCTGTGTACAAAGATGTACAGTATGCTTTGAACAAGATGATTATCACAGCATCAGTAGTACTTGGTGCGTATCTGCGGGCCAACATATTTTCCCTGACTATAATATATATATGATATTGTTTCAGACTGGGCCTGCAAATACTAAAAGCCATAGACTCTATACACTCGGTGGGATTCCTGCACAGAGATATTAAACCTGTGAGTATGGAGCGCTTTCCATTCAACTCATTCACGCAATAAGAAGTAAATTCATTCAACTCACAAAACTTCATACACTATATCTCGACGACTTCGGTTAAAGATCTTTATTTTCTTAAACTCAAAAAAAATTAAATAGTTAAAAACTAAAACCCGACTACATAAAAGTCTTAAACAAGCGTTCACCTATTGTCCTTATCATTTGTTGAAATCGGACCAGTTGTTTAAGCGCTACGCGGGAACATAAAAATCTGCTACATACATACATAGGGTGTCAAAATCATAACCCTCGTCGTAGTCGGGTAAAAAGAACAAACAAGTTCACTTAGAATGAGTATACATTGGTATCAAAAATAACTAAATATTCCTTGGTAAAGCATTACGGTAGTTCTTGTACAAATATCGTAGGTAACAAATAACAGTGACCCGACAAAAGGTAGGTACCTACATAATTAGTATTAAAATAAAATAGACTTCGGTTACACAGCAAGCGAAGGTCCGACGCAGAAGGTCGCAGGTTCGATTCATAATTTAACAATAACTGCAGTTATTGTTCTGGTGTTCTCTATAAGTAAATAAATAATTTTGAACAATCATTATCAATCTATTTTTATAGATTATTAATCTATCTTAACATGGTATGACTCGTTTGGATTTTTTTATCCCATTGAGTCACACTGTTACTCTTTGCAACTTTTTTTTTTTAGAAGAGTTCCCAATGTGTAACAGTGTAACTCGATGGGAAAAACATCCCAATGAGTCACACTGTGGACAATGCACACAGCATTATCTAGCCTCAAATTAAGCAGAGCTTGTGTTATGGATACTCGATAACTGATCGAGACACAAATGACTCATCAAAAACATAAACCACTTCTAGATGTCCTAGGAAGTTGAAATTTGGCTTGAAGCAAATACCAACATGGGAGATATTTACTTGCCAAGACCCTTATTAAATAATGAAAGAACCTAAGAAATTAATATTAGGAACTTGGCTAGTTTTCACATTTATGTTTTTCATTAGATATACTTATCAAGACCAGAGTTGAAGGCGCCTCCAAGACGCTGGCTGCATTGCCTCGCTGTATGGTAATGCTAATGCGCTGCGCCAGATACTCACCAGCTCTCGGGTCACGCGTCGCTTCGCTTCGGTCTGATGTTGAAACCTGTATTTCAGAGCAACTTCAGCGTCGGGCGCCATCCTGCGAACTGTCGCAAAGTGTTCATGCTGGACTTCGGGCTCGCGCGGCAGTATACGACCAGCAGTGGGCAGGTGCGCCCGCCGCGCGCCGCCGCCGGCTTCAGAGGTAATCAAGACACAAAGATAAACTATTTTACAAAACACATATTTTATATGTACCTACCTAAATCTAATCATCATCATCACCCCTTATACGTCCACTGCTGGACATAGGCCTCACCTATACGACGCCACAAATAGCGGTCTTGAGCCGCCTCCACCCATCGATTCTCTGCGACCGCTACGATGTCGTCGGTCCATTGAGTGGGAGGTCTTCCCACACTCCGTTTCCGGAATTTTTCGAATGGTTTTGTGAGAGTAGAGTTTTGGACAAAATATTGTATTAACTCATTATTTTTTGCAGGTGTAATCGAGATAGTAGTTTAAGTCTAAAAAAAAATAATATGATCCCAAAAGATTTTCGACGTCATCGACGGGATTTGAACCCGCCACCCTCCCTTAGTACGGGATGCGCTAACTAATTGCGCCACGAGGTCATGTGACGTAGGAGTCTAAAAACCAGTGTGAGGCTTACGCACTAGCTCTATAATAGTAAAACCTTAAGTTTCAGTCTGTCGAGCTCTCGATAGCTTATTTCGTAATCTTACTACACATACACATATGTACATACATAATGGTACTAATAGGGATGACGACACTTACTAAACATCACAAAAATTACGTATTTACCGAATTATACCTGCACCTGAGCCATAGATTACAAAACATATATTATATTTTATGTTTTGGTCGAGATTAATTATTATTTTGATAAAATTAAACTACAAAATACAGTAATCCGCCATGACACGTTGAACACCAATCAGAGAATACACAACTGTGACGTCATAACGTCACAATATGTAATGTAAATGCACAGAATGGCTGGTAAAGCTTCTCTTGAAAATATTATGATCATTCTGTATCATCGGATGTTCGTGCATCTATGACGTCATAGACAGCCGCCACGAGTATTGTAGCGTTTTTGGGCGAAATTCAAAATGCATTTTTAATCTGTATTTTTCCTTCGAAGTCCATTTTTTTTGCAGAAATTTGATTGATTTTGCATTCGGTAGATGTCTAAAAATATCACGATGTTGTTTCTCAAAATCACTCGTCATGCCTTTTGTAAGTGTACAGCTCGTCCGTCATTCCATCTGTACAGTTATTTACGTACACTTGTGAAACGACCTCCTTTGTAACGAATTCAAGGGAGCTAGTTCAACCCTCCACACCCAAATACTCTATCTATCTCTATCGTTTCTTTTTCACTTTTTCCACTAGTGGACAAAAAATTGAAGTGAAGAGAATATCAATAACACCTTATTTCTTATTTGATAATAATAACTATGTTTATAGTATACAATTTGACTTGTCTAAGTGCTTATTTTGTAAGCCTAAAGAAATAAAGTTATTGATTCTAATTCTATCATTTATTATATCTTTGTCCGTCTTATTAGCTTTTAACAAAAGTTACTGTACTAGAATTTCTTAATGCACGGTTGTCTGGTAGAGATCGCTCTTGAGGGATAAGGCCTCCACTTGTCAGTTAGTTTTTAAGTTGTTTTGTTGCATTCTTTCTAGCGATTTAAGTGTGCAATAAAGTATTTTCTATGATGGAGGATACAGGATCCAGGCGGCTCAGGACCGCTATTCGTGGCGTCGTGGCTAGGTGACAATCTAACTAGCGACCCGCCCCGGTTTCGCACGGGTGCAATGCTGATACTAAATTATATGTACATATAAACCTTCCTCTTGAATCACTCTATCTATTAAAACCGCATCAAAATCCGTTGCGTAGTTTTAAAGACCTAAGCATATATAGGGACAGACAGACAGACAGCGGGAAGCGACTTTGATATACATATGTACATAAATATGGGAGCTCACTAATTGAAACGCCAAGTCAACGAACCAACTGTTCATTCTCTACCCTCGAATACATAATATGTAAGTATATAAATTAGGTAAGCTACCACAATACTATGTGGTGATGTATTATCTTGTGTGTCCCCAGGCACAGTTCGGTACGCGTCCATAAACGCGCACAAGAACAAGGAGATGGGAAGACACGACGACCTGTGGTCTCTGTTCTACATGCTGGTCGAGTTCGTCAACGGACAGCTGCCATGGCGGAAGATCAAGGACAAGGAGCAGGTCTGTAGGTTCACATCCCTGCCAGCACCGCACACTAACAAGACGATACGTCGATGAGATCATGGCAGGTGTTGGTCCAGCGAAATTGACTCTAATTGATAAAAGGTGGCAGTTTGAGACTGGTTGCTGTTTGATACCTAGTATCGCTATTCCTTTCTTTTTGGAATTTCGTGTCATCATCATATCAGCCGATCGACGCGCGACGTCCATAGCTGGGCATAGGCCTCTCCTAATCGAAAATAAAGGATTTCCGACCGATTTAGCGCTACCCGCATCTAGTGATTTACCGCGACCTTCACTTGGTAGTCCGTCCACCACGTGGGAGGCCTACCCACACTACGCCTTCCGGTACGTGGTCACCACTCTAGAGCCTTACGGCCCCAGCGCCACTTGATTTTCACAATTCGCTGTGTCGTCGGTTACCTGGGTTCTTCTGCGGAACTCCTCAACTGCGTGTAGTGTTCTAGGACGGTAAAAGGTATTTTCTCCCGTAAATCACCCATGGGACTTTGATGTTTTACAAAAATCAAGTCCATTGTTTGATTAGTTAGGGCACACATTATGTAATACTCTATACTAGATTAGGGCGTGAAGGAAAGACAAACAAACAAACAAACAAACGCACTCACATTTATAATAATATATTAGTTAGGATTAGTTATCCTTATTATATCGTTCGCAGGTCGGCCTAATGAAAGAGAAGTACGACCACCGTCTCCTCCTCAAGCACTTACCATCAGAGCTCCGACAGTTCCTGGAGCACGTGCAGTCGCTGGAGTACGCGGACACGCCGGACTATCCGATGCTGACGTCACTGCTGGAGCGGTGCTGCAAGCGGCGAGGGATACGAGACGCGGACCCATATGACTGGGAGAAAGAAGTTAGTTTCATTATTAATTAATTAATTACCTCTGTAGCTTGTAATGAGTTAATTCTACACGTTTTTCTACAAGCTGTAGAAACACTCAGTTTTCTCTCTATACTCCGATTTAGAATCCAAGATATTTTATGTCAACAAGGACATTTATGAATGAAAACTTAGCAAAAACTGATAATAATAACAGAAAACAACAAAGGAACAGCAAAGTTATAATTAAAAACTAAAACACAAACTTCAACAAGGCATAATCTCACATCTGGTTCTCAGTGGTGTAGCAAAAAATCTTTAAATTTAAATTCGAAAACACACGAGAGAAAATAAATAATGAATGAAAGTTTTCAAAACAAAAATATGTTTCAAGCTTCTGTGCTTTGCTGAGATGATACCAACTTGGGTTTTGCAACCCCTTTGTATACAAACAATATTCAGCTTTTTTAATCGGAGTACATATAGCTTATAATGAATTAATTTCCCATGTGTTTCTACAAGCTGTAGAAACACTGTTTTCTCTCCAGTTTGAAGGAAGGAATATTACCCATGTCGTCTGTAAGAAACCGTTCAGTAGGTTGCGGGTTCAAACCCACGTGGCGGTTATTTTTGTTATATGTTATAATATGTATTCCAATTAATATATATATATATTCCAAACTTTAGGTTCAATTCCCTAATGCAAATTGCAATAAAATGTTATTTGGTAGATATATATTGTGGTATCCGTTGTAAAACTATAATAAATATTTTAATAAATGATATAATTAGAAATGTATCACAGTAAAAGTAAATTTACTATTCCAGTCGGTTGGCCTGGTACAAAGCTACTCATTATCAGAGATTGGTGAGGTTAATGTTCGAAACTCATTGAAAAGTCTCATTATATATAATTATATGCATTCTGAGTGTGAAGTCTTTATGTACTATGTTATATCTACCTCATTTGTGAACTAATCAAAGCGACACATACTGTAATTCTGATATTTTGTGTATTTGTTTGAATTAGTTTTAAATCTTGGTAGAACAATCAGTTTTACACTAGGAAAGCATTAATAATACTACCTTATAATTGTACGTAGGTATGTACCTACTACGGTCCAGCGAAACGGTCTAAAGTTTGAAAAGACTACTGTTTATGTTTCTCCTTTAAAAAAAACTACATATATTTTTGCTCGCGCTGTCCACTGGACGATGTGCAGTGTGCGCACCGCCTACAAAATGTGTTTTTTTTTTTTAAATAGTTTTTAAAGAGATCTAGCATTTCGTTTAGTCTGACCACAGTCATTATACCCTGTCTACGAAAAAAGAATGCAATATTTGATAGACTGCTTCTTTTTAAGAATAGTGATGGGTTCAAAAAATATCGGGACCAACGAGAGCTTCTATATTTATCGAGCTGACAGATACATGTCTATGAAGAATTGTATTCTTTCATTAAATTTAACATAATAAATGCGCGTGCGTTGTATAAGTCCAGTTGGTTATTAGTTGTCTGTTGCCCCGGCAGATGGCAATGGCAGTATCACGTTCGCGCGCCGCAGCTGCGCAGGCGGCGGCGGAGGCGGCCGCGGCTCTGGAGAATCAACCTGACAATGTGAGTCTACTTATGATAATATTAGTATTGTAAGCTTTGATACGGAGTGCTTTGTGCAGAGTGCTGCCGGCTTAGAAACCACACCACCTCAGCTCTTCGGGTGTCGTAAGTGGCGACATAGGTCCAATTTTACTTTATCGCTATCAAAACTTAGAACCAAAGTTCAGCTTGATCGAGTTCACATTTGTGTGACGTGACAGCTCTTTAACCGGATCAACTTTATGTTGGTAAAATGCGTTGTACTCGTATACAAAGATGTACTAGATATCTAATTTTGCATAACGGGTTTACGTCCGTACGTAATGAACAGTGTGCCACTGACCGCGACGCGATAGAAACTTTTACTTTGCACTCATTAACTTGCTAAACTTTACAACAACTGGGCACCATGTCCGTAAAACTCGTTTAAAACACTAAACTGAGTTTATCTTATATAGCACGTGTTAAATTGCAACGTGAACTCGTTTAATTGCAACTTGAACTATTTCAGATGCAACTTGAACTGGTTAAATTGACTAACGTCCCGTGAAAAAATTATAAATAGCCTCGTTAGACCATTTTCCTGTAGCGATAACCGTTAAGGTGTCTCCTCTTACTGCCCCGTCCAAAATGTCCCACCTATATATTACTCGTATTCCTCCCAGGGAGCGCGGTCAGCGCGCGTGCGCCTGGAGTCTGAGACGACGGGCGCGGGCGCAGTCGAGGGGCCCACCGCGCGCGACACCGAGCCCAAACGCGGGCCCCCGGAGCCCCGACACAGGCTCAACGGATACGTGAGTATACACTATTGAATAGAATATACAATAAAATAATATGTTTGCGTAAACACACAACAATTGAAATACTATAAAAATTACTACTACTAAATGGTACACATTAGGTACGGCAACGTATGATGCATCAGGGTGTCATCTGTCGACGGTGCACTGCGGTTTCCCCTTGCATGCAGCCGGTGAACCGTCGCAACTTGACACCCTTCGGCCAAAACTCTTCGTTCATGACGGTCGAAAGATGTTTAGTTTGAACCCTCACCATAAATGAAATGAAGCTTTCAACCATTATGGAGGTGGCGTGGCGCTCTAGCGCTCGGAACGTAAACCGAGTGCACCAGATCACTTTTGAAAGCAAAAGCTTATTTCTAAAACACGACGGCAAAGCAACGCCGCTAATGTCACCGTTGTGATTACTTATTTAGTTGGAAGCAATACGTTAACATTACCCTCTTTGTTCCACAGTCGGCTACAGACAAGGCGAGTACTGCGCTGGAGAAGGAAGGCGCCGAGCCAACCACTACGCCAGCACCGTCGCCCGATAGACATGCCAAGGTATTATCTGTTCAGAATGTTTTCTATGTATAACTGTATAAACATAATGCTGTGTGGATTGTCCAGCATTATTAATTTATACACAACAGTTGCTAAAATCCAGCTGCGAATGACGATGATTATTTTACTTTACTATAAAAACATTCGTAGTTTGACGAATTCACAATGAATGTAAGCGGGTTAACTAGGAACCTAGTTTGTGTTGGAAGAACACCAACGTTTCATCCCTTAACGAGGGACTTCATCAGGGTGAGTGCGGTTCGCGTCGCGCTCGTTGAGCGTCGCGGCGCACACTGAGTCCTAGTTAGTTAGTTGATATTGTGACAATGAAGTAAAAATACTATCGCGACAGAATAGTGCATATCAAGAAAACACCCGAAGATATCTTGAGGGAATATTAATGAATTGTTTGTTCCAGGAGCCATCGTCCTCAGTGGTTACCACCACCCGGCCTGAGCGACAGAGTGTGCCGCCCTGCAAGCCAAGACACCCCGCGCCAGGTAACACGAATATCAAAGTGCTTTAGACCTTACAGGACTCTTGGACACGTCACAAAACTCAAATTACATAAGTAAAACTGGGAAATAAAGTGATCACTTTGATTTTTTTATAGCTTACATTTTTTTAAGTTACAGAAGCGAACAAGAAACCCTATTTGACATACAAAACATATGGGTATTAGTAGGTTATTGTTTGCGATCTCAGAGATATTCTGGTGATCTAAGGGATTTTTTGGTAATCTTGGAGATATTGTGGTAATTTTTGGGATAGGCTTATGTCCGTATTGTCCACCGGTGGACGTATGATTGATAAATGATACATACGTACAGACACTGTTCTAAAGTATGCATCCATAGAATTGAGGTATTCAATGATAGAATAACAACATGGGGTTTATGACAGCTTTTTCTTGACCATTATTCGTATTTCCCAGGTGCAGGTCCAACGCTGGCTCGCTTGCGCGTCGTGACGGCGCCCGCCACTTGCGTTCAAGACTTGGCTGCACAATCCATGCAACCCGGTAAGAATAGACATGATGACTGATTTTCAGAAACTGAGATTTTTTTAGATATCTACTGAATGAAAAAATTTTACATTTATACAAAAATAACGGATTTTTAAGAGAAAATTGAGATTTTGAAAATGTTATCTCAATTTCGCCTTACACGGACAGACGCCACTTACTAGTGGCGAACGGACGCCACTAGTAAGTGGCGTCTGTCCATGTCGTCACCGATACCTTAACAAATTATAACCGTGAATACAGTCACGCTGCTTGGCAGTAGAATAAGGGAGGACCTCTCGCAAGAATCCAGACCTCTTAAACTAATTTTCGATGATAATAAACTTATTTCTTATCTGTTCCAGGAGAATCTTCGAGCCCGAGGATCGTAGCGGACGTCGACAGCGTACATTCAGACACGCATTTCAAAAGAGGTGCGTACATTTTGTTTCATTTATCAATTATGTGGCGTCGATGAGCAGCAAGTGTAGAATAGAATTGTTATTATTAAATAATTAAACCATTGTCATTTAATAATAATAATGGCATTGTCTCAACCGAGGATGATGCTCGCTATGTGTAGCTCTCGCCTTTACATTAATTCTCATAAAGGGCCTCTGTGCTGTTGGCTTCGGCCCCACGCATACCTCCCAAAGGACCGGGTCACTATACTATGGCCCGTGATAATGGAAATGGTATCGTCTCAAAACGATACGTTTGCTATTTTACCTTTGATGAAAGAAACTACAGATGAAGGGACGCATGATAACCCTTTGACCGCTATAGTCACCTATACATGACAAATCACCTGAGGACCCCTCAGCGCCAACGACGTTTAGAATATCTTTTGTTCTCTTTGTGCTTTGGCGTATAGAACACGGGAATGCGTTTTTGGTGTGGCGCTCAAATGGTTAAAAGTGTCGAGATTTAAATCTTTCTATAAATCTCTCCGTACTAATAGCACGTAGCGAACGTACTATCTACCTAGAGTTTCTTTCATCTATGGACGCTTCTGTGACGATACTATTGTCATAGTAAATTGATGGGTTATTATCACATGATCCAAGAAAACAAGGTCTGGTCCTCCGGGAGTCACATAATGTGACGTCACTGTCCAGATGCTACTTTATTTTAACAAAACTTAGAAGTTGGGGTTTCCCAAAACTTTCAAGGGTTAATCGAAAAATCAAAAATAACTAGAATCGTCAATTATGTTTGTTAGATCAGTCAAAACAAAAATGAAATGTATTTATTCCAGGCGGGCGGCGCGCAGGCCGCGCACGCGCAGATCAAAGCTACACGCAGTTCGCAGTCATGGACGACGAAAATGTGTCCGCGTTACAACAGGTCAGACAACCCTTTATATTTTACAGTGTGCCCTGTTGGGAAATATTTGTCAGGTTTTACATAAATCTGAGGCAAAATAATAGCACGTGTTTGAACACTCCCGTATATTGCAAGCGAATAAAACTGGACGCCATCGCAGACCGCGGCTGTCTGGAAGAGGCTTAAGGCGGTGCTTAACGCACCCACTGCCTCAACCTCAGGTAGCGCTAGATGAAGAGATCCATGTACGTCATGTCGTGGGCAATGTTAAATCCAAACTTGGCTATTTGGTGTCCATGTCAATATTCCTTGTGCACTCCTTCCAATAATGCCAAAATGATAAACAATTATATTCTAACTTGAATCAACCCAGGTCAAACTACAACTCACATCCTTGATCAATATTGTTGCAGGTGACGAAAGGTGGAGCCCTGACTCTGGTGTCGCTCTGGAAGTCTCAGTTCGACGACAGCGAGGAGACTACTGATAACGAGTGGAAGCAGGAACAATTGCAGGTGAGACGGGGGATCATTGTGAGCGGTCCTGTATGAATGTCAAATGGAATGGAATTTCAGATATTTGAGATGACGTTTTTTCAGGATATAATGTTGCCTATATGCTATTCAGGTTAAGAATACAATAAAGTACACTATTGCACACCAAGAAAATCAAAAAATACATAAATATAACAGAGTTGCACAATGGGCGGCGGGTAATGGTAAACACATCTTAATATAAAAAAATTATACAAATTTATTTCCTCAATAGAGGTAAAATTTAAGGACCAGTCCTTAAAGATTAGTCTTTCGAGAAGTCTTATCATGGTCAATATTTGAAGCTTCCCATGATCCTCTCCCATCAACCTTGGATTTGCACTATCCGAGTGGTTTTATTCTTTTTGTTTTGAACTGCGTATCTCAAGACTAAAACATCTATTCGCGTATCAAATGTGAATGTGGACGTCTGAATCAGGTACCGGTATCGGTACCTGGGTAAGAACAATTAGTTGAGAGTTGTATTTTCCCCAGTCCCCAGAGCACCGCGTGACGCGCGCCCAATCCGCTGTGTCATCTTGCAGTGCGGCGCGCACGCAGCTGCTGAACAGCATGGCGCCGCTGCAGACCGCGCACGTGCCTCGAGCGCCCCCGTCCGCGCAGACTAGCGACACACAGGTCATTTACAACACACCTAGTTATTCCCCTCAACCCCCCATCGTCTTTGTTGTTGTCTCTTGTGTCTACAGCATTCTCCAACCCAATAATATCTCACTAATGTAATATGCCCAGCTGTGGACATGTATGGGCTGATGCTGATGATGATAAATGTAATAAGACCCTGCGACCGCCAGACCTTCGTAATTATATCGAAGCTGAGAGTTTGTCAGCGTATGACCCCAACGCAGGTAGGAACGATCACCGATTATGAAGTTTCGTTCACATAGTGGCTTTGGTAGATAGCGGATAGCAAATTAAAAAAAAAATTTTGCTTGTTTTATGTTATGTTCTTTTGTAGCTTATCTTATTTCAGTGGTCGTTACTTTCAGGCAGTAGTCTCTGCGCCGCCGCCGCCGCCGCCGCCGCCGCCGCGCCGGTGCCTGCAAATCCCCGGGATCGAGGCCTATCCACATCTGCAGGCTGTGCTGCCTCGGAGCTGGTCACTGCCTTCCATTGGTATGAATAAATAAATAATATAAAGAGAGGGTAGACATAAAGTTTGTTGAAAATGATAAATACAATATATGGTGGATGGCTTTCTCCACTATAATATATGTAGGTAAGTACAACTTATAACAAAATAGCTTGTTGAAACTGAATCTGTTTGCAGTAGGTCAAAATCAGGCGTCACAAATTACATAATTTATTATATAAATTTAAGTGGTGGGACCATTGGGACCAATTTAAATATTGGCAGCATATGAAACTACACTCGATGGACCGACGACATCGTAGCGGTCGCAGGGAGTCGATGGATGGAGGCGGCTCAGGAGGGCCCGCTATTTGTGGCGTCGTACGGGGGAGGCCTATGTCCAGCTGTGGACGTGTATGGGCTGCTGATGATGATGATGAAACTACACTTGCGGTCCTCCAAAATGGCGTCTTGCGTCAGTCTTTATGTTGATGAAAGATCAACCTGTATTAAATAAATAAAGTAACGTATAGTTTACGTGGCAGGTTCTCACGTGCGCGCCCTGAAGCCCCCGCTGCTGCAACAAGCGTCGTTCTCGTCCGCGGCCGGCTCGCTGCGGTACAGCGTGGACGTGATGCGCGGCGTGGCGCGCCGCGACAAGCACACCGCGCCGCCGCACAAGCATCACACTGCTCCCGTGAGTACACAACTAGTGGGGTAGGCGTCACACATGTTGTGCGTTCTATAGAGCAAGCAGTACACAGCAGTATAAAATGCGGCGCAGTGGTACAGGATGTCATTATGTGTAACGCGCTCACTGAGCTCTCCGCGGAGTATGATGATTAGCGGCTCGCTTCTCTCTTAGCACTGGTATGTGATGCCATTACAGGCGCTGCTTATATGCAATAATTACGTCACTTTGTCATCGAAACTTTTTGCTAAAATATGTATATCAGTAATCTAGTACCCGTAACACAAGCTCTGCTTCCTTTGGGATTAGATTACGCTGTGTGGATTGTCCAACATTATTTATTTATCGTTCCAGTGCCTCTCAGCATCGTACAGCGGCATCGCGCCCTCTAAACCCAAGCCGGTTGAACCGGAGGGCGCCACCGTCTCGTCGCGGCTCGAGATACGAGTGCGACCGCCGGACACCGCTAGTCCTGGACACTCGGGTTAGTAACGACCGTAATTTATTTTAACTGCGTCATTCTACTTTAAAACTAAGCTACCATGAGCCAGTGTGTTATCTACCCCGCTGATGCGACGCCGCGCCATGAAAATATAACCTTATTATATGACAATGCACAAATATAACCTCTATGATTGGTGGGCAGGCTGCTCAAACATGCAGCAACCTACCTTAAATTACAATGAAATATGTCGCTTCCAAACAAAAATATAAAAATTATGAAATTTTTAACTTTTGTTTTCATAGATGGAGCTTTTTTACGGTCACGAGTGTGTTACATGCAGGATGTTATTCATAATTGAAATACTCTGCAGTGCTGATATTCAAATATGACATTTTGATGAAAAAATTTTTGAGACTGCGCACGCCCGCAATTATCTATGACGTCACCGAATGCTCGACGTCTGATGATACAGAATGACCATAATATTGTCAAGAGAAGAAAGTCGGACCTTTATCGTAGTTATACTGTGCCTTTACATTACATATTGTGATAACGACATGACTATATACAATATATTCTACTGATATACTTACAACATTTTCTGGGCACTTTGTCTTTTGGTTATGGCTTCAGGAAATTCATATTAGTGAACCTATAAATATATCTAGTTAAACACCAAGCGAGTTATTCCCGATTAAAAAACAATATCCACATGCATCATTTGACGACCGTTGTGGCGCGGCGGACGAACGTCCGATTTCCGCCCTGGGACAAATGTTTGTACGATCTGCAAATATTTGTCTCGGGTGACCTGGGTATTTTTTATGTATAATAAAACAATATATCAATTTAATATTTTGTATTAAGTATATCAGTCATCTGGTAGGTACCCATAACACAAGCTCTGCTTAGCTTGGGGCTAGATAATGCTGTGTGAATTGGCATTATTTATTTATATATCATTGCATTTTAAATTTCAATGTAAATTGATAGTATTTGTGTATAATTAACAGTGAAAATCCACTCAGTGGTGAGCGGCGGCGAGCCCCGGCCGAACCACGACGAGGCCTCCATCTACTACGACGCGACGGAACATCAGCGGGACAAACGGTCAGTTATGTACGTCTCAGTAAATAACATATATACTCATGCAATTACAGTATCGCAGCGCAGGCAGCGTCTCGGGGACGCTTCCCACTGGTATAGATATGCATCAGTTGAGCTACCTACATGTAGATTGTTAGTCATAGTCATATATAACATATGGTATAATCTGAAATATAATAGTAGATTGTTACACAAGGGTAGTAAGGGAGCTATTACAGAACAAGATCCAATTTAGGGCCCTAAATTGGATTGAGTGCACCCGAGATATTTAGACGCCCGAACGAAACGAGGGCGAATATAGTTCGAGGGTGCACTCAATCCAATTTCACGCTCTTGCGAGCGCTCGTAAAGGGCGCTAATGGATCGAGTGAACCCGAGATTATAATTCGAGGGTGTAATAGCTACTTGCAACTGAGGTAAGCATTCTACTTTACATCATAATGGCGAGGCAAATAAAACATTTATATACTTAGGTATGACAAAATGTAATTTTTATTAGAAAAAAATAATTATTTATTAAAAGATTTTGTATTTTGTACAACATCTTCTGCTTCGAGATGACAGAAATCAGGCGTGCGGACCAGTTCTTCATCTGATGAAGTACTTGACATACTGAACTACCACTTTAAACTTGTTTATTACAGTTTTAACTTTAAACTTTAGTTTATTACAGTCGCACAAATCAAATGAAATAAAATGCCGCAATTTCCACAGTATTTTTTTCAGTAAAAAGTTTTCTTATTATTTTATAAGAAAAGAGATTGTTTCACCAAGGAGTTTTGCATACCTTGAACTGTAAAGTCTTTACAATTCAAACAAAGTGTGACGTAATGAAATTTGAAAATGGAATTCCTATAAAATGTATTGTCTGGTGTTGCAAATACCAATCTTACACAGCCTATTTGCTTAATTTGTAAAACCTTCTTCCCGAGCATTATGATGTAAACAAATTTATTATTTCATCATCGTCATATCAGCCCATACATAGGTCTCCCCCGTACGACGCCACAAATAGCGGTCCTGAGCCGCCTCCATCCATCGACTCCTTGCGACCGCTACGATATCTTCGGTCCATCGAGTGGATGGTCTCCCATGTTTTGCCATAAACAAATGGGGGTTTTGCCATAATCACCACACTTGGCAGGCGGATTGGTGATCGCAGTGTTTGTGTTGTTGAAAAATACTCAGAAGGAAGCTGCTGCCCTTCCTCTGGGAGGTTCCCTTAGTCGGCTCTTATGACAACCACGGGTTGAGTTGGAGGGGTCGATATTCGTACGCCGCGGCCCCACGGGCCCATCATTATTATTTATTTATATATATTTATTTGCAAGAAACATATGTGCGTACAAAATAATGTCTTAATTTAGATATATTTTCATTATGTTCTACCATGATAAGATGGCATGCAAAAATTTAAAGTAAACACAAGTAATATATTGAACAAAGAAAGAAAAAACGAGTTAGACAATTTTTACTATTAACTTTTTTTACATTTTATAGGATGCGTTTGGCAAGTTTGTAGTTAACTCAATTGTAAATATTAGTTCTAATTTGTTTCTATTATTTGATTATAATTACACTATACAGCATGTTTAAAAATGAATGATTATGAGAAAATGCATAAAAAATGTCATATGTGATACTCATAAGTAAAATGTTCACGGTACTGGTACACCTTGTACTTGTTTGTTCGAATGAACCGTTTGTCATCTAACACTGACCCTCGATTGCGTTCTCTGACTGTGTGCTCCTCTATATGTAATAATAAATGCAGTTATTTTTTAAGTACTAACATAAAAGTTGAAGTAGAAAGAAATAATAGCGCTAAAATTGAAATGTGTCGTTTTGTAGGTCCTCGACGAGAAGCAATGAGAAGAGCCAAAGCCCCGCCTTTGAGAAGGCGAGACTCGACACAATACACGACAGGTATGTTATCCTCTGTGGACATCGTGGTACCTCGCAAACGCATAACAATAAGAGGAATATTTATTGTATGTGATCTGTGGATAATTGAAAGACTTTTGTTATGGGATTTCACTTGTATTGAATCACTGGTTGTTATTACATTGTTTTAAACACTATTTTGAGCTAGTTACACGGTCAATTGATTTGATATTTATTACATTACTGAGAGCCCATACGCGCCGTTGCGTGGCTGTGTTAGAAGAGAGCGAACCCAGGAAAGGGATAGCTATATTGAGGCTCAATCCTAAACATTTATTTTTTCACATCAAGTTAATAAAACGCAGTAGCGTTACCAGCCCGGTGCTTCGCACGCGCTTTTTAAGTTCCCTATTTATTTATTAAAGAAGATTAAAGTTCACAGTGTAAGAACAAAGCACTCATTAGCTTTACCGTCACTACATAGTATAAAACGGTCGCTTCCCGCTGTCTGTCTGTCCCTATGTATGCTTAAATCTTTAAAACTACGCAACGGATTGTGATGCGGTTATTTTTAATAGATAGAGTGATTCAAGAGGAAGGTTTATATGTATAATTTAGTATCAGCATTGCACCCGTGCGAAGCCGGGGCGGGTCGCTAGTTAACTATAAACCTGTAACTTAGATACATTATAAGACTTAACTATAACACTTAGCTTGTCGTTATTTAGTCGACGTGCTGGAACTCGTTCAGTAGTTGGAGTGCCCGCACCGTGTTGGTGCGTTGCTTCCGTGCTCGGAGGGCAACATCTCGGACCATATTATCCTGTCGGGATGTTTTTTACCCTGCCCAATTTCATTACAATCTGTTCAGCCGTTTAGTGTGAAAAGGTAACACAGACAGTTACTTTCACTTTTAGTATATTATTTAAAAATGTTACCTACTTTACATGAGCGTTGGTTCTGGTCAGAAAGTAGGAGCCGTCATATTTACTGTTTGCAGAAGTTTTCAGTAGAGTTTTGTCTTGTATTATCCAAACGCAATCTCATATAAACATAAGTATAAAACGAGTGTGAGCACCGATACAAACCAACGCTGGTTTAATTAATGATGCAATATTACCTAAAATATATATATAGTTATAAATAAATATTCTATAAATATAAATAATATTAGTATGATAGAAACTATTCCTAACCAAATGCAAGTGAGCCCTGTTAGGTGAAAACATGAAGGTTTTACCAAATTCAAACAAATAGAATGAAATCTCTTAGGTCTCAACAATTCCATACATATTTTGAGGTTCCGAATACGTAATTTAATTTCTCAACAGTCTCTGCTGTTGGCTCGTTTGTTTACATTTTAAATACTAGTTCTAATTTATTTTATTCATGGATTGTAATAACCTTTGTTAAAATTTCTAAACAATGTATAAAATGTAAATTGTTTCAGAGCCAGTTCAGTCGTTAAAAACAACTCCTCAGGAGCGGGCGATGGATCTCAGAGTTTGCGAGACGTGAGTGTTTGAATATTTAACGAATGTTCGATCAGTTCTGTATTTTATTATCAATTTAATTTAACCATAAAATGTGATAAAACAACAAATTTAAAAGAAGTTACAAACATTTTTCAGTGATAAAAAATTTATTCAATATTATTCCGCGTTCTGAACATCCTGTATGCATAATTTAATTATGCTATTTTTATTATTTAATAATGAGTACATATTACGGAAATTTAATTAGATCCCAAAATTTCCAAAACTTCGACGGGACTTGATCCTGAAACCCTCCCTCAGTAGAGAATGCGCTAACCATTTGCGCCATGAGGTCAAGTGACGTAGGAGTCGAAAAAGTCTAAAACTTTCTGTCGCGGGTTCGAGTCCCGTCGAAGACGAAACATTTTTGGGATCTTATTAAATTTCTTAGAATTTGCCCCAGTATGAGGCTTACGCACTATAATAGCAAAAACCTTAAGTTTTACGGATTGACCATCTGCAATAAATGAGGTAATAATTTCCGTCCGAACTAGGTACCTTTGCCTTGCGTATCTTTGCCCAAACATCTACATCCCTTACAGTATAATGTATTATTGCAGCGTTCTACGGGCAGCAGTACTTCCCGCATCCCCGTGGCCTGCGAGAACAGACTGGCCAAGTGCGCCTCCTGGAGTGGAGACGCTGACACGCCCGACCTAACTCCCGGTAACCCTTCATACAGTTTAATATTCATTATTTTCCTTCCTGTGCTGTATCAATCAATCAAGCAGGCTAATTCTTAAAAAAGATTTGCTTCGTTGTTCTTAGAAGGAATAAGGATGCCTACAGTTAAAGATTCACCCGTTTTCCTACCTTGACCATGGCTTAAGACGCAACCCATGAGACTTAATGAATTGAAATTGTGTAATATATTTATTTTAAAAATGCAATTTTAGAGAAACAATGTAAAAACTAAATAATATTTGTCCGTAGCACTACGGCGGCGCCGTCAGAACGCGTCAGACAAGTACGCGTGTGACCCGGCGCGAGAACTGAACCTGCGGTTCGCGCGTCCGAGGCACACGCAGCCCAAACAACACACTAGGTAAGTCGACTAACCCTAGTGATTTGATGACAAATAATCAACTTGTTCTAATCTCTAGACATAGCATCTTCTCATTTCGATAATCGGCTGCCACCAAAATGGTCTCCTTGCAGTGTATTTAAAGTTTTCATATGATTTTGTTTATTGCGTTATATCAGAAACGCGGTTTTGTGATCGCTCCGTCGCACCAAAATGTCGTTCCAGGGTGTCTTCTTTGATCCAAATTTAAGATGTCTATTAGCTTTTTAGTAAGCCTAAAGAAATGAAAGGTAATGACTTGGAGCCATTGTACGGTGGTACGATGGCTCCAAATCATTACCTTGACACACACAGCGAGAGGACAGCGATGGGACCAAGATGACTGCGGTGGGATCACCGCTGGCACCAAGCTGACCACCATTCCCTATCAAACTGTCTGTTCTCTTCCAGCCGCAGCCAGTCCCGCGGTGTCCCCTCGCTCCTGGTGGGTTCGCCCCCGCTGTCCGGCCGCTCCTCCCCCTCAGGCTCGCCTCCCCCCGCGCCGCCAGCCCCGCGGCCGCACAACGCTGCGCGCGCGAGACGCTTCCGCCCGCTATCTATAGCGCCCGAGTGACTGTGAGTATGACTTATAGTAAACTTTCTTAAAACATATTGTGTACGTAGCACGACGTATGGATCAGCACAGCGCGCGGCACTGGTACAACCATGGGTGACAGACTCTGTCACCCATGATTGCTGTGACCCCCCAACGCCCCCGAGAACCCCCTCTTCCTGAATCCAGGGGAGCATGGCGGCGAGCGAAGCGAGCCGTGTCACCCCTCGAGTTGAGGCCAGGGTAAAGAGGAAAAGCCTCGAGGCCCCCCGTCCGTACCCCCACAAGGGCCGAAAAGAAGTTCAGTCGAATCAATCAATGCACTGCTAGCGCGCAAAATGGTTTATGTTTACTAAAACTCTGTTTTATATAACTTTTTGTTTGTTATAGGATCGCCCACGTCGAGGCAGCACAGCCAAACAAAACTAAGCCTTGAATCGAAGATGGTAACACAAAATGGCGTTCTTCCTACAAGCTCAGTTTATTTAGTTTTAAACTTCTCTGAATCTGAATTGTTTTAATTTAGACTTTGTCACGAAATATACTCAATTTTAACTTGTGACGTCATAACATCAGCTGGTCTGAAGTTAGGCACAAAATTTAGGTTATCTTTCTTTTTCTAGAAAGAAATGAGAACAAATTGGTATCGATTCTATTCATATAAAAACTAATTTGACAACATTAAAAATATCCCTGTCCCTTTTATTTCGATTAGAAAAAAGGGACGGCAGGATTTTCAGTGCTTTCAAATTAAGTTTTATTTTTGATCCAACCCAATCGACACCATCAAGCTGGCACTGTTTATTGCTAAGTTCATATCGGCCAAGAAGACTATGAAACATTTTATTGCTTTGAAAAAACAAACAAAAAGGTTTTTTTTTAAATTAATTGTAATAAAAAAGTATAACTTGAGTACAATCGAAGATATCATTAAAAGTAAATTTTTCAATTTAGCTTTTGAATAAAAAGTTGTGATCTTGCTATTTTAATTCTTATATGGCTAACGATAAGGATGATAATAGCTTACGGTTGTAGTTTATAGAGGGATTTGGGTATGGCCAATTGAGAGTAAAATCATGTAAGTACCTACTAAAATTTCATTATCAATATCAGCTGGACACTGCTGGACAAAGGCCACCCTTAAAGCCTATATTATATGTAAGTATTTTAGGTAACTATATCTTCAAAGTTTGGCTATAATTAAACAAAATTTGTTTTTTCATACATGTTGACTATATTTTGATTATAAAAAATAGAAAATAGTTGATTGATTCATAAAGTTTTAGCAAAGTCCGACACAGAGAGAGAGAGAGAGAGAGAGAGAGTGGCTAAGACATGAATCATAAAAACAAATAACATTTCTAAATGTTATATCTAAAATCCCTCACAACATAATGTAGCACTGTATGCCTTCTTACGGTGCAAATGATTGACGGATCTCTTTAGAAGCGAATATAGCTTTTATATGTAAATATTTAGAGCTGATATTTGCTAGTCACGAGTTGGCTGATTCTTCATGGTATACCAAAATTAATATTAAAATATATTTGAGTAATTACTGCATATTATAAAACAAAGTCATCTCGTGTATTTCCCGTGCGAAGCCGGGGCGGGTTGCTAGTTTTGTAATAATTTGAGCAATGTTTACCCGACTGCGCAAGAAGCAGACTTGACTTTAGGTGAATGGTGTCAATTTATATATCACAAAAGCTAATTTGACAATACTAAAAATGTTGCCGTATTTGGAATGATGAGAAAGGGACGCCACATTTTTTGCGCGTTCAAATTAGTAAGGTGAAGGGTGTTTTGCGACACCGGTATAGGTATTGAAGGTGATCTTGACTTGCTACTAAAAGTGTCCTAATTTTGAAGGTGTCAATGAAAATAGTTAAATCTCACTTGGTATACCATATTTTGTTTAGCCCGACCAAAAAACTGCCAAAAGGCTTCAATCATGCCAATTTTTCACAACTAGCTTGTGTGCTAGGCCGTTTTTGATGCGGCTTTGTATGTACAGGGAGAATAAATGTGTATCTAGGCAATTTTAACATAGGCATGTGACTATATTGATGAAAAATATCGAAAAATAACATTAATATTACTTTGAAAACAAACATCATAATTGTAAAGACTAATTTGAGCTCACTCTATTTATTAGTTAAATCACTATTTCTTTGCTTTTGTAAATAAAAACGATTTTATTTAAACGGTGCGTAGCCGTTTTTTTTATATATAAAGTTGTAATTTTATTATTTTATGGGAGATATTTATAGATAAGAGATCGCGTGAACATAGACAAGATCGCGTGAACATAGACAAGATCGCGTGTTGTTCAAACTATAATCCCATTTAAATAACCATGATTGGTAGATTTTAAATCGCTCTTGTAAATATTTTGTTTTGGTGCTAAAGCTAAATTATTTTTATTTTAATGCTCTCTTTGAAAGGAATATTTATATATGTACATATTTGTACGATGGGCTTGCCATCAATATTTTATTTCTAAAACAATAGAAATAATTGAAAATATAATATAAAGATCTGTTAGTATACTTTGAAAATGTTTAAACTGATGCATGTACAAAAGCTGCTGCTGCTGCTGCTGCTGCTGGCTTCGCCATTCATATTGTCAACGATTAATAAATAAATAAACTATTAATGTCACTAAATTAAAGACAAAATATGAAAAGTGTAAGTAATGCGTTACATGTAAACTTAGTTAACCCTTATATAAAATTGTAAAAAAGTCTTCAAGACCATCTATAGTGCTTTTTAGTAAAACATCGACTCTTTATGTATAATGTAAAAATGGCATTTTGTAATGTAAAAATGTAATTTTCAATTGCATTTCTCTCGATAATTATTATTTAAGTTGTGTCTGTTATGGATCAAGAATTACGTGTACCTTCTAAATCTGTTGTAAAATATCTCCTGTTGGCTTCCTCGACGCTGCTAGTTTGGAAATAGATGTTCATCGATATCGATAAAATGTAGAACGCCCTAATCTTATTAAGATATTGGAACTTTCATTATAAAAGAAAGATATTTTTGAAAAGATGTAAGTTTGGACTGCATTAGACAATGTTGTAATGTGTAAGAAATTATAATTATTATAAAACTAGGGATGGGATATGCGTCTTTTAAGAACATGTTAAAAACTTTTGCGTAATTTGAAGTTGCACTCCAGTTGATACTCTGTTTTTGGGTCTTTCTAACGATACTCTAGGTCGAGCACAAATTGAAGGTAGGTTAGATATTTAGCTTATTTAAAAAAAAATCTTTAAAATGGGTCTAAAAGTATGTGAGCATTCTTTGCCTCGGTTATTTAAAAAAATGTTATGTTATTTTGTTTTTGTATATTTACGTAGAAAGACTCAAAAGTATATACAAATGTATAAAATAATTATATTTATATACGTTACGTAGATGCCATTTAATTCTAGTCCCGCTGCTTAGATAATAGTTAATAAATTAATAAAAAAATATGTAATATTTTAATTAAAATTACGACGGTTAAACATATTTTTAGCGTTAAATAAGATATTAAATGAGAGAGTTTGCGGCAACTGATTATTTACGTCGCCGTTTCTAAAAAGGCGAGTGTTTTGTGCTGTTTTTAAGCTTGGGATGTGACCGCGCGTGGTTTTTAAACACTTAACTATTTAGGCTTTTCATCGATATCTGTTGTTTATATTAGGTACATCTCTATTTTGTCCTCTGTGTTTTATTTTAAATATAACCGTAAAAAATATAGACGACACTCTCGTCAGAATATTGCATTCTCTTAGACAGACCTGTTTTCGTCTAAAACTGCAAAATCATTACGCGACTTTTGCGACTCGTTAACCGAAACGAAACGAAACACCAAGACAGTTAGAGGTAATTTTTTAAGCTCGTTTTAATTTATATTACTAGTATTACTATTACTGGTAGTATTTTACTGCGAGATTGACCTCCCACGAAACCCTACTCTATTCTGCTGACCGCTTCACTTTGACATCGTCACAGAATGATACATTTCTAAGTTACCGTTCTGCGACGATACCATTGTAATAGTAAAGCCATAGGCTATCACAATTGGGTCGGTCGCGATTTTTGAAAGATCAAAAAAAAGCCAAACAAATACCTGCGAAAGACATTAGTGATTTGACCGTATATTGGAGTTTTTGTGTGAACAATAAAATGTTTGTTTATGTGAATATGCAAGCGAATCCACGCGCGGCGCCCTATCATTCTAGTCTATGAACGGCTTCCGTCTCATTATGTGTAAATTATATTATATCAGTTAAATCTTTTTGTATTATAGCTAAAACCTAGGCGTTCTCTCACTACTCCATACAATAAACATAATTTGATGTCGCTACCGTTGCTTTTCGCCGATCACTATACGAGTCATCGTAGAGTATCTACACTCACATTTTACAGTTAATATAGAAAAGACGCCAAAATTGTTAATAAATAAATATGTATAATAAAAAAATGATTTATTCAGACGTATGTACATAGTTGTCCATAACTAACTATTAAATAACTTGCACCACACATTACAATAAAATTCAAGGTTATATGAAATAATAAATAAAATTAAAAGTGGGTTCCCAATGAGTCACACCAGATCCGTTCACAGTGTGCCTCATTGGGATTTTCCCCCATCTGTTGCGCGTTGAGAACTCATCTATAAAAAAGTTGCAACGAGTAACAGTGTGACTCAATGGGAGAAAATCCCAACGACTCATACCAATTTAATATAGATTAATAATCACTGTTATTTAATGCATTTTATATTAACGGCATAGAATAACAGTTAGAGGCCCACTGGCTTGTAGCTTGCTGTAAGCCATTTTATCACTGAAATGTATCGAAATATGACGAGTTTTTGTGATGTGTGGTGTGGGATGTATGTCCTTAACTCATATACAATGCCTGTAGTGATATGACGAGAACCAATAGCAAGAGTCGGATGTAGTTCCTCTTCGAGCATTATGATGTATGTATGTACTAGTGAGAGAAGCCACGTGTAACGTATGTATGTATGAAGGTAATGTTATTGCACGCTCAGTTAATTTCATTTTGCCATATTTTTTATATTTACCAAAATATGCACAATGGAAAAATAAATAAAAGGTATTTGTCCTCATCCTGGTTTTATTTAAAAATATATTATTTGCTTCTAAAATCCACTAGAAATTACCCAAACTCCTTTCAGTCCTCTTTTTTTACTCTTCCAAAGCTACCCTGAAAAGTTTGGTGTAGTATCCTCTCGCCTATTGAGAAACTTTTTCACGATACATTGCTTTGAAATTAGTCAACGAAACGAGCGTCTCCTTAGTCATTGACCCATTGAGGATTTACATTTATTCTGAAAGTGATGAAATCTCAAAGATAGAATAGAATAGAATATATTTTTATTTGTTATAAGACTTACACCGAATACATAATAAACTTAACTAAGATGAAACATAATATTTGAAGTGTAAGTCAAGTAACAAAATGGCTCTGCCTCAGCATGTGTTGGTTGACTAGCAACCAACGCTGGTCTTCCGTCAGAGCCACTTGCTGGCGTTACGGACTAACTACGCGACGACTAACCTACAAACAAGAAACACATTCACATGAAGAAAACTCAATCAATATAAATTTAGGTAAAATAAAAGTGAGGTATGCTCGCATTGAAATAAAGTGTCAGCTACTGTTTAACAAAGGTAAGTAAATTAACAAAAAAATATACTTAAACAATAATTACAAAAGAAAAAATACAAAAAGGCGCTTTTTACATATTTCTACACCATTTAGTATATATATATAGCGGAAACTGCCTCTGAAGCAGGCAGAGCTGTGCCGCTGTGTTTCTAGCTGCTTCGAGCACTGACGAGAGCCACAAGATCTAGAGCTTGATAACCATGCCAACTTCTCGTAAAGATAAGACGGTGATTTATATTTCACAACACCAAACATAAGACATGCAAGGTGCAATTTGCGACGATGCTTCATTTTCAAGATGAAATGATTATTTAAGAATGGCGTGACATGAGCTCTAAATGGAACATCGAAACAAAAACGGGCGCAGGCATTTTGGACACGCTGAACTAGTCTTTGCGTTCTAGAGAGTAATCGAGGTCCAATTACAACGTCCGCATAATTCAACTTCGACAAAACAATGGAATCTACAAGCTGGATACGCAAGTCGATACTGAGGTACGGCCTCATTTTGTAGAGTATCTTTAATCTATAAAAACAGTTCCTAACAGAATCAGCAACATGCTTCTCATAGCGAAGGTGACTGTCGACATGCAGACCGAGGTTACGTGCCTCGTAGACACGCTCCACTGGCTCACCCATAAGCACTACACTCTGCGTGGAGCTCAGACGCTGTAGCTGATACTCAGTGCCGAAAATTAAATATTTTGTTTTGTTTGCATTTAACAAGAGGCTATTTCTTTCTGACCACAGAGCAATATTAGATAGATCATTATTGAGACTTTCTATAGCATTATCAATTTCAGACGGTTTGAAGGAGATATAGTAAATCTGAATATCGTCGGCGTATATATGAAATTTACAATGCTTTATGACACTTTGAACGTCAGCTGAAAAGATTATGAATAGAATTGAGAATTGAGCCCTGCGGAACCCCTTGTTTTACAGGCAGAATATCTGAGATCAAGTCAGTACCATCACTGCGAGTTATCTTAGTACACTGGTAGCGGTCACTAAGATAACTATTGAACCAACGCAAGGCCCCTTGGTCAAAACCGTAATAATTTAGTTTCGACATCAGCAAACTTAAATTTAAAGAATCAAATGCTTTTGAGAAGTCGAGCAGGACGAGCAGAGTACATAACCCTATATCTTGTGCGCAGAGAATTTGGTCAGTTACATCGAGCAAGGCAGTTGTTGTGCTACGCCCTTTCCTAAAGCCAGATTGTGCCTCAGGCAGAATTCCACTCTTTTCGACGAAATCGGATAACTGGTAGCTTATTACTTTTTCCAATACCTTAGATAAACAAGGCAATACACTTATAGGTCTTAATTCATTTAAATTAGTCGGATTCGATATTTTAGGCAAAGGTAGCACAATAGCTCGTTTCCACGCGTCAGGGAAAACCGAAGACGTAATTGATTTATTAATATAACAGTTATTGTGTTAAGTGCTTCAGGTAGAGTCATCATTAGCATATCTAAACTGATAAGATCCCAACCCACAGCTTTCGACTTAAGATTACGTATAATTTTGCAAATTTGATCCAAGCTCACGGGTTTCAGATTAAAGATAGAGTCACTAAATTTATGAAAATGGAAGTAAGTAAGATCGGAAATTGAAACGGAAGTACCTGGCAGAGCCAAAAAATGGGTATTTATGGTATTAGAATCTTGTAAATGAAGGGGTAGCTCAGAATTATTTTTAGGTATAAGCCGCGCAGATAGAGAATAGATCTGAAAATGGCGTCCGCTCGCATGCGTTCTCGCTCACTCTCTATCGCTGTCTATACTCACACAGTGAAGTACGCGCTACAAAAAAATTGCCAGTCAGGATTCGCTTTCCACGCTACTTGACGCACTCCGAGTTATCGTTAAATTCGTTCCGTTATTTTGTTGTTTTCGTTGATATTCATTGTTGTTTTTGTTGAGTTTGATTGTTATTTGTTTGCGTTACGTTTGATTGTTATTTATTTTCGTTAAGTTTTTGTTACGAACGTTGACATTTTGTGATTGATTGACAATGGCTTCACGAAAACGTGGAAAGATTCTTCACAGTGATGCACGTGAGATTGTTTACAACGTTATAAAATACTTTGACGAAGAGAAGAACTTGGAGCGTTATCATCCGTTAAAGTATAGCGCCGCACGCGCAGCGATGGCGACTAATTTATCGATGGCTACTATATCGAGAATAAAGAAAGAAGGTAATTACATTGTACCTACACATTATTTTACGCGGTTGCTTTATGGGCGTGACCAAGATAGATAGATAAATCAATTTATTTGAAGATGATTAGCCTTACCTCGATCGAGTATGATTTTTTTATATAGATTTTCTGGCCTGGAAACGAGTGTGGTTTTTGTATAAATAGTTTCTGGCCTGGAAACGAGTCCTTTTGGCAGCGAGTATGACTAAGTTCAGTGTTGCTGACCATCAGCCATCGTCATCATCCATCACCATTAACATTCATCATCATCAAACACCATAATCATCGCCCACCATTATCATCATCATCGTCCATCATCATCATCCATCGCCAATATCGCCATCATCATACAATCATCAGCATCACCCACCACCCTCATCATCCACCACCATCATCATCCATCATACATTATCATCAACATCATCACCCACCACCATCATCATCCATCATTATCATTCAACATCATCCATCACCATCATCAATCCTCATCCATCATCATAGCTGTAGATAGTGTAGATAGTATCATCTTCAAAACTTGAAGCATCTGAAAATACGGGTCCACAGACGCCCCGTATCGATCAAGTCATTCATGGTGTTGATCGTACTCACCGGCGTGTGCGAAACTGCGAACGGCGCTCGGACGCTCTATAACGATAACTGACAGTAATAGTAATATTTTACTCTTATTGCAGGTAAACTTGCAGAACAAACCAACACCAAGATCCGTACGCCGAGTAAGGGCAAAAAAGGCAAAAATAATACGCGTGTCCCCATGGACAGCTTCGATATTTGTGCCATTAGAAATATTGTTGCCTCAATATACGACGTTCGAAAGGAGGTACCTACGTTGAACAAGATTCAGGCGTCAGCAAGAGCTGATTTAAACTATAAAGGCTCCAAAACGACATTAAGAAAGATTTTAAAAGAAAAGCTCGGATTTAAAATTAAAAAATGCCGCCAGAACCGAATGGTGCTCATAGAACGCGATAACATAAAAGCATGGCGAGTTAAATATTTACGCCGCCTCCGACAAAATGATGCCATGGGTGCGGAAAAAAATAAAGTTGTATATATGGATGAGTCGTGGATCCATGCCCATTATACTGTCAGCAAGTGCTGGCAGTCATCCACCGATAAAGGCGTTCGCAAAAATGATAGTCCCGGACAAAGGTGGGTGATGGTTCATGCCGGCTCAGAGGATGGGTTTGTGGAGGGTGCAGGATTATTATTTAAAGCTAAATCAAAAAAAGGTGACTACCATGACGAGATGGATGGTAATAATTTTACGAAATATTTAAAAGAAAAACTAATACCAAATCTGCCTGAAAACTCCATTCTCGTCATGGATAATGCATCCTACCACAGTATGCAGTTGGATAAAGCGCCAACGACTGCAACCCGCAAAGCGGACATAAAGATATGGATGCAGGAGCACGGTGTCTCATTTGAAGAAGACTGGACTAAAGCAGAGCTGCTCATGCAGCTAAAAAAGCATCGCCCAGAGAAAAAGTATTTGGTGGACGAACTTCTGCGTGAACATGGCCATGAAGTCCTCAGACTCCCTCCTTACAACTGCGACCTGAACCCGATAGAACACGTTTGGAATTTAATAAAACAACGGGTCGCAGATAAAAATGTAGAGCAACACGAAAACAAAATTGAGGAGTTCACAAAAGACGCCATAGCTTCAATTACGCGAGACGACTGGAAGAAACAAGTAAACCACATCAAAAGAGTCGAAGAAGAATACTGGAATCGCGATGTAGGTAGGGAGAGGGAAATAGAGGACTTCATTATCAATGTCGGTATGAACAGCGACAGCGAAGATGAAAGTGACGACTATGAAGACCAGGACTGTGAAAATGGCCAGTCCATGGAGGATTATAATGAATTGATGGAGGAAATTGAACCAGTTATGGGTTCAGATGACCAGGATACTGCTGGACCAAGCGGTTTATAAAACCTTTTCTCCCCTGTTGGTCGTTTCAAAGCCATAAAAATAAATGAAATTTACTTCAAATTCTCTGTCTGATTCGTACATTTTTAAGATAAATCCTTTTCTTGTGTCTTGTAGAGAACTAATAATCATTAGCTGACAGAAGACAGGCGGCATCAGCTAGGCAGGTACCGCCTGTCTTGTTCAAAAACCAGCAACAACAAAAAAAGTCAATAAAAATCGATGTTTGAGAACTTGTTTTGCCAACCGTACCATGCGTACCCGCCGCCATTTTCAGATCTATTCTCTATCTGCGCGGCTTATACAAGTGTTTTCTTCAAATTTTTCCAAAGTAGTTTAGGATCATTTATTTTATTATTTATATATCTCATTTCCATGATCACGGGCCATATAGTGACCCGGTCCTTTGGGAGGCATGCGTGGAGCCGAAGCCAACAGCACAGAGGCCCTTTATGAGAATTAATCTAAAGGCGAGAGCTACACACAGCGGATATCATCCTTGGTTGCACAATATGATACACCCGAAGATGATATCCGCCAGGTGTAGAGACTATTGCAAAGGAAAATGAAAATAACAAAAAAGCCATGTTATTGTGGTAAATGGATGGACTGGGTAATTGGGCTATGGGGGAAACTATGGACGCCTGCCATAAACATACTCTCAATACTGTTACAAGCGGCAGACGGTGGCTTGCCGAATGCTGGACGGGTTCCTCAAAATGTTGGCTTATATGCCGGTAAAGGAACAACATCGGTGCAAACGACTAAGGGGTGTCGAGAGGTGCGGCCCCGATTTCACCATCACGAAGACACGTGAGCGGGCTTCCTCGTTATTACGCCATTAGACACTTCCACCCCCGAGTCTACATCCTAAGAAGCATCTCTCGCGACTCCACTCAGACCGGCCAATGAAGGCAAGCAAGAGGTGGGGATCTGGTTCTCTTGGGGTACCACTCCGCAAGCGGAGACGAGAACCAGGAACTTCCCCGGGAGCACTCCGTATACCCGGTATCGCTACTCACCAACAGCTCGCCACAAGCTGCCCTGCAGGTTATTTATATTATTGTTAAAGTATGCTTTTTTATCATGATGGAGAGCTTAACAGTCGACTTAAGGGTTTTGTAATATATTATTTTGCTCTCTGACTTGGTTTTATGATACTCTATTGCCGCCGCATCACGTAGCCTCATCATTAACTTAACCGTATCCGTGATCCAAGGGTGCGTGCTGGACTTGATATATACTGATTTCAAAGGAGCATGCAGGTTGTAAAGAGCCAAAACACACTGATTGAAACTATTTACGATGCTGTTAACGTCATCGAGAGATGCAATTAGATCCCATCGAATAGAACGTAGACCTGAATTAAAATTATCAATACAAATATATTTAATGGGCCTATAAGTAATGGTGAAAGGTTTTGCTTTATTTTTTTTATATTAAATTCACTATAAACAAGACAATGACCAAAGAGGGATCCGACTGATTCAACGGTTATCCTGTTCGCGCTAAGATCTGTACAAATGACATCAATTAACGTTTGCGACGTCGCAGTGAAATGTGTAGGCGAAGAAATTAATTGACTTAAATTCAGACATGAGAGGAAGGTAGATAATTTAACGGACTTAATTTCAGTTGCATTAAGGAGGTTTATGTTAAAGTCACCAAGTAATACCACGTGATCATAGGTAGGTAACGAATTTATAGAGTCAGTTAAGGCGTCAAAAAATAGATCCGCGTCTAACCAGGGTGGCCTGTACGCCGTGCCAATGACAAGTTTCTTTCCATTTAGGGTCATAATCAGCCACATTTGTTCGACTGCTTTGTGTAACGGGTCGACCGGGGGGGCCCATGTTCGCACATTTATACCACGCTTAATGTAAAAGCCGACTCCACCACCGCGCAGGCGCACCTCCTGCGGCCGCGGAATGTGCCTCAGACGATAGCTCGCCACGGCGGGGGCGCAGCCCTCCTCTCTCGGTCTGAGCCAGGTCTCATTGATGGCGAGGACATCTAGGTTCAGTCGTAAAATTGACGCAACTAGGTTGTCATGGTTAGTGCCGAGGGAACCTGCATTTAACAAACCAATTTTTAGCATATTAAAAACAATTGAAAAGGAATGTCAGACCGACAAGACCTAACACGATAGTACGAGTAGAATAAGCCAGATTATTAGTATAGTATAGTAATAAAATTTTGTATGAGCTTTGTAAAATACAACTCAAACAATAGAAACTGTAATTGAATATAACAAGTAGCATAGAAAAAGTTAATAGATTATAGGTGTGATTGTAAATATAAAATAATAATATTGTGGTTATAATTCTTAGGGAACAACTCGATAATAGATTTACTAAATACCTGATTAAACAAATTACTTTAAGACAGCAATACTTTTCTCCTCTTAAAATATCGAACACACTAATGTAGACAGTATTATTACATTTAAATATTTTAAATGTAGAGATTTTAGATGTAGAGTAGTAGAGATTTGCGTATACCAAATTAAGCAGAAACAATATATAATATATACAATCATGGTTATTAGACAACACACTCAATTTTAAAAATACGTGTAACATCAGCCTCCGTCCGAAAAGGGTATGCCGGCTTGCCCTCGCTTTCACGTGCATAGGGGCGGCCCTTCTTTGTCCACGAGTACCGCCAGTTGTGCTTCTTGCACTCTTCACGCACCCGGTGAAACAGCTGCCTGTTAGCTCTGGAGAGTCGCTCATTTATGAAAATTCACTGCGGAGGCGCAGGGAGGCCGAGATCCGTAGACATGAGAGTACGACGTACGCGCGCTGCGTCCAGCAAATCATCCCGTAGGTGCCGGCGTGCCAGCCGGACCACCAGGCGACGTGGACGCCCTTCCGTATCACTTGATCCTGACCGAGCAGGAGGTCCCACTCGCTCGGCGAACACGATGTCCCGATTTTCAATAGCAAGGCCTAGTTTTGCTGCTAAAATAGTGACGGAGTGAATGGCGTTCTCGCCTTTAATTTCAGGAAATTGTCCTCCTGGTCTCTATCATTCAATTCACATTTCAGCTGAGTGACCGTTCTCTCCAGCTCGGCCACTTCGACCGCTCCGGATGCCTCCTCTCTGGCCTCCATCACATCCAGACGACGCTCGATGCCTTCCATGCGCTCATTCATGGCCGCCACGGTGGCTCGAAACTCAACCATCTCGCCGCGGTAGAGGCGCAGTTCTGCCATGTATTCCGCTAACTCGCGTCGCATTTCCATAATAGCCGTGTCCGCAGGCGGGGTGAGGAGGTCGGATCGAGTTTCCGACGACACAGGTAGTAGAGAGCTAACAATTAAGGGGCTGGTGCCAGTGACGGTGGTCGAACTCGATGCTAGTAGTGTATCGGTTCTTACCACCTTAACCGGAGTATTGCCACTTTTCTTAGTCTTCATTTTACATAAAGGGCAGACCCAGTCTTTGCTCACAGTCCCTGATTCAGGAATCGAAAGACATGCCTTATGATAAAAGCCTGCGCAGACAGTATAAGTAGCGGCACCTATCGGCGAAAGAAATCTTTTGCACACTCCACAAGCAACCTTTCCCATGATGGTTCTTAGTTTTCGGGTTCTCACAAATTGATCGATCAAAATGTTCCGTATGTGTATCCACACAAGATGGCGCTGATAGTCAGAATCTTATGAAGAGTGATGGCAGTATTAGTGGCGATGTGACATGTAAGGTTCAGCCGCTCATCACTAGATGGCATGAGGTACAGCTCTTTGTCACTAGATGGCATCCAAAGTGAACACAACTGTCAAGTGGTCTACCGTCTAAAGGTGCAAACCTAGCTTCATACGAGAAATAAAAAAAAAAAACCAGTTCAAGTTCAAGTTTTTGAGATTTGCACCCTATCCCAGGCACGTAGGTACTAGCAAACACTCACTCAGATCAGCGATTGTCCACCCACTATTAACACTTTGAAGGGAAAACTTGTGCGTATACTATTAATAACTAATTATGTATATTGTGACAGTGATGTTGCGAATGATCGTCCGTAACGTCAACATTTCGTTGGCCTACGTTCCGCTCATCTATACTAATAAAAAAGAGGAAAGATTTGTATGTATATTTGTAACGCATTGTGACGTGTCCAAGAGTCCTGTAAGGTCTAAAGGAAATAAAGCACTGATATTGAATGGCTCAAAAAGTACTGGACCAATTTTAAAAATTCTTTCCCCATTTAAATGCTACATTATCACTGATTAATATAGGCTATTTTAATTGCAAGAAATAAATAAGGATCCCTGCTATCCACCCTTGCGAAGCCGGGACGGGCCGCTAGTTTAAAATATATTTTTAAAACACTCAAGACAGCATGTATCGTGAAAAAGTTTTTCAATGGGCGAAACGACACTACACCGAGAGTGGTTTGTTAAAGTAATGAAAGATTCGTATATTTTTTTATAAATATCTTATATTCTCAAAATATCACTTCGTTACAAAAATATATGTAGGTACTCGCAATAATAAATCTAACAAAAATACAATATGGTAGTTGGTACCAGTTTTAAAGTACACAAAAGCTGCTTAAATTATAAACATAATTACAAATAAGATGCTGTTTACCGTTAAAAGTCATACTAATATTATTAATGCGAAAGTATGTCTGTCTGTCTGTCTGCTACCTTTGCACGCGTAAACGGCTGAACGGATCTTAATAAAATTTGGCATGGAGATACATGATATCCCAGGGAAGGATATAGGCTACTTTTTATCCCGGAAAACCGCGAGAGGAAGCTATATAGTATACCTATTTATATACCTACTCCCATATTTCTTGACCGTTGTGAAGTTAGCACCGAAATGCGCTAAAATATAGCTCTTCTCATTTCAGTCAAAGGAAGCACTTGTCTAAATTCAGATCGACCAAGATATATTGACCAATTACTTGGGTTGGGCCAAAGCCATACAATAGATTAGTAGTACATTTGAGGTCCAATCTTAGCTAAAAGTTTACTCTAAATTTATTTAGATCATTTCAACGATAAAAAGCATTAAAAATATCTATACAATGAATGACAACTAAACCTGATGATACATTATTGAACATTTTGAGATAAAAATTAATACTATGTAAATACAAAATGAATAATACTAAAGTTGACAAAAATTCACCAAATGCAGATATACATATATGTATAAAGTGTATAAACAGAGCTGTTTTTGAAAAAAATTCACATATTTGAGTATTTTTCTGTGACTATGAAATTTGTGCTTTTTCAAAATGAAGAATGAAGATTAAATAATGATTTATCATAATATCTATTTACAATATGATTATCTATGTATTTAACATATATGTTTCTGATTGGACCGATTCAATTAACTCAATTATAAACACAATTATATAATATTCAGTTAGACTAGCTTTTGAATGCGGTATATGTATACAAAATCCTACAAATACTCTGACATTTCTCTAAGTTTTTACGGCTGAACCATTTTTGGTATGTACTTACAGATTTCATATGAAAGTTATAAATAACTAATCCAGCCTTGTTCCATACAAAGGAAAACGTTTAAACCTGCATACACTACATACTACCTCAATTTGAACTTTAAACTACAATTTTACACATGATTTTTTTTCCCTTCTGGTATTCTGGTATATTTTTAGTTGTTAAATATCCCAATTTTGACTAACATAGTTGTAACCTAAAGCTGGCCGCACTGCAGTATGGTAGACAGGCGGCTAGGTTGACTGGTTGCTTCGATGGTAGCTAGGCGCGTGGCATAGAGCTCAAAATCCTAAAACAGATATCGCCTCGCTAAATCCAGGCGACTAGCTAAGTTCAACACATTGATATATATATACATAATAGTAGACTAAGGGGATCTACCAGAGGTTTTAACACCTTCACTGCGTCAAACATATCTTTGGGTGAGGCATGTCAGCAATGAAGGTGTGTGCTGGCGAGGTTGTAGGTTTTCTTGTGAACGATATAAAATGCTTTTGTTCAGGAGTTGATGGCGATGTTTCTCTTGGGGATGAAAGAGACGGTCGTCAAGTCGTCGTCTTCTTGAAGCAGATAACCTTCAGTCTTGCGGGAGATCAGTCTGCGGACGGAAAACAAAGGTTAAGTATAGAAAAATATTAAATATAGTGTAATCTAGCATCCAATACTGGACAATCCACACAGCATCATCTAGCCCCAAGCTAAGCAGAGCTTGTGATGAGTACTAGAGGACTGATATACATATGTACATAATGCATGACATACATAGATATTTTTAGGCTCAGACATATTTGTATCATTTATATAAAAAGCTTCGAAAAAAACAATAATCTATGCAATACAAGACAGGTCACCTCCTTTTCAAAATTCAAATAATACCATTTATTTTCTCAGTTTACTACATTCCTCCTAAACTATCAATCAAAAGATTGTTTTATTGTCATCACCGTAATTATTAATGGATTACCAAGGTGGTTGCGAAGGCTAAGCAAAAACAAGCTTTTTGCGCTTAAGACACTGCTTTGTCCCGCTTCTATGAACGAGAAATCCTATAGCTATCCTTTTCAAAAACGGCGTCATATGGCTCCCTCTTAATAAGCATAGAAAGCACTCTGAACACCCAGAATTTACAGATCGTACATACATGTGTCCCGATGCGGGAATCGAACCCACAACCTCCTGCGTCGCAGGCGGACCTTTGCACAATTTGCACCTGTCATCAAAATGTAAAAAGATGAATGAAATAGATTGTGCAAGCGGGAATCAAATCCAAGACCTGATTACAATTATAATTCTAGATTTCGCGCATTTATTATTATCAAAATATTCCCTGTAAAACAAGTATTACCACAGAGCAAACAAAAAAAACATAAATAATGCAGAAATAACCGAAACCTAAAAAGCCCCATAAACAACAAAATCCAAAGAAACCAAATGGATGCACCATCATGTCACCAATTTGAAATTTCTGACAAATTGGCAAAAAACCCCTTGTCTTGAACGCAGCAGTGGGAGGGGAGAGGGGAGAAACAAACACAAAGAAACAAATAAACACAAAACACACGCTTGTACATAAACATTTGAAATTATTGCAATGCTAAAACATACATTTTTATTTCGTTGTTTACACAATTATTTAACATATAAAGTTACTTCATTCAAAACGGCTGCACCGATTTTCATAAAACATAGCTAAATCTCACCCATTTACAATGAAACTTCATTAAAATCGGTTCATCCGTTGGGGAGCTACGATCCCACAGAAATACACTATAAAATCAGCATCCCTCATTTTGAGCCGAGGGTAAAATAAGCAAAATCTGTTTTAGCTATACAACAATGTATACAGTTAACAAATACAAGTTGTCATCTCTATTTACAAACCATATTATGTGATCAGTGCGGACTTCCACGAGTCTCGGTTCTTGCTAGAGCGAGCGAGAAAATATACGTTAGAAAGAGATAGTGGATATTAGAATGTTTTCAATAAGTTATAGGTTGAGTTTATGTGAGTTATACAAATCGTTTTTTCGGCCCAGTCAACCAAACTAGAAAACTGGTTGTCTACGTGGAATTAAATTTCCGCGGGGACAACCAGCTATCTGGCTACCTGAAAGGAAAATTATTTCCACCTACACAACTGTTTGGTAACTAGTGGTCTCTGTGACAAATTATCTTTCACGTAGACAACTAGTTGTTTAGTTTGGTTGTCTGCACGGAACAAATAGCATAGAAATCATAGGACTTTCTTGAAAATGAGAAAAATGGAGTAAGAAAGTAATTTTAAAAGAAATGAAAGTTAATCAAATTGGTATATTCTAATAAAGTACAGTTACTACATGAAAGGTAACCGGAACATATTTAAAGGTTACTTTTGATTTTATTTAAAAAAAATTGGTGTTAACAATAAATCAAAGTGACCTTATTTCCTATAGCCCAGTCATTCTTCTAAAACATACGTCACCTGGAAAGTTTTTCGGAAATTTTGAAAATTTATAGATTACGATGTGCTCTTTCCGTATGTCAACTTTGCGACCGACTCTTTGCTGCTTGCGTTTTGCAATTTTTCCAATATGGCGGATATTGGAAAAATGGCGCTTAAAATCAGTTTTTTAACAATATCTCCTTTCCGACTCATTTTACGATAGCAACGTATTAATACAATATTATAAAATATCACACTTCTCATCATCAGCCGATATACGTCCACTGCTGAACATAGGCCTCCCCCAAACGACGCCACGAATAGCGCTCCTAAGCCGCCTCCATCCAACGACTCCCTGCGACCGCTACAATGTCGTCGGTCTATCGAGTGGGAGGTCTATAGACAGCTATATTCTGAAATCTATAAAATTATCAATTTTAAAAACCCCGGAAAACTTATCAGGTAACCAGCAAATGACTCAAGTATATCTAAAGTAATTAATATACTAACTTGGCTAGCGGCGATGCCGTGTGTTCGTTAGGGTCCACTCGTTCGTCCAGCCCGCGATGCACGGCCACCGTGTCCAGCTCGGCACAGTGGAGCGACTGGAGGTACTCGGGGGTTCGGAGCTCTTCTATTGTTTGTTTCTTGAACCTAGAATCGAAGGTTAATCGCTACATAGTATAAAACAAAGTCGCTTCCCGCTGTCTCTATATATGCTTCGATCTTTAAAACTACGTAACGGATTTTGATGCGGTTTTTTAAAATAGATAGTGATTAAAGAGGAAGATTTAGAGTGGGCTGAAATTTTGCATAGATGTAGTTCAGATATCTGAATCCTATTTTAATTATAAATGTCAAAGTTTGTGAGAATGGATGTATGGATGTTTGTTCCTCTTTCACGCAAAAACTACTGAACTGATTGGGCTGAAATTTGGTATGGGTAAAGTTTGGGACCTGGAATAACATACAGGTTAATTTTTTTCCTGATAAAACGCGGGCGAAAGCGCGGGTAGCAGCTAATACATAAAACATATAGGCTACTTTTTATATCCTAGTAAAAAATGTGCAAAGCCGCGGGTAGTGGATAGTATTATACTTACGTTTTGAGCAATAAACTTGAGCAGACCACCGAGACTGAGCTCATCGCCATCGCGGCGGATGCCATCCATGGCTGAAATATAAATAGCACAAGTTTAGAAATTATCTTTTGAGTACTCTCTGCTAATATATATTAATTTTATTCTTTATCTTTTAAAAAATAACGTAAATAAAATGTTGAGAACTTTTGTAATTGTAATATTTACACATTGCACTGCCATACTTGCGCAAACAAACAACTTGGCTTGATTGATTTCTCGAAAACAGCATCTAACGATAATCTAGCTTAATACTATTGAAACTAGATTATAGACATACAACTTGTCATCTCTCGTGCTGTCTCGCTCTGATCGGATTCAAACTGAGCGGGACAGCATGACAGATGACGTCATTCACAATCATATTCTATAAGGTGGTTGGTCACGTATGAAAACAAATCTAGTTTTAACAATTTTATAGGTTCATTATAGAGAACTATTACTAAAATTAACAAGCCGATGATGTCTTGACTTTAAAACTTCAATTTATTCAAAGTTTGTTCTAGCAAAGATCCATGCCAAATAGCTTATCTGCTATCTAAATAACGGAATCTTTAAAAAGTAAAAACATTATTATTTTACCACACGTGACCTTAATCACGTGACGTCCACTAATCACGTGATGCTTTTTAGCATTTATTTTAAATCGCGTGTTCAACTACTACATGTACGTGGTATCTCACTACATCTCTCTCTTTGTGATATTTCATTCGAAGGGGGGGGGGGGCGGGTTGTCTGACCCCCCCCCCCCTTTCGGGCCTCATACCTACGGCGGTTCTTCATACCTGTAGTTGAAGCCCTACGAACGCTAGCGCCCCGCTGGCTAGCGGTATCCCGAGTAGGTTGTAGACGGAAGCGAACAGGAAGTTGAGTCGAACCCGCCGCACCGTCACGCGGGACAGTCGGAGACACGCCACTACGTCAAGCAGGTCGTTCTGGAAATAATACGAAATGGTTAACAAGGTTTCAACGAAAATTACAAGTGTGTTGCAAAATGATCAGTACCTACACAAATACAAACAAATTGACATTTTATAATATATATATAACTACAAAGTATTAGATTAAATTATCTCTCTAGATACCTATCTTCTGATAAATAAAACCTTGGGGTGGGGTTGCTCCAATACGAAAAATAACAAGCTAAAGGATTCTTCGTCGATTCTTTAATGTACACATCGAAGCGACCGAAATCAAAAATATCAGTATAATCAGACGTTTTCTTTACGTTTAAGATAATGACTTTTCCATTTCAGTGTTCTTTTGTATGTTCTATTCTTTGTCCACGGGCTGCGGTACCTTGCCGTCAGGCGGGCCGCTTGCTTGTTAGCTTGCTTGTTTGCTTAGGTGGCAATCAAGCAAGCGGCGTTATTATACAACATTAATAGACATAAAAAAGAATGTTCGACTAGTTTTGAACAACCACAGGCAACCAGATTATTTCTTAAAGTTATTTTTTAAATCCTACGAACATTATAAATGTCAAAGTTTGTGAGCATGAATGTATGGATGTATTTTCCTCTTTCACACAATAACTACTGAACTGAATGGGCTCAAATTTGGTATGGGTATAGTTTGGGAACTGGAATAACATAAAGGCTAATTTTTACCCCGATAAAACGCGGGCGAAGGTGCGGGCACCAGCTAGTTTATTTTAGTTGAAGAATGTGTACGTACCCTCATGAGCACTAAATCCGCCGCCTCCACCGCGACGTCTGTTCCGGACGCGATCGCGATGCCGACGTCAGCTTGCGCGAGCGCCGGCGAGTCGTTCACGCCGTCGCCCACCTGTGGACATCCTCAGATATACTCGCTTATAGCTCGCGTACCAAGGGTAGATCAACAACCGATGCTGGTAAAGTTTTACTTAAGCATATATTAGATCTATATCCCAAAGCAAAAAACGCTATTGGTATATTCTGTGACCTTTCTAAGGCTTTTGATGGTGTAGATCATGCTACATTAATTGGAAAATTGAAACACTATGGAATTCAAAACAAGGCACTGGACCTTATGCAATCATATTTATCTGATAGAGTTCAAAAAGTAGATATTGGTAAAGAAAGATCTAGGGGCTTTCTTATTTTTAGTATACGTAAATGATCTCCCCTTTTTAGCAAAAGATCTGTGTGATATAGTCTTATTTGCTGATGATACTTCACTGATTTTTAAAGTTGACAGAAATAAATGTAATTATGACGATGTAAATGATGCGCTTTCACACGTACTAGATTGGTTCACCGCCAATAACCTCTTACACAATGCTAAAAAAACCAAATGCATTAAATTCATGTTACCTAATGTAAGAGAATTTCCAACGAAGATAATGCTAAAGAATGAGATTGTTGACTTTGTAGACTCTACTGTTTTCTTAGGGTTACATATTGATTCCACTCTTCAATGGAAACCCCAAATTGATGCTCTCGCAGGCAGACTTAGTTCAGCGGCCTATGCAGTTCGAACAATTAGATATATTACCGATGAAGATACAGCTAGGTTAGTTTATTTCAGTTACTTTCATAGTATTATGTCTTATGGTATTTTGCTTTGGGGACAGGCAGCTGACATCCAGACTATCTTTGTTCTCCAGAAAAGAGCGGTACGCGCAATTTACAAATTAAAGCCACGCGACTCTTTGAGGGAATTATTTAAAGAAATAAATATTTTGACAGTAATATCGCAATACATCTATGAAAATCTAATGTATACGCACAAAAATAGAGATAGCTTTTTGAAAAAGTGTGATGCTCACAATAGAAATACAAGAAACAAGAACAAATTGTGTAATTTGTACTGCCTACCTTTCGTAATCTATATGCTGGGATGTGTATCCCAGCATATAGATTACGAAAGGTAGGGAAATCATTTATGGGCAATTGCGTGCGCTTCTATAATAAGCTTCCATCTGAAGCAACTGAACTCCCTATTCGTAAATTTAAACAGTACATTGAACAAAATCATCAAAATTATCAGGAAGGCCAAAAGGCCTTCCTTAAAAGGAGTAAAAACTCCATAGATGATTACATCAATGATGTTAATGCTTGGCCAGATGTCGCTCCGTTCCGCACTGACAGTAGTATGTAAGAAATTCAATGTTCTGTTTAGCTTTAAAGAAATATTGACATGTATCTAAATCGCATTAAATTTAGATTTAGATAGGCAAAATAACCATGTATTAGACACATAAGTGATATTATAATGTGCTAGTGGTTTCTTTTTCACTTCTTCCACTAGTGGACAAAACATTTAAGTGAAGAGAATATCAATAACACCTTATTTCATATTTGATAATAATAACTATGTTTATAGTATACAATTTGACTTGTCTAAGTGCTTATTTTGTAAGCCTAAAGAAATAAAGTTATTGATTGTGATTCTGATAGAATACTATATATTTGATGTACCTAATCAAAGGGGAACTTTGCCTTCTGGCGACGACTTAGATATTAAAGAAATTGATACGCGTGTTAATTCTTGTAATTTGTCCATTTGTTGTGTTTGTCTATTTGTTAAAACAAAAGAGTTACAAAACAAAAGAAATATTAGAAAGAAATATTTATCGACACTGGTATCATCGGAGCAAAACGCATATCGAAACTAAATTCGATTTGTCATTCAAATGTGGACTTAAACTCGTCATCTTTAGATACATTTTACAGTGACAAAATCCATTGCCGAAAGCTTCAAGTGGTCCGCAAGTTATCTGATACCATCAATATAAAATGCATCTAAATATTACGAGTTAAAGTCCATATTTTAATGCTCATTTTCTGCTGTGCATTACGTACGGTCCAGGTGTGCGATCACCTTAAGTACTTATTTATCTCAAAAACCGCCTCTACGTTAGTTAACTTACCATCGCCACTTTCTGTCCTTCTTCCTGTAGTTTCCTAATTTTGGCGACTTTGTGTGAGGGCAGCACTTCTGCATACACCTTGTTGATTCCCACCTACAATAATTAAATTACAACGTCAGATATCTTTTATATTGATATTGATTATTGACAAAAATATTACATGTTTTCTGGTTAGTAGCTTCATAAATTCTAAATGAGGTTTGCCTATTTTTAGAGTTCCGTACCTCAAAAGAGAAAAAGGAACCCTATAGGATCACTTTGTTGTCTGTCTATCAGTCATCTTTTCTCCGATACGCGTGGGGTGGTGGTTTGTTACCAAGAAGGTATCGAGTTGTTTCGATCAATTACTCGAGTCCGTAACCTCTTGGAGCCGTCAAGTAAACGCAATCAAAAGTTACAGCCGTTTTTGCCCAAATATTTTGAAACTTACGACTGAATCACAAGTACACAAAATCTATTGGGTACTTCCCGTTCACGTTTTACGGCAAAAGTGAAGAAATAAATAAATCTGTACATTTATCTAACCCCGGCACCCCCGGCACTCTCGGTACGCGAGTCCGACTCGAACAAGACCTTTTATTTTTCATTTGCTAAAGACAACCCGAGAGAGTTAGAGTCAAACGAACCTGTTCCGCAATAGCCCTCGCAGTCTTTCGATTGTCCCCGGTCAACAGACAGACGTGCAGTCCCATTTTCTTGAGCTGGTAGACGGCTAGATGTGCTTCGGGCTTTATCTGATCCGCTACGCCGAGTGTGCACACTAGCTGATCTGAAATCATACCGAGGAGTTAAGAGTGTCACTACATAATGCATTTTAACATTTTCGGTCATTTACGACATTTGCTGTCATTTTGATCGTAATGGTGTGGTGCCTAAGCTTAATATTGGGTCTAATTGGAGAATAATATTTTAAAGTCTAAGATGTTCCGTTCGTCCCTCTGCCTATATTGGTGGGACGAACGGGATATAATTTTAATTCAGACTATTATTGTACCATTCGTCCCTGGGTCACTGGTGGGACGAATCTGGTGGGACGAACGCTAGCTAAGCTGGGGCGATCCAAATTATTGTAAGTAAAATTAACAGCCTTATCGCTTAGAAGTGCCCTCATTCAGGCAATCTATGGATGAAAAGAAATACAATTGAGGTATATCACTCAGCGTCCAAAGCGACGAGCACGGTGGTCCTGGCCAAGCGTGAGTCGCGCGCCATGTTGGCAGCCACGCTGTCCGGTACTGAGATCCCGTTTCGGTTCATCCACTCGCGGTTGCCTATTAGTATTACGTATGTCACTCACCGTCCAAAGCGACGAGCACGGTGGTCCTGGCCAAGCGTGAGTCGCGCGCCATGTTGGCAGTCACGCTGTCCGGTACTGAGATCCCGTTTCGGTTCATCCACTCGCGGTTGCCTATTAGTATTACGTATGTCACTCACCGTCCAAAGCGACGAGCACAGCGGTCCTGGCCAAGCGTGAGTCGCGCGCCATGTTGGCAGCCACGCTGTCCGGTACTGAGATCCCGTTTCGGTTCATCCACTCGCGGTTGCCTATTAGTATTACGCGCTCTGTCTCCTGGAACAAGTTAGGTTTTTTGATTGATTTTCAATGTAAGAATTAATCCAAAAATTTACGACTATGGTTCATGGTTCATATGGCATGGCACGACTAAGGCGGGAGTTGAACCTGCAACTCCCTCCTGCCTTCTGCTGACGCGTTATATTTATAACGGATAAAGATATTTTTATTTCAAAAATATAAATGATTTTAGCATTAGATTTTCTTGAAATTGGCAAAGTGTAAATACTAGTTATAATTGTTTGATTCTTAGTTATTGTAATTATCTTTGTTAATAAATAATTAGAGTTGTGCTCTCCCAAGGATTGTAGATAAAACAACAACAATAAAGTATAAATAACAATTTGCCGGCAGCAGCTGCAGGAAAAAATGGAAAACCAATTATATTACCAATTAAAATTAAGCATTTTGTCAAATTTTCAAAACTCTGTCGGAAACTGTACTGTGTACTGTACAGGAGTATGTCAAAAATTGCATTAAATTAATGACAAAATCGATTTATAAAATCTGTAGTGTATCTAATTCTGTCCACGTTTCATGAGTGTCTCACCGGTGCGGGATGTAAGGTAGCGTGCAGCCTCCTCGCCGCCTGCGCGGAGCTGAGCGCCGCGTCGCCCGCGCCGCCCACCACGCACACTTCCACGTTACAGACCGTGAATGATGTACCGGGCCTGGGGAAAATATCATTATTATACTTTATATACTAGTTTATACCCGCAGCTTTGCTCACGTTGTTTCTATGCAAATGTTTAAAAGTTATTTATATCCCAGGGGAACTGGTTTATCGGATAACATTTGGTATATGTTTTATTCCAGCCATAGAACTACATACAATTCTAACCTCATGATTCGGTTACTTGTTGGCTGGTGCCAAAATTAAAGAATCCAAGAGTTTAGAAAATTGTATTAGAGGAAAATGTTACATTGAGTGGTAATAATGACGAGGCGATTCGGGTTGTAAGGGGATTGACGCAATCATCATCAGCCCGTACACGTCCACTGCTGAACACAGGCCTCCCCCAAATGACGACACGAATAGCAGTCCTGAGCCGCCTCCATCCAACGACTCCCTGCGACCGTTACGATGTCATCAGTCCATCGAGTGGGAGGTCTTCCCACACTCCGTTTCGCATTGCATCGCGGTCGCCACTCGAGAACCTTTACTCCCCAACGGATGATTGACGCCATATTAAATTTATACATTAAATAAAAATACGTTCGGAAATACCGCGCTGTGCCGCCGGTCGTTCGGATACACCCCGACAACATCTATGCAGAATGTAAGCCGATCCGTTCAGTGGTTTTATCGTAAAGAAGTAACAAACATCCCATACATTTAAACATGTGAGCAATAACAAACAATGGTATTTATAATATTAGTGTGATTGTATTCATGTCCATTACAAAAGTGTTACAATTTGAGGTATAATCTACGTGAACCCTGTAACGTCGTTGCATCATTCTATGTTAGAGAGATAGAGAGTCAAATAATGTACTGTTTTTTTTTATTTATTAATCTTAATTTAAAGAGCTTAATCACAGTGCGATTATGTCGCTCTAGCTAATTAACAGGAAAGAAAAACAAAAAACATTATAAAAATAAGAAAAACTAAACAGATTAAAGTTTAATCTACTAAACTATTAATGTTGATCATTTAGTCCACATATTGTACATTACTAATCGCAATAAACCATCTTAATATAAACTCTGTTCGTTTGTCATAATTCTGTTATTTCTGTATATCTGACAGGGCCCAATAATTACACTAAATCGTTGCACTATACTGGAAGATATCGTCTCTGTATGACACATTTTCTCATTTTCCGTTGAATCCATTCTATAAAAAAAACTCAGTGCAAATAGTGCACGTACTTTCTTCAGTTTCTGGCTGTTAATTATCAAAGATGGTTTAATTCAATCACTATACATAATCTGCTTGTTAGTCAGTATGATTAGTTTGTGAGTCAGTCAGAGTTTGTTTGGTCTGGTCGTCGCTCACCTGGCCCGGTTCACCTGGTCTACGAGCTGCGCGGGCGGTACTAGCTTAGCGCTCGCCCGCAGCTTGGCTCGCAGCCCGCACCCCGGCACGGCTATGAACCCGCTACAGTGAAGTGGTGGTGTGTTACCAAGAACTGCGGTGCACCATGTTACGATAGCTGGGAAAGATTTGGGTAAAAAACAAGTTATTCTGTGCCATCATTGTAAAGGATTGTCATGAAAATAACTATTTAATTGAAAATTATTGAAGGTTTGTAATAAAAATAACTATTTAATTGAAAATTATTGAAGGTTTGTAATAAAAATAACTATTTAATTGAAACTTATTGAAGGTTTGTAATAAAAATAACTATTTAATTGAAAATTATTGAAGGTTTGTAATAAAAATAACTATATAATTGAAAATTATTGAAAGTTTGTAATAAAAATAACTATTTAATTGAAAATTATTGAAAGTTTGTAATAAAAATAACTTTTTAATTGAAAATTATTGAAAGTTTGTAATAAAAATAACTTTTTAATTGACACTCAAGATAGGAACACAAAACATGTACTATGCAATATAAAACAATTAGTGTTTGGTGTATGAGCTGTATTCAAAGCAAGGCGAAAAGAAAACTATTATTCATCAAATAATAACAGGCATTAAATTGAAATAAAACTTGCGCTGTAGAGGCACTACTGCCTTGTGGTATCAAAAAGTTCGCATTGAATAAATGTGCACTAGTTGTACGGTTTCACCAAACATAAGCAAACTTGCGCACGCGTCGTTTTGAACGCGCTGCACTTTACTTGGATTATTATTGTTTTTACATACTAACTTCAGTACGTGATCTACTATTAAGCAAGAAACACATATCAAAGGAAGATTTGCCACCTTGTACTCGCCTTCGTAAATAACCTTAACTTTAACAGTGAATCTTGTGGTCGTGCTCATTTAAACTAACTTGCATAAACTTTAACTATACTTCGATTCAAAAACCTGGATATTTTTTGTATAGAAAGCGGTTACAAAATCCAACAAATATTGCTTACAAATATTTAACGACATTGGTATCATCGAAGCAAAGCACAGAAGCTCGAAACAATTTTTGGTTTTGAAAGCTTTCATTCATAATTTAATCGATCTCTCATTCGTTTTCGAATTCAAATTTAAAATTTTTTTGCTACACATATGATATTATGCGTTATTGAAGTTTCTGTTTTAGTTTTAAGTTATAATTTTGTTGTTAGCTTGTTGTTTTCTGTTATTGTTAAGTTTTCATTCATAAATGTCTTTTTTGACATAAAATATCTTGAATTCTAAATCGGAATATACATACCCTATCAGTGAACTCAGCGATAGACACATAGTGTGTGGTGCCGGTCTTTGAATGGTAGAGGGTGCTCACCGGAGGCTACAGGATGCTCCGAGTTCCTCTCCGCGGCCAGCAGACAGGCCACGATGTCCGGCAGAGTGGAGGCGTCGCCGGTCAGGAGCCACACGCTCGCCACGGATGTAGCTCCCTGGGTTATTGTACCGGTCTTGTCGAAGATTACTGTCTTCACCTAGAAATGTTGGTCATCAAAATTACGTTTCACATCGATAGTTACCATGGGGTAGGGTAGGGGAAACTTGCAAGACATCGCGCGATCACTGAAAATGCTTAATAACGATCGTACAAGGGGTTTGATCGTGCGATCAAAGTTACATCTCTTTTGACTGTCCTAATTGATCACGCGTCATCGCGCGTCCACTGATTGAGATCTAACATCTCTCGCGCTGGGCACCGAGACACCTGTTGGGCCATCGCACGATCATTTCCACCGCGCGACGAAATACCATCGGTCAGTCGTACGATCATTAAGCCAATAAGGACTACGCCTCAGATCCAAACAATAAACAAGCCTCACCTTGTGTGCATTCTCCAGCGGCTCGGCTCCCTTCACCAGCAACCCCTGACGCGCCCCCACGCCCGTGGCCACCATCACAGCGGTGGGCGTGGCCAGCCCCAGCGCGCAAGGACACGCTATAGCGAGGACGGAGAGAGCGAAGTGAAACGCACGCTGGGTGATCAGTTCCCAGTCTGAGTAGCCCGCGTTTAGGTAGTGTTTCTGGAACAGAATCAGAATCAGAATCAATAACTTTATTTCTTTAGGCTTACAAAATAAGCACTTGGACAAGTCACATTTTATACTATAAACATAGTTATTATTATCAAATAAGAAATAAGGTGTTATTGATATTCTCTTCACTTCAATTTTTTGTCCACTAGTGGAAGAAGTGAAAAAGAAACCACTAGCACATTATAATATCACTTATGTGTCTAATACATGGTTATATTGCCTATCTAAATCTAAATTTAATGTGATTTAGATACATGTCAATATTTCTATAAAGCTAAACAGAACATTGAATTTCTTACATACTACTGTCAGTGCGGAACGGAGCGACATCTGGCCAAGCATTAACATCATTGATGTAATCATCTATGGAGTAAAAGGCCTTCCTGATAAGATTTTGTTTAAGGTACTGTTTAAATTTACGAATAGGGAGTTCAGTTGCTTCAGATGGAAGCTTATTATAGAACCGCACGCAATTGCCCATAAATGATTTCCCTACTTTTCGTAATCTATATGCTGGGATGTGTAATTTGTTCTTGTTTCTTGTATTTCTATTGTGAGCATCACACTTTTTCAAAAAGCTATCTCTATTTTTGTGCGTATACATTAGATTTTCATAGATGTATTGCGATATTACTGTCAAAATATTTATTTCTTTAAATAATTCCCTCAAAGAGTCGCGTGGCTTTAATTTGTAAATTGCGCGTACAGCCCTTTTTTGAAGAAAAAAGATAGCCTGGATGTCAGCTGCCTTTCCCCAAAGCAAAATACCATAGGACATAATACTATGAAAGTAACTGAAATAAACTAACCTAGCTGTATCTTCATCGGTAATATATCTAATTGTACGAACTGCATAGGCTGCTGAACTAAGTCTGCCTGCGAGAGAATCATTTTGCGGTTTCCATTGAAGAGTGGAATCCATATGTAACCCTAAGAAAACGGTAGAGTCTACAAAGTGAACAATCTCATCCTTTAGCATTATCTTAGTTGGAAATTCTTTTACATTCGGTAACATGAATTTAATGCACTTTGTTTTTTTAGCATTAAGTAAGAGGTTATTGGCGGTGAACCAATCTAGTACGTGTGAAAGCGAATCATTTACATCGTCATAATTACATTTATTTCTGTCAACTTTAAAAATCAGTGAAGTATCATCAGAAAATAAGAGATCATTTACGTATACTAAAAATAAAAAAGGACCTAATATTGATCTTTGCGGGACGCCTAATTCAATTTTTGAGCCCTTAGATCTTTCTTTGCCTAGCTACTTTTTGAACTCTATCAGATAAATATGATTGCATAAAGTCCAGTGCCTTGTTTTGAATTCCATAGTGACTCAATTTTCTAATTAATGTATCATGATCTACACAATCAAAAGCCTTAGAAAGGTCACAGAATATACCAATAGCGTTTTTCGCTTTATCCCAGGCATCCAATATATGCTTTAGTAAAACTGTACCAGCATCGGTTGTTTTCTACCCTTGGTGAAGCCAAATTGATTTTTATGGAGTAGCCTATTAAGGACAAAATGAGAGGACAGCTGTGTGAGAATATTTTTTTCAAAAATTTTACTTATAGCTGGAAGTATTGAAATTGGTCTGTAATTGGCCGGATCAGTGTGACTTCCAGATTTCACAACAACAAGTGAGAGTAAAGTAAGAATTGTTTTATTGACATATTATTGTTTCACAGACAGTAGTGAGTCCATCGGCTCCTGAACTAGATATGGACAGAAGACACTAACTTTATTTAGTAGGTTTAAATAAATAAATAAAATTAAAATCATTCATTTAGAATTTATGCCGCGGCAGATTTATATAAGTTGCGTATTAACCCCCTCATTTATAATAGTCTGCTAACTTAAAACAATGCTAATTCTCACTCTGTCTTCTTCTATTGACGTAAGTCAGAGTGAGAAATAACACTGTTTAGCAACTGTTTTAAGTTAGCCATTATGAATAAGGGGGTAAGTATAAGCTCGTTAGATGGTCCAGAAAATTATTTGAAACTAGCTGCTGCCTGCGCCTTCGCCAGTCATTTATCGGGATAAAAAATAGCCTATAAGCATGTTATTCCAGGTCCCAAACTATCATGATCATCATCTGCCCGTATACGTCCATGCTGAACATAGGCGTCCCCCAAACCACGCGACGTCACGAATAGCGGATAAAACAACTATACCCATACCAAATTTCAGCCCAATTAGTTCAGTAGTTTTTGCGTGAAAAAGTAACAAACCTCACAAACTTTGACATTTATAATATTAGTAGGATCTGACCGCTGTCAACATATTGTGAACGATGTGTTTTATAAACAAAATCCTATTTTTAGAAATTACGGTAATTAACTTGCCACAAAGAACTGTCACACTACGTCTTACAGTACTTGGTGGCCACTAATTCAGCAAACAAGTTAAAAATTTCCACGGAACCCTAAGTTATTGTAAAACAAGAGTAGAACCCACTTACCGGAGTGATGTCCTTGATGATTTGAGGATTGATAGCTCCCGCGATGATCCAGGAGATCAGGGTCAGCAGAGATAGGAACACCACTATTGGCACGAAGTATCTGGGAAAAGAGGAAAATATGTAAATCATGGTATAACAAAACAAGGTACGCTCTTCCGAGACACGATGGTCACGTGGGTGACACAAGGCTACGTCACCGACGCCATCAGCGAATGAGAAGACGGATCTCTTTCCTGGTGTTACCAGTAGCGTAAAATCGTAACTCCTCGAGCTCCTTGTATTACCTGTATAAATCTGATAAAACTATGTGGTTTTGTATTTACCGATTTTATTTATCACATTGACTAGTGTTTAACTATGTCAATACTCACCCAGCTATTGTATCCGCTAGCCGCTGCACGGGTGCCTTACTGCTTTGAGCATCTTCTACCAGTCGCACTATTTGAGCTAATGTACTTGCTTCCCCTGAAAATTATGATAAACAAAAAAACAACATTACAAGTAGTGTTGGTTCATTTGTATAAATAAATAAGTCTGGTGTTCACCAAATGATAATCGGACTTTGTCGCTTAACTTTGACGTATGAATTACGAAAACTTACGTCAAAAACAACTGTTTAAAATTTAACCCGTTGGGCACTACGCCACAAACGCATTCCCGTGTCCTCTACGCCAAAGCATAAAGTGACCAAAATATATTCTCATTTGAGAAATGTACAATCAAAGTATCAGTAATCGTTTTTTAATATCTTTATTTCATATTTTTTTGGCTGGGTTCTTTTTCTACTATATATGCGGGCCCTTAGCGCCAACAGATGAGGACCTGCAAGTGCCTGTCATGTATACCGACTGTGACTGTGGCGCTCAAAAGATTCATTGCTGTAATTAATGTTGGTGAACCTGAATCTTAGCGTATGAGGTATATCCCTCGAAAAGTTCTTGCACAAATAAACAGCTATTATATTCACAAAACACAGGCTATGTTATATTCTTATTGTGTTGAGGTACCTACCACGTGGCCGAAGCCACGGGCTGATGCAAGTAAACAATATAGTTTGACGACCAATGTGGCGCGGCGTGCGAAGGTCCACCTGCGACGCAGAAGGTTGCGGGTTCGATTCCCGTCTTGGGACAAATGTTTGTACGATCTGCAAATATTTGTCTCGGGTGTTCTGGTTATTTTCTATGTATAATAAAAAATATCTATCTGTGTAATATATTGTATTACGTATATCAGTCCTCTAGTACCCATAACACAAGCTCTGTTTAGGTTGGTGCTAGATGATGCTGTGTGCACTGCCTAACATTATTTATTTAGGTATTCACCTGTATGAGTCGCGGTAACCAGTAATGAACCGTGCTGGTTTATACTGCCGCCGATTACAACACCACCTGGAATTACAAACGATATCATTACCAAGGGAAGAATGATGTAGCGACTTCTAACCAATGCTACCTGTACTACAGAGTGAACGTCAATACAAGCTTTATAAATGCCATCCGAACTGAAGCTTCAATTAGTGTAAATCTGTTAGATGGCGTTAAGAAAAACTTGTGAATGCAAAACGAACAAATTCCTAGATCACGCAAACGTGTCGTTCAACAACATGTGACTAATATAGAACTATTCGATATCAACTGTCGGTCGAAAGATCCTTGCCATGTGGACCAGATGGGTCGGCCCGGTACAAGGAACATCTTTGGTACAGATTTGAGGGAATTCCAGCCTTCTCACTCAAGACCGAAGTAAATAGATACAAATATACTAGTTATTTTCTTGTATTTTATAGGCAAAAGAGCTTGTTAAGTAATAGATGTCAAAATGTTACCTGCAGTTTTAGGCACGGGCATGGACTCGCCCGTTATAAGAGATTCATCGCACGTACTCTGTCCCGACAACACTTTGCCGTCCACGGGGATCTTGGCGCCTGGCACCACCTGGAGGTTCATATTTTATTTATCTTTGCTCGCTCAGTCGTAGATCTATGTTTGAGTAACGTTTATGCCATAGAAATGTGTAAAGCTACATAACTTCATTAAATGCTTCACAGAACATCTGCTATATGGCGCTAACAACAGTGCAGAATGTCAAAATATTGTAAGGTCACGCAAACGCTTGATTCCGCAAATATTGAACTTATACAACATCAACTGTCGGTCGAAAGACCACCGGACAAGTGCACCAGATGGGTCGGCCTGGTACAACTCTAACTCTCACCTTCAATATATCCCCTCTCTCCACCAGATCGACCGGTATACTCTTCTCGGCTACCACGCGTTCCTCCGAGTCCAACGTCACCAGTACTGCTTCTGTTGGCTTCAGGGACAGCAGCTTCGATAGCGCTTCTGAGGTTTTACCCTGGAGAGAGTAAAATAATGATCACGGAGTGCAAATAAACATTTAGTCAAACAGCAGACTGTTTGTTGCAGTGGTCGAACGTCTGCCTAGGGCGCGAAAAATTTATAAATGGAATTAAGATATTAAAATAAATGAATTTATTTAATGATTATAATTATTGTTTCGTGAAACGTTCACGTTCTTCCACATCAACGTTTCGTGAAACGTTCACGTTCTTCCACATCAACTACGAGTAGGTCCGTAGTTAATTTATAATAAATTCGTCGGACTACAATAGATTTTATAGTCAAATCGAGTTAATTTTACTTCATTACTTCACTCACTAACAGTCAAAGTACATATGTACGTTGGACGCATATGAAAGGACATTTTTATACATTTTCAGAACAAATTGGTCCCTCATCAATCATCATCGTCTTCTCAGTGGTATCATCCAGTGCTATAGGCATCGACTTCATCTATGGCTATAGGTCTCCCCTTTTGTCAGCCTTTTCTGTCCTGTGCTTCCCGTATCCACGTATGCCCTGCGACCGAGGTGATATTGTCCACCCATCTAGATCCAGTTTTCGTCGATCGTTTCTTGGGTATCACTCGGTCAAGGTTTTACTTTAGTGCCCTTCACCTCATATGGCCGACTCCACTTTAGATCTATCGCCGACAGACTAAATAGATCTTAACTACTTATAAAACAAAACTCATTTTACCTTGGATATATGCTCCAGCCACCGTCCCAACGACACAGACTAACAACTTCGGCGGTGTGTCATCGAAATAAATACCTAAACTATCTCAATATAAAGTCCTCATTACCTTGGCTATATGTTCCAGCCACCGTCCCAAAGACACAAACACTAATAGCATAGGTGGTGTGTCGAAAAACGTCATAGGACTGCTAGACTCTTGCATTATCATGGCCGCCACCACCACGCAGACACTGTACACGTAACTGAAAGAGAAAAGGAGTTTTATTATTACATATATAATTATTATTGAGACGTGACTAAGGGTCGTAGCACACATATCAACTCGGAAAGAGATCGACATCGTATGGCCTCCGTCAACCAGACGTTACCCTAACGTAAACCGTGACCAAAGTGGATCAGCAGCTCTGGGAGTCAACTCGGCTACGGTTCGGCGATGCCGCGCCAACAGCTCGCCGACCGCTGGTTGACGGCACAGCAGCGCGTTTCACGCCAAAACTACTGAAGCTATTTAAATGAAATTTGGTATACGGATACTCTAGAGCCTCAAAAAGGACATAGCCTACTTTTAATGCGAAAAAAAGGGTTGTAAGCGGTTAACAGAGGGGTTGAAAGGTTGTACAGATGTATCGTCATTTTTCAAGCTAAAAGCTTGGAATTAATTTTTAAGGGTGTTGATTAGATATAAATAAGAATGTCATTTAAAGTTTCTACAAATGTAACCCGCAAGGGGGTAAAATATCAAAGGGAATAGGGGATGAAAGTTGAAAATGCTATCCACTGTCACTATTCCACGCGGACGAAGTCGCGGGCACAGCTAGTAAAATATATGAGAATAGCACAAACTGACCTGATAGTTGTCGTCATAGATATGAGCACGTCCATGTTGGTCGTCCCGTGTTTGAGAGCCTTGTACGCTTGTCGGTAGAAGTGATACCCTCCTATGAACTGGAATTAAAATTATTTTATAAATTCGTACAATTTAAATCACAGTAGGTAATAGATAATTATGGTGAAATGTTTGTATGAGTTGAATGAATTGTTTAATCTAAAATTAATAAAGCTATTGCTTGCTAGACCAACCTTATACAAACCAACTTCATACATATTTTTTTCTCTTTCGTACAATGCTAACAAAAAAATACGAACACCACGCCAAAAAGATTATTTCGAATTTTTGTGTTGAGAGTTGTTTACAAACACTGTACATTGAGTTGAGAATGACTAGAGTATACAAACAATAATATTTGACCTGCACAGGCGTAGCTAACAGAAACATGATGATATTCTCAGTGCTGAGGCCGGGCAGCACACAGCACATGTCTTGGGGCTCGTGGTGCCGCGCCATCACGCCCATGAAGTACGCCATCGCCGCCATACATGGCGCGCCGAAGATTAGGGAGATTAAGAATGCTCCGCGCCATTTGCGTATTTCTTCTCTGGAAGATACATAGTTTATGTAAAATGTAATTAAAACTATTTATTTCTCATAAACCACAAAACAAAAACAAAAAACTACTTGGACTTAAAGGAAAAAACAATGAAAGCATGCGAGTCAAGCGAGCCGCACTCCCTCGTACTTACTTGTGTTCTAGATAGTTGGAGGTCCCCCGGTGTGAAGTGGCTAGAGCGGCCTCGAAGCCCAGCTTGTTGATCGCTTCGCATATCGTGCGGGGGCCTATTTGATCTGCTACGTACTTGATTTTGCCTCTGAAATAAATACACAACATTTTAGAGTTTGTTTCCTAAATAATTGAATAAGAATTAGATCTCTCAGTTCTAGTCTCCTTGGTTAACATTTCCATCCATATTTGAGGTTTCAAGGTTTACTCCCTTTGGAATAATGAACATTACTCCCTTGGGAATAATGAGATCGAATTAGGAACATCAAAATATGTGCAAAAATTTAACTAAGAAGATTCGTACCATGATATCTTGTTCGGAATTTAAAATAACATCGTTCGAAGGCAAAATAAAAAAAGGAATGCCGCGAAACACGTTACAAAACTTTAACTATTTACTCGCAGAAAGTGTGAAAAATAAAGTATCGTCGTGTATAAATAAAGCTGTCTTCTCTCTCGTCTTGGGCATTATTAAATCCTTCTCGCACTTAGAATTCTAGGATAACTCCCTCGCTTCGCTCGTGAGTTATCCTAGAATTCTGAGTTGCGTTCGGGATTTAATGACGAGACACTGCTTTGAACCCTCGATGCATAATCTACTATAGTTTGTTTATTTTATCTCAAGCTTAAATTCTAATTTCACATTTCTAGAGGGATAAAAAGGTCTACAATCTCCCATAGGAATTTGTTGTTTTACCAGGACAAAAAGTTGCCTATGTTACTCTCCATCGTTTTAAATATCTCTATGCGAAAAATCAAGTCGATTGGTTGCTTAGTTAAGGCGTGAAGGAAAGACAAACAAACACTTTCGCATTCATAATATTACTAAGGATTAGACTTACTTGCTAATTGTAAGAGCGACTGAACAGGACTGCACTCCGCTCAGTTTGAGTACGCTCTTCTCTATCTTGTTCACGCACGACGCGCATGTCATTAGACTTACTTGCTAGTTGTAAGAGCGACTGAACAGGACTGCACTCCGCTCAGTTTGAGTACGCTCTTCTCTATCTTGTTCACGCACGACGCGCATGTCATTAGACTTACTTGCTAGTTGTAAGAGCGACTGAACAGGACTGCACTCCGCTCAGTTTGAGTACGCTCTTCTCTATCTTGTTCACGCACGACGCGCATGTCATTAGACTTACTTGCTAGTTGTAAGAGCGACTGAACAGGACTGCACTCCGCTCAGTTTGAGTACGCTCTTCTCTATCTTGTTCACGCACGACGCGCATGTCATTAGACTTACTTGCTAGTTGTAAGAGCGACTGAACAGGACTGCACTCCGCTCAGTTTGAGTACGCTCTTCTCTATCTTGTTCACGCACGACGCGCATGTCATTAGACTTACTTGCTAGTTGTAAGAGCGACTGAACAGGACTGCACTCCGCTCAGTTTGAGTACGCTCTTCTCTATCTTGTTCACGCACGACGCGCATGTCATTAGACTTACTTGCTAGTTGTAAGAGCGACTGAACAGGACTGCACTCCGCTCAGTTTGAGTACGCTCTTCTCTATCTTGTTCACGCACGACGCGCATGTCATTAGACTTACTTGCTAGTTGTAAGAGCGACTGAACAGGACTGCACTCCGCTCAGTTTGAGTACGCTCTTCTCTATCTTGTTCACGCACGACGCGCATGTCATTCCTTTTATCTGAAAATAAAGGAATAGTTTTAAACAAATATCAATTTCATTTGACGTTCCGTTTTACAAAACATAATAAATAAATACTGGACAATCCACACAGCATCATCTAGCCCCAAGCTAAGCAAAACTTGTTTTATGGTTATGGGTATTAAATATCCTAGGTATTGCTTCCTAACATAGAACAGTTTACGAAATAAACGAACATTTTTAAACACATTAAAAACTTTAAACCTAATTTTTGATACATATACAAAATCACGTTTAAGAACGTTAAAATAAGGATACATTCGGTCAATTGTACAAATAAAATTAACAACATTTTTTTACAGCATGTTTTTTATATGATTTCAAACCAAATAATAATACGTGCCATTTGCTGTTTTCACGGCAATCTCGAGCTGAAGTAAAGAAGTGTAAAAGAAACCTCTAGCTAGTTAGAACAAGTCTATCTATACAACTCACCATAACCTGCAGTTCTTTCTGTCCGCTGCCATCACAGTCGCTGATCACTTCCGCCGGAAACCCGAGCTCAGTGATCGACAGTGCTATATCCGAGGCGGATATCTTGCGCGGCTCGTACTTGACTTCCGCCTTCGCCGCTAGGAGCGCTATCAGTATTGAATTTACACCTGTGGAAAGGAATTCAGATTATTTGTTGTATAATGTATTTAAAAAAAAAGCTCATTTTTTTTTTGAAATATACAGTTAAATCATTATCTTTTGATACTTAGATAGTCGAAGGCCTGTGTTACTAATTGTACCCTAGATATATGGGGCGGGTGCCTCCGACTGATAAGGCGATAAGCACAATAGGTGAACGCTTGTTAAAGACTTTTATGTAGTCGGGTTTTAGTTTTTAACTATATTTATTTTACACCTTTTTGCTGATAGCTTGAGAATCGTTAACCTCACAAAAGTTTGAAAACGGATTCGAAAAGTACAAACAAAGACCTTTGCAACGATACCACACACGAGCATATTTACTAACATTGAGATTTTCGATCCTTACTTAGACCCCCGCTATTTCGGTAGACCCCCATATTTATTTGACGTCACATAGCCTATAACCATCGGGCTATTAAGACGAATCATATGACACCTCATTTGTTGAAATCGGACCAGTAGTTTCAGCGCTACGTGGGAACATAAAAATCGGCTACATACATACAAACAAACATACATAGGATGTCAAACTCATAACCCTCATCCTTCGGTAGTCGGGTAATAAACGAAATCACTTTCGAAACGAAAAAGTTACCGATAGATATATAAATCTGTCGGTTCATTTGGAAATATTTTTATTCTATTGAATTAACTGTAACAATTCAACCGTCAGTCAGTAAAAAAAAAAGTCAGTCGACATTATACTAAAAACAAGTACATATGTATGATAATTATCTCACCGTATAATTTGGAGCAGTGTTTCTCTATCGCAGAGACACAGGACGCACACGTCATTCCGTGCACCTCCAGTGTACATCGCGCTGTCTCACTCTCTTTAGGAGGGGATGACGTACCCTGGAAAATAAATTATAATAAAACTAGCTTCGGCTCCACGCATGCCTCCCAAAGGACCCGGTTCACTATATCATGTGATCGTGTGATCATGGAAATGGATATTAAAGTTATTAAGTATTACTTAAGCTGTATACTCACGTTGAGTTGTGTCTTGCTCGGAGACAGTTCCCTACCGCCATCTCCCGTGCCTTCCTTATCGCTCTTAGGTGACTCTAGATCTGAAACGAACAGAAGATATTTACGGTAATTATAGGTAAATACATTTTTTTTATAAATACTGGTTTTTATTATTATAGCCCGTAAACTCTGACACTCGGTAATTTCTAAGAAATTTAATAATATTCAAAAAATTCTACTTCTGCGGGACTTGAACCCGCTACCCTGCGTCCGTACGGGATGCGCTAACCAATTGCGCCACGAGGTCAAATGACGTAGGAGTTGAAAAGCTCTGGGCTAGGCTCTAGTTAGTCCGAAGCTCTACCTTCGGACTGAAGCTCTTCCACCTACACACTCATAATCATTTACTCGCCGTAGGAGCACTGGGCTCACTTGGATAAGTCAATTTATAATAGGTCACTATAAATGTGATCACCAATCCGCCTGCCAAGGATTACCAATCCGCCTGCCAAGCGTGGTGATTATGGCAAATCCCCCCTACATGGGAGACCATCCACTCGATGGACTGACGACATCGTAGCGGTCGCAGAGAGTCGACGGATGGAGGCGGCTCGGGACCGCTATTTGTCGCGTCGTACGTGGGAGGCCTATGTCCAGCAGTGGACGTGTATGGGCTGATGATGATGATGATAAATGTGCTTAATACTATGCTTACTTCAAAGCCATACAACAGACAAACAGACTTGTTATAGTAGCAATAGTTATACAAACCCTGTCAAAATTTTAACTCTCTACCTATAACGGTTTAAGAGACAGCCTTGCCAAAAAACAAAACGGTTTTTGTATGGAATCACCTTAATTTCATATTCATATTTATTTAATACTATACCAGCTGTTTTGACCGTGGTCTATTACAATTTCACTGTCTAGGGGGATAAAATGGTCTTTTTCGCGTAAATCTCCCATGGGAATTTGATGTTTTACCAGAACAAAAAGTATGTTACTCTCCATCCTTTCAACTAACTATATGCCAAAAATCAAGTGATTAGTTGCTTAATAAGGGCATGAAGGAAGGACAAACAAACAAAAACACTGAGCTTTATTGTATTGTATTGTATAATATTAGTTAGGATTTATTATTTGCGGTTATAGCTGCAAGAGAAATAAATATTCAGTGAAAATTTCAACTATCTATCTTTTAAATTACGGTTTATGATATACAGCCCCCTGGACGCTGACAGACGGACAGACAGACAGCGGGGACTTAGTAATAGGGGTCCCGTTTTCACCCTTTGGATACGGAACCCCAAAAAGCGATTATAATATAGGTTCCTCTTACCTCTAGCCCCCTCTCCATTAACACTCAGTATCTCTACGTCGAATCCCAGCGAGTATATACAGTCAGCTATATCTTGCGCGGTGCACTCCGAGAACCGAACCCGCGCTGTCTCCTCAGCCAGGCTGACGGAGCACGACAATACGCCGGGGAGGTCGTTTAGGGCACCTGGAATGAATAGAAAAACATTTATTTTGTACACAAGTACAAACACAGTTTAAAATAACACACACTTGAGGGTGTTGGGGGTGTTGGGGGTGTTGGGGGTGTTGGGGAGGGTGAACGTTTTATAATTTAATATATTCATAAAAACTTGAAGGCCTACCGCCCGCGCCGCTCTACATTAACTGTAAACACACTTTTTGCGTATCAAATTACTTTTGTATTTTGACTCAAATTCTTATTTGTATTTGTTTGACTCAAATTATTAATTGTACTTATATTTCTTTCATATTTGTACCGCTTTTGAAGTTTTACAACTCACAAATTAATCCCGTTCTTTGGGAATGAGATTTGTTTATAATAAGTAAGTAAAGTGATGTGCTTACCTTCAATAGTATTGACACAGGACTGACACGTCATACCCTGCACAGATATAAGTACTTCCGCGGCACTAGACCCCATGTCTATTAGGAGGTCTGTAGGGATCTCTTTGGGGAGGAGATTTCTGGAAATAATAGTTCCTTGTTAGAGTAGTATTATAACAATATAACAAGTTAAATTATTTATTGCGCAACAAAATAACATTTAGGTATACACCATAAATAAGACATTTTGAACCTAATATTATAAATAAGACATTTTGAACGTTTGTTTTGTTATTGTTGCCTCTTCACAACTACTGAACAGATCGGGCTGAAATTTAGCATTCACCTGGCGGTAACAACGAACTATACTAGATTCTCACCTGGTTTCGTCATCCGGCACCTCGAAGCCCATATCCTCTATGTGCCGTCGCAGCACTTCGGCAGAGCTCTCGCGAGGGTCATAGCGAATGTAGCCGGCTCTCTCTGTTAGCTCCACCTGGTGGTCAAATAGGGAACTTACATACGTTTATACAGTTTTTAAAGATTGTTACAAAATAAGAACTATGACATAATCATCCGGCCACTCAGACATAATATGACCGTGTTATATCGGATACTATGGCAAATAATTTAGTCCCACCCCTGCCACCAGCCCAGGAGAGGGTTCATCGTCATTCATCATCATCAGCCCGTACACGTCCACTGCTGAATCAGAATCAATAAATTAATTTTTTTAGGCTTACAAAATAAGCACTTAGACAACTCAAATTTTATACTATAAACATAGTTATTATTATATGATAAGAAATAAGGTACTATTGATATTTTCTTCACTTACATTTTTTGCCCACTAGTGGAAGAAGTGAGAAAGAAAGCACTAGCACATTTATATATAGTGTATTTTGGGAATGAGACGTTTAAGGAATAAGTTTAAATGAGACTCGGTTCATTTGGAATTGATTCTTATTGACAATACCATATATTGAGAATCGCTCTTATTGGTAGTAAGTCCATTCGGGTTTCATCCCTTATGAGAAAAGGTCTTTTAGATCTTAGGTCGTATGAAGTAATGGGTATTTTGAGATTAGTTCCAAACAGCCCGGAAGGAAATAAATGTCAACTAAACATATGCCTCCCCCATACGATGCCACGAATAGCGGTCCCTCCATCCATCGACTTTGCGACCGCTACAATGGCGTCGATCCATCGAGTGGGAGGTCTTGTCATTATCTTCCAACAAAATGCTCACTTTGTCGTGCGTAGACCACTGAATGCCGGCCTTGCAAAAGGTAACTAGCAGTCAGGATGATCGGATATAAATAAAAAAAATAAGCAGATAGATTATACTCCAAGGATATAACTAAAAGCAAATAAATAACATTATCCCATCCCTATCACCAATCCATACTTAAGGGGTTATAAACTTTATTTCTAAGAACATAAGGCTCACCTTTACGTGTGCGACCCCGGGTAGGTCCCTCACAGACCCCTCAATGCTGGCTACACAGGACTGACATGTCATGCCATTGATGGGTACTCTGACAGCCACGAGGTCCGGGTTTGATTCCCTGTTGACAAAGGAAAATCAACTTTATTATTACTACACTAGGTAATTTATTATACATATATAATTATCGCATGATGATATGCGTTTTTTATAAGCCCTAATGTGCAGGTCGGTGCGTAGAGCTTATCTTAATACCTTGTTTTTCTTTCCAACACATCCCCACGTGTTTTATAAAGATGAGGATTTTGTTTTACGAAAAAACAAACTTTGTCTGTCTCTCCTAAATCTTTTTGGATTGAAAAGCTCTCCTTGATGAAAAAATAACTATCTAAACAAAACCTATACAGGGTGGCTCTTTGAAATGGGAGTGACAGGAGTGGATGGCCAAATGCGAAACCGTGAGAGTTAGAGAAAAGTCATGAGAGGAGTAATGACGTTGATTTATGAGAAAAATAAAACTGTATAATTAGATTTTGTATGTTTTGTTTCTGTAGGAAATCGAACGGATTGATAAAAAAAAAATGTCTGCTTTATTTTGCAACATTGGATTCGGTTGCGGATAAGGATACATTAGTTTAATTGTGTAAGTACCTATTCATATTTATTTTATTGCATCATTGTGTATATTTGTATGTCTTAGTATCTAGATAATATATAGGAGACACAATGTACCCAAGCAGGGCGTGACAATAGGTACCTACTGGGAGTGGAAGTGGACCGGGTTTCTAGAAGACTCTATTTAGGTTTCATAAAATTTAATTATTTAACGTAGTTTTAGTTAATTAATTAGTTATTAATAAAATATTATGTGGGTGGCACTATAGGTATTATGCTCCGTCAAGGCATTTATTTTCTTTGACTTAAATAATAATTCACATATACACGTAATCTGGAGGAGCGCTATTCGTGGCGTCGTTTGGGGGAGGCCTATGTTCAGCAGTGGACGTGTACGGGCTGATGATGACATGTAATCTGTCGTCTGTTCAATATTTTTCAAGATAGCATAGTTATTATTATTCAACAGAATGTCTAAATATGTATGAGATATTGCATTCTTTCAATGAGTCAAAGATAATAAATGCGTTGACGGTGTTATAAATGTTATTATACGATATATCAATAAAAAATAAATATATATTTATTCAGAACAAAGGTACATTCCATATGATAAAGAAATAAATACACAAGAGCAAAAAAAAATATAATAAAGTTTTCTAATTGTTATTATGCATGTCCAATGAGCAATCAGACAACCCACACAAATAAGATGTCTCGTAAAATAACCATAAACTTAGAACTACAACGACCGTGAAACTACGAGTGTGGAGAACGGATTAGATATAGTACAAATAGTGTAGGTATTATGTGATAATAATGTACCTATAGACTATAAGTACTCCGATTCAAAAACCTGGATATTTTTAGTACACAAAGGGGTTACTAAACCCAAGGAATTGGTGGAAAATATTTAACGACATTGGTAACAACGAAGCAAAGCACAGAAGATCGAAACAATTTTTGGTTTTGAAAGTTTTCATTCATCATTTAATTGATCTCTCGTTCGTTTTCAAATTAAATCTTTTTTTTGCTACACATGTGAGATTATGCGTTGTTGAAGTTTGTGTTTTAGTTTTTGGTGATAACTTTGATGTTACCTTGTTTTCTGTTATTGTTGTTAGTTTTTGTTAAGTTTTCATTCATAAATGTCTTTATTGACATAAAATATCTTGGATTCAAAATCTGCGTATAAAGCCGGTACCGACTGGTGTGATGGGAGGTACCAGACAAGATTAAAAGCCGTGAAAAAATATCTTTTGGATATTGGGTTATAAGAGATGCTCTTGGAAAAAATCTACTACGAACTCAAATACTTTTAATGCACATTTTTTGTATTAATTTTGTTTGACATACCTAATTAAATAAATTATATGTCCATCTCTCATTGCAACATCCTAAAAGGGTACATTAGATTGATTAGAATTAGAATTATACGCAAAAACTGTCACATGTATTAGAATAATTACCTTAATTTTTATATTTGATATATTCGTAGTTATAATATGTAAGATGTTTGTGTTCTCCGAATAAATAAATAAATATTGTCTAATATAGTCGATAACTTCTGACAAACTGCGTGTACCATAATATAACGCAATAATAAATAAATTATGAATTACCATTCGCAGCGAGCATGTTACGTTACGCCGCGTGTGCTAAAATACTTCTCGTTGCTCGTTGCGAGCATCTCCTTTCCCCATACTGAGTGAACGAACGCTCGCTATGTAAGACGTTACATTACACCCCGGAACGCCGGTCAGTACCCACCTTAAAAGATCTTTCTTCTGTTTACGGAAGAAGGTGGCCAAGGATATAGGCAGTACTGGCTTTTGCAATCACCTTCGCACGTGCTCGTATATTAGCTTTTGCCTCGAGGCTTCGCACGCGTTTTTTCGGGCCATTAGTTTTTTTTATCGTCTATAGACCTTCGTTTGACCACTATCTCACCTGGTCGATGTGGCCGACGGTGTATCCCGAAGGTCTAGATACCATCCATACCATACCCCGGGACACCGTCTACCTCCCTGCCGAATTTCAATAGGATCCGTTCAACCGTTTAGGCGTGAAAAGATAACATACAAGAGTTACTTTCCAATTTATAATATTAGTACGGAATAGTATAGATAAGTGATATTATAAATGTGCTAGTTGTTTCTTTTTCACTTCTTCCACTAGTGGACAAAAAATTGAAGTGAAGAGAATATCAATAACACCTTATTTCTTATTTGATAATAATAACTATGTTTATATACCGACTGGTATTGATATGGACCAGTTGAGCTATCTGTAGATTGTTTGCAACAGTCTGCAGTTAGCTCAATTGTTTCAATTGTAAATACTAGTTTAATTTCTTTATATTATTTGATTGTTATTTTCTTTGTCAATAAAAATGTTCATATTATATATATAAAATTTGACTTGACTAAGTGCTTATTTTGTAAGCCTAAAGAAATAAAATTATTGATTCTGATTCTGTTCGCAAGTGATAACAGATTCAGAACTACATGTTTGCAATATTTCATCCAGCTCAGTTCAGTATTTTTGAAATATGCAAATGGCCTACGCCTCTAAACGCAGTCGAGTAAGCCAACTTTAAAGCGACAAGGTACTAAACCGTATACAGGTTGTCACATTCATAAGGGATCACAAGAAGTGAGGTGTATCGATTGGACCCCGATGCAAAGTTTTTAGATTTTTTTGGATTAGACGCATTCCGGGTAGACGACCGTTGGACAAATATTTATAAGACCTGCAAATATTTGTCTTGGGTGTTTTGGGTATATATGTATAATAAAAACATCTATCTATGTAATATATTGTATTAAGTATATCAGTTATCTAGTACCCATAACACAAGCTCTGCTTAGCTTGAGGCTAGATGATGCTGTGTTGATTATCCAACATTATTTGTTATTTTAGATTGGTGGGAACTGCCTACCTAACCAACGAACGTGATGAGTTAAACATTGGGCAAAGGTCTGCCTTTGCCCACTGGTGAGACAACATAAGTTAGATAAAACCAGTTGGTTGGATGGATTTTTCCTAAAATTTTTGACCAGTTTATAAAAGTGAAATGCAGTTTTAGTGCAGCCAATTGGTTAGTTTATCTTAAGCATTTAATCCATACTGACAACGTGAGAATCATTGACACTGACCAAATATAATTGTGTGCAAAATGTAAACACAAATACTCACGGGAAAATATAAAAACCGTGAAATAGATAAGATAAGAAACCACAATACTGTAAAAACTATCAGTCACAATTAAAAATCACTCTTATTGTCACAGCTCACGATACAAATTTCAACGTCACGACTTTTCAGATAGAAAATACCGACCGTACATTGTAAATTCCACTTTATTTAAAAGAGATAAATCTCAATTTCAAATGAGTCAATACTTAACGTTAGCAGTGCGATCGGAAACTGAATTAATATCATGTTTGAATTTGAACCGAGAATGTCGAATTGGCGCGGTGTGCAATGAAGACGTTTCACTATTCAGCAGCTTCAAGCGCTTTATTTCAATGTTTAATTTAATCATAGAGACAAAACTCGAGATGTATTTAAAAACTTTCTTAATACTACTACTACTTAATGATGATAACCATTGTGATATCTATGAATGAGTGAGACATAAGTGTGAAAATTGGCACATTGTGAAAATGTTTTCGTTCTCCACACATAACGAAAACGACCGATGAAAATGTAAGTCACACATACATATTTCATCGCAGCACAATACCTCTTGACTAGCTAGCTAGACTCTATGTGGTAATTGTTCCTGGAGAAAAAGTTGTTTTTTATGTTATACCAGGTAACTCCTGTATGTACAGTTTCAGCAAAATTCGTTCAGCATTTTGTCAAGAATGAAAATAAAACGATCAACTTTACCACTAAATAAAAATGAGTGTGATTATGACAGCCGTGTGAGATTGGAAGCGAAAGCGATGATGTGCAAGATACGCTTTTCTCGGAGCTCTGCTATCTGGTTTCAAAGATTGGTTTTCAAAAAAGCACTGTGTTATGTTTTTAAGCGATAAAAATAATACAGCGCTTTTTTGCAATATTTGACCAGATAGCAGAGTTTCATCAGAGAAAAGCGCTTCTTGCACATATCGCTTTCGCATCACAGCTCACTGTCATAATTACATTAATGCTAAATACTTAAAAGCTTCAAAACACAATCTTGGTGTCAATTAATATTGACACCCGCACTTAACCGTTCAAACTAACACAATGGTGACTAACATTGAGTGCATTGCGCGCAAGCGCTTGATCCGCTTTTAGCTACATCGTTATGGTGTTGACATAAAGACGGTGTGCAAAAAGCGCTTTACCGCTTGAATCTACAAAACATGGCGTCGCTTTAGTCATTAGACTTGCAAATTAATGTATTATTAATTAACGTAATCGATTAAACACAACGCCTTTATTTACTCGCTTGTTTTATAAATAACTAGTAAATGGCCGTGACTTTTCCTGTGGGAGTTTTCTATATAATTCTTCTAAACAGTTATTGTTACTAAATGGGTTATTTTTTGATCAGACATGAGTACCTAAACCTTTGTCATCACATCCACTGACATCCCTTCTGGAGGAGGGATGTCAGGGGAGGGGGATGCCATAATCACCAAGCTTGACAAGTGGATTGGTGCTCGCCGTCGGTGGACTTTTTATTTTATTTTTACAATCTTGGGAAAACTTGCAACTAGATAAAGATTAGATACACAGAATATTTAATAAATATTCATTCGTATTTATTTTATTGCATCATCGTGCACTTGTACAACTATACACAGGAACAAGCTGTTGACTTGCTGACCTTCCTCTGGTAGGTTGCTTTAGTCTGCTTTTACAACATCCACGAAGTTGGAGAAACGATTCTTATACGAATTACTATTTACAAAGTTCATATGAAACAGAGCTCTGAGTACGGTTGATGATAGATATCGCGACGTAATCGTGACGTCTCCTTTTTCTATGAGATTTGGTACAGTGCTTCTATCGTGTGAATGCGAAGGGAACTACGCAAATTCTATATGTACTTGCATCTATTTGTCAACAATATATAACAAACAAACTGCGAGCAAAATCGTCAGATAAACCCATAGAGATAATATATCCATAAGCGTCCACGCTGCGTGAATGTCGAAGCCACACTAAAGTAAGGTGTATGATTTGCAGTACAGTTGAGTCGAAGAAAATGAGTGTTCGCATCGCGAAATCTAGTGCGTAGTACATATATATCGATGGATAAACCTATATCAAATGTTGGTAAAAAGCTTTTGATCCTTTGTGATGGGAACAACCTGTACGAGGTATAAAAACAATAAATTTTTGCTTAAAAATCAAAATAATAAAAAATACGCAAATTACATACAAACAATTTATACTTTTCAAAATAATAATAACATGAATTCGATTAAGGTATCTACGACAATTTACGTAGGTATTATAAATGTTAAGATAATTTGAATTTGGCCTGAAATAATGGAAAATGTTGTAGCAAACAACTTATTTAAATGTGACGAATTATATACCCACACGATATATTTTGTACTAGGTATTTATTTCCTTTGTTATAATTTGGTATAATGTCATCATGGTAGTAAAGTAGCGATCAGTCTGGATCTTTTGGAACAGAGTCCATTAGGTACTGTTACTTCGTAACGTGATTTTGATCACAAATGGTATCTATTCAAATGTAGCCAAAACTAAATTTAACTAATTTAATACTACTAAAATGATCCAGGAGCCGTGGATTAGGGCAGGGCGTGTGTGTGGTCTCAACAACCTTAACGGTAAGCTCATTTACGACAACACTTGCAACAATCCGCGTACGTGCATCTTTGTACCACGCAACGTAACTACTACCCCCATAACGGAGTTCTGTTCCAGAGATCTGACGACCGTCAGGCTCCAGGGCATTTTCGGAGGGGAGACCAAAGACGTAGTGCTCGCGTCAGCCTACATGCCCGGCGACGAGGACGTGCCCACGAAAGACACTACGGATCTGGTAAGACAATGCGAACTAAACAATTCGAAACTAATAATTTCAGCAGACACAAACGCACACCACCCCATATGGGGCATGCCCGCAGCAAACAGCAGAGGAGACGATTTGGTAAATTTTCTTTTCACCACTAACCTCTCCATAGCGAACAAGGGTGCGGAACCAACCTTTGTGACGAAGCGATGCCGCACCATAATTGATCTAACCCTGGTATCGGAAAACTGTTCTGATTATGTGCGGGAATGGAGGGTTTCACATGAGACCTCCTCTTCCGACCACAGATGGATCAGATACGAACTGACGCTTAACAAAACGATTCCAGCACCCATGCGCAACCCACGCAAGACAAACAAGGTACTGTTCACAAGCTCTCTGCAGCAGCACCTAGGTGAGGGCTGGCCGGAATTATCCATAAGCAACACTGCAGAGATAGAAGCAACGGTACAACACATCACGCAAAGTCTCACCAGGAGCTTCGAGGTAGCCTGCCCTCTCACCGACATCAGAGAAACTGACGCAGGTAAGAAGGGCTGGTCCCGGCGACTGGAGGAGCTCAAGTGTAGGGTACGTAAGTCCTTCAACAGAGCCATGAACACTTACGACGACTCCGACTGGAACGTATACAAGAAGGCTCAGGCCGATTACAAAAAACAGCTACGCCGTAGGAGTCGTCTCAAATGGAAAAACTTTTGCACTAACATAGAATCAAACTCTGAAGCGAACAGAATCAGGAAAATCTTAGCGGCAGAACCGAACCGCGAGATCGATTCGCTGAAAAAGTTAGATAACACCTACACTAAAACGACAGCAGAAACACATGAACTTCTATTACAAACACACTTCCCGGGGTGCCTTATAGACGGTGAAACAGAATGGCACAATGCCATTCTAGTCACACCATCGGCGACTGACTGGGCGGTAGCACGCTCAGTCGTAACCGAAGATAAGGTAAACTGGGCCGTTAACACATTCAAACCATACAAGTCGCCAGGCATGGATGGAATATTTCCCGGCCTCCTGCGTTGGGGTGAAGCACACATACGTACGGCGTTGACGGAGATTTTCAGAGCCTGTCTGGCCTTCCGCTACGTACCTCTTATGTGGAGAGAGGTTAGAGTAATATTCATACCCAAACCGGGAAAAAGCGACTACACTGAAGCAAAGTCCTATAGGCCGATCAGTCTCACTTCATTCCTACTAAAGACCCTGGAGAGGCTATGTGATCGACATATAAGGGATAACATACTGACAATAAATCCACTACACCCTCAACAACACGCCTATAGCTCAGGCAAATCAACAGAGTCTGCGCTTCACACAGTAGTAAGCAGATTAGAACAAGACATCTCAAACAAAACACTCTGTCTTGCAGCCTTCATAGACATTGAAGGGGCTTTTGACAAGACTAACTTTAACAGCATAACGGTAGCCCTACAGAAGCACAGAGTAGAACCAACGCGGGTAGATTGGATCATTAGCATGCTCAGGTTGAGAGCAGTACGGATCGACGTAGACGGGGCGACCAGGGGAGTGGTGTCAAGAGGATGTCCACAGGGCGGCGTCTTGTCACCGCTACTGTGGAACCTTGTAGCAAACGATTTAATCACCAAGCTCAATGATCAGCGCTTCTACACGGTGGGTTACGCGGACGATCTTGCGATACTCATATCGGGACACTTTGCCAGCGTGGCGTGCAACATTATGAATAACGCACTAAAAGTCGTCGAAGCATGGTGCAAAGACTATGGATTAACCGTGAATCCAACGAAAACTGAATTAGTAATGTTCACTAACAAACGCAAACTAGGAACCTACCAACTCCCGTTCCTACTCGACACACAACTATCATTATCCGATGCAGTTAAATACTTAGGTATAACTCTCGACAATAAACTGAACTGGGCAACACATTTAGAAAACAAAATAAAGAAAGCTACCATCTCATTCTGGCAGTGTCGGCGAATGCTAGGCAGAACTTGGGGTCTCAGCCCAAAAATTACCCTATGGCTCTACAACACTGTAATCAGACCATCACTAACATACGGTGCCCTAGTTTGGTGGCCGAGAACGAACCAAAGCACTACCAAAAACAAACTACAAAAATTCCAGAGATTGGCCTGTGTAGCGACGACAGGGTGTATGAGAACTGCCCCCACGGCAGCACTCGAAGCCCTGATAGGCCTAACACCACTGCACTTACACGTGCAACAAGAGGCAGGCGCAGCTGCTTACAGACTCTGGGCTTTACGTTTACTGGATCACGACAATAGAGCACAGCACACTTCTATTATAGACGAGTACGCTAGCAGCAACCCTATGCTACTCTCGATTTACGATAGGGTAACCAAAAACACCTATACACAAAAAGCTTCGCTATACAAATGCACGAAGAGCCAAGTGATAGCTCAAATGTACACGAAGTAAGAATATACACAGATGGCTCAAAAATGAAAACAGGTACCGGGGCGGGAACGTTTTCGGAAGATCTTAACATACACAAAACAACAGCACTGGGTGCCCACAACTCCATCTTCCAGGCAGAATGTGTAGGTATAATCCAGGCTGCTACCGCAGTGCTACGAAGAAAGGTAACTGACCAAAACATCAGGATCCTCTCGGACAGCGCGGCAGTACTACAGGCCCTGAACAGGAAAGAACACAACTCGGGACTCACTATACAATGTCACCACCTGCTAGAACAAGTAAGTAAGTCCAACAGAGTTACTCTACAGTGGATAAAAGGACACAGCGGATCCAGAGGGAATGACGAAGCTGATGCACTGGCAAGGAAAGGTTCAGAGTGGCAACCAGCAGGGCCTGAACCAATAATTCCGCTACCTTTCAGCCAAGTCCGCTCGTGGATCCGCCAACGTACAGTGAAGCAACACCAAGACTACTGGGCAAGTATTCAGGATTGTAGGCAGTCGAAGGAGGCTTTCCCGGACCTAAATCCGAGATTCTCCCGAAAACTCAGCAATCTAAAACGTGACAAACTCCGCCTAATCGTCGGTATAGTCACAGGACACTACATGCTTAACAAACACCTTTTTAATTTGGGTATTACGGACAGCCCCCTATGCAGAGGGTGCATGAACGCAGAGGAGACGGCCGCGCATGCGCTTGTAGAGTGCAATAGTGTAGCTACTCAACGACTACAGTACCTCGGGACACCAAGAACGCCCAGGGAGGCATGCAACAGCGTCAGCGAGCTGCTGGCTTTCCTGGAAGACATCGGGTGGTTAGACTAGCAGCCCCCCACCCGACACGCAAAAAGGGCCCACCTGTGGCCTAGTTGCGGATACCAGTCCAGAAACAAGTAACAAGTAACTACTAAAATGATGCTATCCTTTTTACTTCGATCGATAGGAAAGGGACGGCATTTTTAGTGGGGTTATTCCAGTTTTCCCATTAAAATGACGCCTAAGCGGGAAAAGTGGAACTGACAAAAAATCTATTCTAGTTTTCTGCGGTCTAATTAGTTTAGTTTAATTATGGCGACATCTGAATCAACACCAATGACGAACTAAATATCTGAGTGCTATTCGTTTTGGTAATGTTCAATTGCAATTTACTTTTAACGTTAAATAAATACGGACACGTCCAGAGAAGCCGAAAAATATTCCATACTCAATAAATTTTTTATTTGCAACGGTTAATGAAAAAATATTATTTGTAAAGTATTGTATTATCTGTGTGTACATATTTTGAGATTAAATAAACTTTTTTATTCAATGTACAGTCAGGGACAAAAATTCCCAACATTGATTATTTAAAACAAAAAACGCATAAGCATCTTAAATCTATTTATTTAGAGTAAACATTAACACGTTAATAATGTTCAGCGCTTTTGGCGACTAGTCGTAAATAAAAAAAAAACTCACGTTTGAAAGTCAAAAATGGAACCACAACGACCGCCGCCCAATAGCGTAGCTGCGCGGGAAATAAAACAATCATGGCGGTCTATGTTTGAAAAATACAATGCTTAGATAACTAATAACTAATGTTTTGGGATATGTTACATAAACATTGATCGGAATTATAATATTTACATTAGTGTGGAAGTGGTTCAGGATAACGTTGATCATTTAATACTAGCTCCATCATTTTTCACAGCGAGTATTCATTCTACAGCCGGTTTATAATCCAATATATTTTATGTCAAAAACGGCATTTATGAATGACAACTTTACAAAAACTGACAACAGAAAACTGCAAAGTACCTTATTACTAAAAAGAAAAATACTCTATTTTCAACTGTGCTTAATTGTACAAGTTTATCTAAAAACGTTTAAATGCGAGTTCAAAAATATGGAGTGTTTTAAAAACGATAAACCGACTTCAAATTCCCTTACTTTTACACTTATTTTAAGTTTTGCGGGATAAATACTAATCTTACTAACTTTATGGGACCCCCTTGAGATCATTTTCTATACAATATTGAAAGAATTTTCAAAATCTGCCCATAATTGGCGGAGATATCGCAAAACATACATACAAAAAAACATACAGACGAATTGAGAACCTCCTTTTGAAGTCGTCAGATTAAAAACAGACGAGAGATAAATGAAATAATTAATGAGACTTTCAAACCCTGACATTCTTTCGACCTTTTGAGATTTGCTCTGATGATATAGTGTCATAAAACATTTTCTAGCAAAGCTTTTTAAACTTACGCGATCTGAACACATTATTATAAACCCGTGAATATTTATAATAATTTTCCACCAATAATTCTTTGATTTTGTAATACGTTTGTTTTCAAAAAAATATCTCGGGATCTAGTACCGACCGAGAACGTACCTAATATAGGGGTCTATTCATAGACACTATACAACCCCGCCTCGTTATTGCGGCATTCTAATCTGCATCGATAACCGTTGGGGAGTAAACGTTCTCGAGAGGCGACCGCGATGCAATGCGAAACGGAGTGTGGGAAGACCTTCCACTCGATGGACCAACGACATTGTAGCGTAATGAAAGATGTTTCTAATTAATTAAGCAATGGCTGAAATATGCATTTTAGTTTAAGCTGAAATAAACGCATTGAATTGAATTGGATTTGTAATAATTGTGAATCTGGAATGTTTGCATAGGAAGGAACTTATATTTTTTTTTAAATATGAATCTTAGTTGTTGCTTTGTATTAAATTAAACACTAGATTAAATACTCAAAACATAATTAAGTCCTTTCTGAATGTTACTTTTAGATAATCTTGTATTTATCTATACTTACGAGCTATAAACTGGAATCACTTCATCGCTGGTTTTTGCAGACCATATTTTACAGTTTCCATGCAATAAACTGTAGGTTGTGGTATATTATTTTAAAGATAATTTTATTAGCTTTCAAACTCTTTCGATATCATAACGAACAAAATGTTCATCATATGTCATGGAACGTGAAAACAAAAGACATAAATTTTTGGAACGAAAAATCAATTTTTTCAAACTCCTGAATCCCTATAAACACTGGGAATTTATGCAATTTTGTCATCAGTCCAATATATCACGTCACTCAAAATACTGGAATTACAAGAAAATGGAAACCACACCAACAGAAGCCGCTCAAATCGTCACCCTAATCCAGCAAGGGTTCTCTCAGGGGGGGGCAACACAAAATATGAAGCGGGAAATAACAAAGATTTTAAATAAAAATTTGATATTTTCATATTAGGTACTTCTTATTAATTTAAACATCCACAACTTCGACCTATTGTAATAATTCACTAAATGAAGGTAGGAAACTTAATTAAATTTAAATAATTTTTATACCATTCGAAAGCTAACAAAATTGTCAATTGTTATACACCAATCTGCAGTTTATTCCATGGAAAATCCTCCATGGGAAATCTAAAATATGGTCTGCAGAAACCAGCGATGAAGTGATTCCAGTTTATAGCTCGCAAGTGTATAAGCGAATGAATATTCGTTTGAGAAAATAAATTGCAAAACCGTAAACCTACAAGTTCAATAATAACTGTATGACGTAGGCACGTAGGTCAAAGAATTTTAAAATTTGTTACGTACTGCCTAATTAATATATGTTCCTATCTGGATGAGGAAATCAGGAGTACTTCAATGAATAGTTGGTATAAACGATTTATAAATGTTATAATTGGGTTTCGATTACCATTACATTGCGAATTTTGATGTGAAGTGAATGTGAATGAGTGAATACAAAGAACTAGTGAAAAGATTGGAATAGAACGAAATGGATACAGATTAAAAATAAAATAAAAAAAACGATTTCTAAACACAGTGAATGGGTTATTGTTGCGAAGTGGTTCCGCCGTAGCTGTATAGATGGCGCTAAACGTGACTTCTGAACATAGAAAATGATAAAAGTAATACCAAAAGGAAGAAAATACAGGTGTCTCATTTTTGGATTAATCCAAATTTTTTTCTTTATGGATTAATCGAAGTGGGGTGATATAAGTAGTATCCATGCGAAGGTTGCCTGCATGAATAGTACTAACTATGCTTCATGAAGGCCAGTAGCAACGAGGCCGCCCATAGAACAATTCAATTGTTTTTTTCTGTTTTGTATTTTACTAAAGAGTATTTATTTATTGTAACAAAAAAAAAAGAATAATAATAAACCTGTCGAATGAAGCGTTTTCGTGGTCGAACTTTTTTTGACAATACGAGAACGCCTTTTGTGAGTCGGACGAACACACAAAAAAGGTTACACTACTTGTACATAGTATCTGTGACATTACTCAAAATGCAGCACGGACTGAACATTCCTGAACAGCGAACCAAACGGGAAGTTTTAAAAATTGGAATTCCATAGAAAATAAAGTTACGCAAACTTTGTAGTAAACAGTCTGGCAGTTCACACTCAGCATACTGATCAAATAAAATTCTGACATATAAACCTCCACTGAAGTATATTTAGGTACTATCAGTCAAGGCATTGGGATAATGAGAAATTCTCGACCGACATAGCGAGGGATGAAAACGTGTCGCTATGCGTGGGTGCGACGCCTACAGAATTCTACATAGCACCCACGCCGTTCAATTGCTCTTAGGAAATGCGAAGGAAATAGTGGGGCTGGTGGAAATAAAAGGTTTTGAAGTGGATCGTTCATATTAATCATGTTTTTGTGCGTTCTACAAGGAATTAATCTAGCGAAAAAGTAAGTTGCATTATTGGAGCATTTGGGAATTTAAGAGATTTTGAACTATAAATCTACATATTCGCAAATAATCCCAAAACATAAAAATTATACTTTAAAAACTTTCGTAGCTTGACAAATTAACATGGATTTGGAAGAACATCAACGTTTCATCTCTTAACAAAGGAGTTCTAGGTAAACTAGGTGCGCAGTTAACCCGCTTACATTCATAATGAAAAATCATATCTATAGGGTGGTAGAACCAAGACTCCTGAAGAAGTGTTACGTCACCGGCCAATATCCACGCTGAGTCCCAGCTGGTTTATTTGTGAGTTTATCACTCATACAATAATCGTCGCTCATTGGTTACAAGATTACGAATAAAAACAAATAAAAACGAACCAATGTGTGGCGAAAATGTATTAATTATACACTCACTAAGAAATAATAATGCTGGACAATACACACAACATCATCTAACCCCAAGCTAAATATTTGTGCCAGGGCGGGAATCGAACCCGCAACCTCCTGCGTCACAGGCGGACCTCCGTCAGCTGCAACACATCGGTCGTGGTCACATACAATTTTTTATAATTTTGTTACACATTATGTGACGATATTACAAAAATGAATATTATAAATACTACCCTATAAATCACATGCATACAATAAATGATTTGAAATTGGAATACCTAGGTACATCTAAATTTCCCAGCTGGGAATTAACTGTGATTCCTTACCCGATCTCCACATCTTCAAGTATTTGATATTTGATACCTCTGGACATCATTTTGATACACTTTCACTTTAAATCACTTTATTTACTTCACTGCACATTTTCTGTCCCATTGTCCGGCCTCCTTTCACCACTTTCACTTTTTAATATTTCTTATATCACGTTGTTATCTTATATTACGTTATTTTAAATCACTTAAAATATTAAGTATCTATATGTATGTATCGTATATGTTTATTAAATATTTGCAATAAAAAATGTGTTTTGTCTTCGGTAAACATTAGATATATTGTGTTAAATTGGTTGGGGAGTAAAGGTTCTCGAGTGGCGATCACGATGCAACGCGAAACGGAGTGTTGGGAGACCATCCACTCGGACCGACGACATCGTAGCGGTCGCAGGGAGTCGATGGATGGAGGCGGCTCAGGGGGCCAATTCGATAGTGATAGTTTATCAAGTGATAATCATTATCGCGGGATAAAAATATCATGTGATAAATATCTAGTACCGCCATAATCTGTAGCGTGAGTCTGGCCGGAATTTGGTATCGAGACGTGATCTAGACGTCTCCTTTTTTCCATACAATTTGGTACAGCGCCTCTATCGTGCGTACGTGGAACTACGCTTTCGATCGCTTCACGTTACTAACGTGAGGAGACGTCCAAATCTCTATGAAAATGACAGAATTGCGAGTCCGAATGATACTGACGTTACTAACGTAAAGATTTACTTATTTATATTTAAAATAGTATAAAACCGTTTAGAAGTATAAATAATATCTCAAAATGCTTATCATATTTTTAGTAGCAAGAATTGACGTGAAAATATTTTTTCTCTATGGTCAATCACAAAATAATATTTTGTAAAATGTTGCATTTTTCATAGTAAAAATGAGAAAATAAATTGCTACGCTTCATTTCAAATGAAGATTTAGTATAGTTTATTATCTATATTATTTTTGCATTATTTTAACGCTGCTAGTTTTCTAAGAATTACCTTATTTTAGAGTTTGTTGAATTAGCTTTAACATAATTCGTAGATGCTACAATCTGACATGGTGGATCCTCCACACATGATCCATGCACTGTTTTATTACTTAGATTTTTATTTTTGTCGTTATAACAGTAGCTAAACCACATTTTTTAAGAATTCTTAGGTTACTACATTGGTACCTAAACAAATACCTACACTACCACCTACCTGTGACCCATGTGTTATAAAATGATAAATAATACGTAAGCACGTAAAATAAGGCGTAAATAATATTTTTTAAAGAATCGCGACTCTAAAGCCATCTATTAGTAATGCAGTTGCAGTACAACTACCCCCTAGGTTCATAGACATTGAAGTTCTTTATTTTACCCAAAAATGGCGCTAAAATCGCTTATTTATTTTGTTATTATAACATGTAGGAAAACCGATATAATAAAAAAACTAAGAATTTATAGGCAACTCATTTTGTTACACAATAAAATAAGCAAATAAATGGTTTATTCCAGCCTTTGAGTCGTCAGGTGGTGAACATCAGTGGTTCGTAAATGAGGTGCGTTTCAGATATGAACCTTTTCCTTACGTCTCTGCTCGATAGCTACTCGACACGTCCACGATAGCTACCGGACTACCAACAGTCGAGACGTGATCGTGGCGTCGACGCCACGATCACGCCTTGCGAGACTTGCCCCTCTGAATACTCGTGCGACATATCGAGCACCTCATCAAAGAAAAACCGCCACAAATATCAAATTGCAGATTTTCCAGAATACGCTTGTTTATCACTCAATATTGACAGTTCTTGCCATATTTATCGAGTAGATATATCAGAATCAGAATCAATAACTTTATTTCTTTAGGCTTACAAAATAAGCACTTAGACAAGTCAAATTGTATACTATAAACATAGTTATTATTATCAAATACGAAATAAGGTGTTATTGATATTCTCTTCACTTCAATTTTTTGTCCACTAGTGGAAGAAGTGAAAAAGAAACCACTAGCACATTATAATATCACTTATGTGTCTAATACATGTTTATTTTGCCTATCTAAATATAAATTTCATGCAATTTAGATACATGTCAATATTTCTTTAAAGCTAAACAGAACATTGAATTTCTTACATACTACTGACAGTGCGGAACGGAGCGACATCTGGCCAAGCATTAACATCATTGATGTAATCATCTATGGAGTAAAAGACCTGACAAGATTTTGTTTAATGTACTGTTTAAATTTACGAATAGGGAGTTCAGTTGCTTCAGATGGAAGCTTATTATAGAAGCGCACGCAATTGCCCATAAATGATTTCCCTACCTTTCGTAATCTATATGCTGGGATGTGTAATTTGTTCTTGTTTCTTGTATTTCTATTGTGAACATCACACTTTTTCAAAAAGCTATCTCTATTTTTGTGCGTATACATAAGTTTTTCATAGATGTACTGCGATATTACTGTCAAAATATTTATTTCTTTAAATAATTCTCTCAAAGAGTCGCGTGGCTTTAATTTGTAAAATGCGCGTACCGCTCTTTTCTGGAGAACAAAGATAGTCTGGATGTCAGCTGCCTGTCCCCAAAGCAAAATACTATAAGACATAATACTATGAAAGTAACTGAAATAAACTAACCTAGCTGTATCTTCATCGGTAATATATCTAATTGTTCGAACTGCATAGGCCGCTGAACTAAGTCTGCCTGCGAGAGCATCAATTTGGGGTTTCCATTGAAGAGTGGAATCAATATGTAACCCTAAGAAAACAGTAGAGTCTACAAAGTCAACAATCTCATTCTTTAGCATTATCTTCGTTGGAAATTCTCTTACATTAGGTAACATGAATTTAATGCATTTGGTTTTTTTAGCATTGAGTAAGAGGTTATTGGTGGTGAACCAATCTAGTACGATATTTATATTGCCAGAATTGGCTCCCACGACAATTGTAAATACTTGTTTAATTTGTTTATATTATTTGATTGATATTTTCATTGTCCATAAAGCTAGATTAAATTGACGTGATCCGTCAAGTCTCATTTTTGGCTGCGAGCAATGTACAAATGTTTTTATGATCTGCAAAAAATTGTTCAGGGTGTGGTGCTATGTATAATAATATAATATATATAATAAATATCCATCTATTGTAGTATTACGTATATCAGTCATCTAGTACCCATAACCACAAGCTCTGCTTAGCTTGACGTTAGATGATGCTGTGTGGATTTTCCGGCATTATTCATTATTATTTATCCACCACGTTTTTGCTAAATATTTGTATTGTTTATTAAGTTATATTGACTGGAAAAGTACAGGTTAAGTGTATTCTGTGAGCTCAACTTTACGAGTATGTGCATATCACGACATATTATAAAACAAAGTCCTCCTCCGCCGCGTCTGTCTGTCTGTTCGCGATAAACTCAAAAATTACTGAAAGGTTTCTCATGCGGTTTTCACCAATCGATAGTGTGATTTATGAGGAAGGTTTAAGTATATATATGTACTTAATTCGTCAAGGTTTTGTGTAAATTGGTTGAAATATAACGATATTTGTAGGAAGGGTCGGAAAACGTCAAGCCGCTTTCATCGAAAATTTTGTCCATAGACAGCATTTTCGCTCCATAGACTTCATTCATATAGACTTAGGATCTAGAGGTATAATACCTCTATGTTACATACCTACAGAGTGAACGTCGGAAGTTTTATTATTCCTTACTAGCTGGTCCCGCGACTTCGTCTGCGCAGAATTAATACTTGATATTCTTCTCAGTCTATGCGAGCGTAGCCGCGGGCGGGTCAGCTAGTAAATTATCATTAAGTACCTAATCTAAATTTATAATGCGTTTCAATTTCCCTACGTGCAAACGATAATGTCTATTGCTAATAAAGATAAGTACAGCTTACTTATTATTGCTTAAAGTGGATTGTCTGATATTAACGACCTCTGAGGCGCAGCCGAGCGAAGGTGCGCTTGCGACGCAGGAGTTTGCGTGTTCGATTTCCGCCTCGTTACAAATGTTTGTTTGATCTGCAGATATTTGTTATACCAGGTGTTTTGATATTTTCTGTGTATTTATTATACAGCCACGAGCAAAAGTATTAGGCACCCCTATTGTTTGTCATTACATTATCTCTACAGATAGTGCTCAGGTAAATATTTTATGGTTTCGTTATTGAAGAGGCGGCGTCTTTTGATCAAATTAAAACAAAGATAGGACTATACGACATACAGGTGCAAGCCCACACGGTGTTGTCCCGAATTTGCTAATTTTATTTTGAGATTTTAGTGTGTTGTAAGTGCTTGCAGTGAACATACGCATATCGTCCACTACTATTGCTCCCATTTTCGAAGTGAATTCCATTTTTCGCGTCAGCTTTGCCTAAAATTACTGAAATAAGCGCAGACCAGCGCTTGAAAATTAAGAATGTCTCAAGTAAACATAGCCCGAGAAGTGAAGTGCTCGCGATGTGCAGTTCAATACGCACTCAAACGCTTCGAGGAGACTGGTTCCTATCAAAATAGACCGAGAACAGGCAGGAAAAAAATTACTACAGTTCGTGAAGACCGTTTGTTGATCAGGCAGTCTCTACAGGACCGGAAAAAAACTGCTTTAGACCTTGCTGTAAGTTTATCTGAAGCAAAAGGCCAACTGGTAGGCGTGCATACAGTGAGGAGAAGGCTCCGCCAAGCTGGATTAAAAGGTTGCAAAGCGAGGAAGAAGCCATGGCTGTCAGAGCGCAACAAAAAACATCGGCTGGAATGGGCCCTGCAACATAAGGATTGGACAGTGGAAGACTGGTCTAATATACTGTGCTCAGACGAATCTAACTTTGAGGTATTGTTAATTGCTCTATGTTTTTCATTATGCCGTATCTTTGAAATAACCTTCTCCAATGAAAATATTCAAAATACGAAATAAAATGTTTTTTTCTTTTTTTTCAGGTGTTTGGAACACCTGGTGTGACCTATGTCCGGCGGAAGCTGGGTGAAGAATACAACCCAGAGTGTGTGGTGCCCACTGTTAAACACGGTGGAGGCTCCATTATGATCTGGGGTTGCATGGCCGCCGGCGGTGTCGGTGAAATGCTCTTGTGTGAGGGGCGAATGAACAGTACTAAGTACACTGAAGTGCTGGAAATTGCTTTGTTGTCGTCGGTTACGCACATTTTCGGAGACACGAACACCGACGGCGTCAAATTCCAGCAAGCCAACGCCACTTGTCACAAGTCAGCTCACACCATGGCATGGATAGCTGAAAATGGAATTGATGTTTTGGACTGGCCACCACAATCACCAGACCTAAATCCAATTGAACACATTTGGTCTATTTTATAGAAAAACATCCGGAGACACTCTGTCAGCAATAAACAATCGTTATTGACTGCGTTAAAGCATGAGTGGCAACGCATTTCTCAAGAGGATTGTTTAAGGCTGGTAGAGTCGATGCCAAAAAGAGTGGCTGCTGTCATTAAAGCTGTCACAAAATATTATTTTAATAAAGTAAAATAAAGTAATTTAATCATATTAAGTTGTTTTTGTACATGTCCTATTATAAGTCTCCTTAAAATAGCTTGTACAATAAGGTGCCTAATACTTTTGCTCGTGGCTGTATATATCAGTCATCTAGTACCCATAACACAAGCTCTGCTTAGCTAGATGATCCTGTGTGAATTGTCCAACATTCGTTTTATTTTATTGGTAACTAGCGACCCGCTCCGGCTTCGCACGGGTGCAATGCTGATACTAAATTATACATATAAATCTTCCTCTTAAATCACTATCTATTAAAATAAACCGCATCAAAATCCGTTGCGTAGTTTTAAAGATCTAAGCATACATACATAGGGACAGACAGACAGCGGGAAGCGACTTTGTTTTATACTGTGTAGATTATTTGGTTTGGAGAAAAATTGCTATTTATTGGATACAGTTCGTTTATCACTACTAGTGATAAACGAACTGTATCCAATAAATAGCAATTTTTCTCCAAACCAAATAATTTATAGTAAATACATAAGTACTACATGGAAAACAGCCAAAAGCGGAATTAATTTTTCCAGATCATCCAAACGTACAGATAATCTTATTATGTAGATGTATGACACAATTGTGATACATCGATGTCATGCGAAACGGAGTGTGGGAAGACATGCCACTCGATGGACCGACGACATCGTAGCGGTCGCAGAGAGTCGTTGGATGGAGGCGGCTCAGGACCGCTATTCGTGGCGTCATTTGGGGGAGGCCCATGTCCAGCAGTGGACGTGTACGGGCTGATGATGACGACACAATTTATTTTCACAACTTAAAAAAAAACAAATTAAGTTCAACTCTTGTGTATGTATACTCAATACTTATTCAGCTTCTTTACTTTACCTTTAAAAGATTGATGTGAACAAAAAATCTAAGTGATCACTTTATTTTCTAGTTTTACTTATGTAATTAGTATTTTGTGACGTGTCCAAGGGTCCTGTGAGGTCTAATAGCCCGGCTACACGCTCTAATATTTGTGCAGGCAAATTGCACAAACACAGTTTGCGCAAGCAAAATAAGCCGGCCACACGCTCCACCTTGCTTGCGTACACCGGCTTGCGCAATTAAGGAAAAAGTATTTTGATATTTGAAATTTTGAATAAAGTAATGAATGGAACCCGCAACTTATGCAGACCCCCACCATGTTAGCGGTAGCCAGAATAGCTAACAGTAGCAGTAGTGGTATTACGCCTCCTTGCGCGTGCGCAAGCCTTGGCGAGTGAAAGTCAACACATTACGTAAATATAAAGAAAATGTGCTCAACTGATGTTTATGATACTAGTTTACATTGATGACTACAACTATGTGGAACATTATCAGTTTTATATGCATACTCAGCACTCTTGGGAGAATAAATAAATAAATAATGCTGGACAATCCACACAGCATCACCTAGCCCCAAGCTAAGCAGAGCTTGTGTTATGGGTAGATAACTGATATGCTTATTATATTTTTACAATCTTGGGAAACTTACATACATAATACAATAGTAGTACACTACGCAGATATTTTTATTATACATAGAAAATACACAGAACACCCGAGACAAAATATTTGCAGATCGTAAAAACATTGGTCCTAAGGTGGGAATCGAACACGCAACTTTCTGCGACGAAGGTCCGCCTTCGTATGCCGCGCCACATCGGTCGTAGTGGACATCTTATACAACATTCAGACAACTTCCATCCACAACCAAACCACTCCACCAATTGATGTGGTAACACCAAATAGGTATGCTCTTCCGAAACACCATAGTCACGTGGGTGTCTCCAGCTTACGTCATCATCGCCATCGGCGAATGAGAAGACGAATCTGTTTCCTGGTGTTACCAGTAGCGTAAAATCGTAACTGCTCGAACTACTTGTATTACGAGTACCTCTATAAATCTGATAAAACTATGCGGTTTTGTATTTACCAAATGATTTATCTCATTTAACTAACGCTGTTTTCACTGATCTAACAAACATAATTGACGATTCACATTTTTTTATTGATTTTTCAATTGACCCTTTTCACATTTATTTCCCAAATTATACATTTTGTTGAAGTGGCAACAGGACAGTGACGTCACCTGGCGACACTGCCGGAAGAGCAGACCTATTTTCTTGGATCATGGCAACAACCTAAGACCTGCTGATAGAATCTCAAATACAAGTCTTGCTGTTAGTTTTGCTGTGTGGGAAGTGTGAGTGTGACCCTAGCTCAATAATGATAATGAATGTATAAAACATAACAATTTATACTAACTAGCGATTGTGATCATTTGTTTTGTGTGCTCATTGTCTGGTGAGAGTCAACAATTGAATAGATAGGTGCAATATTTACATACTAGCACATCTTATGGTGGTTCCATTTGCGATAGTGCGAATTATATTATCCCAGCAACGTGGACGGGAGAAGACCGTTTTTTTTCCGTAAATCTCCCACGGGAATTTGATGTTTTACGGGTCGGTTTCTGTGGCTACTTTTTAACACAAATTATATAGATAGATCAATGTTTAATGACGCAGAACTGGATAACATGTGACGCTAGCAACTTATCGATTTATTGATAAAAATGTACACTGTAAATGCAAAACCAATGATTCTAAGGCTTAGTTTCATCAATACACCTTATCAGTTAAGATAAGGAATTAAACGTTATCGGATAACGGGTAGTGGTTATATACAATAATAAATAAATATAATATTTTTTTTTTTTACTTTAGAAAATATAAAGAGACTTCGTCGCTCAGCGACCACATCGCCCTAATAAATGATGCTGGACAAATCCACACAGTATCATCTAGCCCCAAGCTAAGCAGAGCTTGTGTTATGGATACTAGATGACCGATATACATGATACAATATATTACATAGATAGATATTTTTACTATAGGTACCCAGAACACCCGAAATAAATATTTGCAGATCAAATATCAAAGTGCTTTATTTCCTTTAGACCTTACAGGACTCTTGGACACGTCACAAAATTAAAATTACATAAGTAAAACAGGGAAATAAAGTGATCACTTTGATTTTTTGTTCACTTCAATCTTTTTAAGGTAAAGTAAAGAAGCGAACAAGAAACCTTTACCTTGTTAGGTTGTTCGTTTTCGAGTTGGAGTAAAAGTCGTCCCATGCTTTTTTATCCTCTAGATAATCTGATATTTTGTAATAAGCATTTTTACTTGTTTTGTTTGATAGTTTATTTGAATTTATTTATTGATAATTTTTCCAATTCACTCGGAGTTTTGTTGTAGAATGTATACGCACATTGCCCTTTAAAAGATACACTAATCTTGTGCAGCCTAGTTTTGGGCAAAGCGAGTTTGTTCTTATTTCTAGTATTTACATTATGTATGTCGCAATTTTTAGGGAATGAATCGATATTTCTATGAGTGTACAATAAGTTTTCATAAATATATTGACATGGTACAGTCATACAGTCATTATATTTGTTTCTTTGAATTTATCAGGGGGGGTCTCTAGGACCTATATTATTTACATTATAGATAGAACGAACAGCCTTCTTCTGCAGCACAAATACGGTGTTAATATCTGCGGCGTTCCCCCACAGTAATATGCCATAAGACATAATACTATGGAAGTAGCTGAAATAGACCAGTCTAGAAGTATCAACGTCTGTAAGATGACGGATTTTTTTGACTGCATATGCTGCAGAACTAAGTCTCTTCGATAGTTTATCTATGTGTGGGCCCCATTGAAGTTTACTGTCTAAAGTAAACTTCAATGGGGCCCACATCGTTTACTGTCTAAAGTAAACTTCAATGGGGCACATCGTACATACGATAAATATTTTCGACCTATGCTCGCGCAAAATCTCACGATATCTCACCCAGGGTCGAAAAATCGTTAAAATTACCTCACGTAGTATAAAGATGCCCCCTTTCCCAGCAATAATATTTTCCCATACATAGAGGTCGTTCGTATATCACGTGAGGCTCAGAGGGGGAGGTGGTTCGACAAAAATCACGAAATAACACGCGGAGGGAGGGAAGTCTAGTGAGGTATCACGTGTCGTAGAACGCGAGATTTCTGAACAACCGAAAAACGGCGTGTGAGCTTCAGTCGCCGCCCCTGGTTAAAAAAGATGCTAAAAAACATCACGTGACTAATGGACGACCCCATACTTATAGTACAAGCTCCACTTAAAACCGCTGCGCGCCGTATCAACGGTTATAAGTACGAAACGAAGTATTTTGTGTACCATGCATATCATTATTTAACAGTTTGGTTATCAGTAGGTACATACTACCTACCCAATATACTGATAGTTATATTGGTTTTGTATATCTCTTTTTATACCAACATCCGGCTATTTTGGGCGATAGTTCACAAGTCTTTTCATAACGTCTGCTCGACATGCTAAAGTTGGTGTTCGATTTCCATCGCGGGACAAGATAAGTTTCACATTTATTAAAAAAGAATATTAAGATCAAAGAATAGAAACAAATTAAAACTAGTATTTACAATTGAAACAATTGAGATAACTGCAGACTTTTGCAAACAATCTACAGGTAGCTCAACTGATCCATATCCAGTTTCACACCACTTTTTTATGCTTTTGACCACAATGGCGCTGTTGACAAACTACAGAGTCTTGTGTCTCGCGGCGGGAATCGAACCTTCAACCTCCTGCGTTGCAGGCGGACCTTTCTTCACTCGCTGCTTCACAGAGGTCCTCAATGCCCTGGGGCCCAATTATGCTAAACCAATCGTTTCACTATCACAACGCGCTGTCGTAACAGAATCGCCGCCACTAAAACATGTTTTGGTCCTTTACAAGGCCGTTCTACGACTATAAGCGATTGGTTTAGCAGAATTGAGCCCTATTTAGCAGAAATGGACCCATGGACGTTTTCAGTAGTAAGAAATAGGAATTGTTTTCGCATAACACCTGCTAGTGGTATTATTGTTGGGATTCCTCTTTGAATTCCGTATAAATAAATAGCTTGGACATGACTGTAGATGACGTACAGGGGAAAATATCATTATTATATTGTGGTAAATAATATTATAATATAATTAACCGGTCTGTTAGACTCATTCAAATGACTGCCTGGGGTTTTTGTTTAGTGGCATCAAAGCAAACCACAAATTACGCAGGTAAAGGGAATTTAATATAATCTTTAGCACACGTACTCGTAAGTAAAGTAAAAGTTTATTCACAAAGTAATATGGACTAAAACATTGTTGGTATCTGGATGACCGAGCTTTGCTCGGTAGGTATATATTTTTTGGTATGTTGTGATTTTTAGAAATTATATTTTAATACGAGTTACAACTAAACACTCATTGTCTCAGTGTTGCTTAACAACGCCACCTGCTGGAGTAGCTTGAGTGTTGTTGTGTTGTCGGAGCAGTTGGTTTATAAAAAAAAATAGTATTAATATTCGACAATAGATGTCAGGAAGAGTCATATTTTTCAGTTTATATCACGGCTGGCTGGTTATCTACAAACAAAAATAATGGACTTTATGCGTTAGTATATAAATTCCTTGACTTTATGTCTATGGCCTTGTCTCAACTTTCCTCCCCCATAGTGACGTCAAATCCGCGTATATGCAGTAAGTTGCAAAAAAACTGTCATACATGCATGATAGATGAAGGCTTTGTACCGTCGAAATCTTGTCTATGGGAGTGCCCTATCGATAAAGTTGATTATTGAAAACACGAATACAGCGACATTTTCTAAAAATGAAACCCCCTGTATACTAGGTGTCACTTATGGATACAGTATGCATAGTTACACATATAGGTGCGTCCAGATTAGTTATAAAACTTGTAATAAAACATAGTTCTTTAATTATAGGTCTTCCTTTTATTTAAGATGCTTTTGGAAAGTCTTTTGGAATAAAATAATCCATGCGATTGAGCCTTATGATCAGTATCGTAAAATAACGATTGTTTTTTTTTTTAATTTTGCGGGTTCAATTCCCAGTTCAGGTAGGCGATTATTCAAAAATCTTCGAATGCAGTTTAAATTGTTTTTATTATCAAAATGAAGTCCTCTTTTAGTAAAATTTTCTACCTACAATATTTAAGCTACTCTCCCTCCATGTAACATGGCCGTGGGACACCCTGTATTATAAACAAAATCTATATTTATGATTTGTTATATAACAGAGTTTTTACGCGAGACATTTTACGTAATCTGAACGCACCTTTAGAATTACAAATACGCTTAAAATGGAAACAACTTCAAACATAAAAAAAACTTTGTGAATATTCCAACTAAGTCAATCGAGTTAGCAAGAACATGAGAGGAAGTTCAAGATATAAACTTAAATATAATAATAAACTCACGAACTATCCAACGATACCCCCGCCATATAATAATCCATCCATATAAAAATATTCATCCCCATTTAGGTAAAGGGGAGGTATAGGGTTCCTCTCCTTTACCCCTTACCTTTGTTTTATTTCAAGATTTTATTATATCACTCTGTTGACGTTATAATTATGAGTATTACAACTATCTAGAACGAATAGTTTCTGAACTAAACCGCAGACGGACAGACGGACCTGATGAAACTAGTATGAGTTCCTTGTTTACTAAGGAACCCGAAAAACAAATAAGGAAATCCTACTAATATTATAAATGTCAAAGTTTGTATGGATGGTTGTATGGATACAGCGGATATTTGTTACTCTTTCACGCAACAACTACTGAACCGATTAGGCTGAAATTTGGTATGGATATAGTTTGAAACCTGGAATAACATATAGGCTATTTTTTATCCCGATAAAACGCGGGCGAAGGCGCGGGTAGCAGCTAGTTCTTCAATAAACTCGGTCTTTATTCACTTTGCATATAAAATAGACAAATGTCTATGGTCATAGACAAAACTCGTGTCAGGTTAGATACGACGTCGTTTTAGCCTTCAATAAAACTAGAGTGGGTCAATTAATTTCGATATAGTCACTCATGTGAGTTTATCACGTGATTTGTGTACCTATAGTAGGTACTATTCTTTATTAATAACGACGAGTTACATGTGAACTAGTCTCAGCTCGCGACTTACAACGCTTTTTCCAGATTTTCCGGATAAAAAGTAGCCTCTAGAAAGATTTTAATTCAGTTAGATCATTAAGATAGAAGTACCTATAATTTTAATTAGATTTTTACCAAAATTTTATTATTTTTCTGTGTAATTTAGTTTTGTACCAGAATTCTACTTCCTATTCTACTAATATTATAAATGTCAAAGCAGTGTCAAAGTTTGTAAGGATGGATGGATAACGCATTAGATTACATAGTTTATTATGTTATAATTGTGATTAATACATAGAATTGAAAGAACCAAGTCTATGAATATATTCAGTAAATTTCTCGTGATGATAGACGCGGAATTTAAAATTCCGACCTTCAGAATGAATTCAAAGGCCCCCCTGATCACGTACAGTACAAAAAACACAAGCGAAGGCCCTGGGGTCGAATTCTACTAAATTATCGCTTTACTATGACAATGGTATCGTCGCAGAATCGGCCATAGATGAAAGAAATTATATGTACATAGTGCGTGCGGTGCTAGTTGTCCAGAAAGCTTGATAGAATGATTTTAACCTGCCTTCTGATAACCGCTGGGGAGTAAAGGTTCTCGAGTGGCGGCCACTATGCAATGCGAAACGGAGTGTTGGGAGACCATCAACTCGATGGACCGACGACATCGTAGGGAGCCGATGGATGGAGGCGGCTCAGGACCGCTATTTGTGGCGTTATGTGGGGGAGGCCTATGTCCAGCAGTGGACGTGTATGGGCTAATATGATGATGATGAACCTGCGTCTCTTCATCTGTAGTTTCTCTCACCAAAGGTATAATGCCAAATTAAGATTAAAATTAAGATTTCCGTATTTTATAAACATAATTGAACTTTGCCACATAATTGAAAAAATCATAAAGATATTACCTATTTAGACCTATAAAAACAACGTTAAAAATTTGTTCAAAACCAACAGACTCCCGTTTATTCAAACAGCTTTTAGATTAGTTTCTGAAAAACAGAGAAATTTTGAAAAAATACTTTCTTTCAGTTTTGATTATTATAAAAGTCGTAATAAAAAATACGAGTATTTGCATATATTTTTTTTCTGAGGTAAATAAAGTAAAACCAAGCTTGGTTTTAATTAAGGATTTTCCCTATTGTTTTAAATTCACTGACATTGATTTATGTTTGATGTACCTCTGCCCGCATAATTTAATAGGATAGGTACAGAACAAAAATAAGCTTATTTTGCCGTGGGGTCTTGGGTCACCCCCCGTGTCGTCGGTTTAGTGCACATGTTCTGGGACACCTTGTTTTGTTAATTTCTTTATATGCACATATTGAAATAGAAAACTTTGGATGACGTTAAAAGAAAAAGTCGTATCTCATAAAATATCTATATAGAGAAAGGCTTATCTCATAAAATATCCAAGTTAATATACATATTTACGGAGGTAAGTATGGAAGGGACATACGTTATATGTAGTTTTCTGTAATACTCTAGTTATAACATCTGACATGTACCTGTACTGTAATAATGTATTCAACAAATAAATGATTTGATTTCATAAAATAGTCTATAAATTATCTTTGGTTTATATAATAACTAAGCTAACTACCAAACTTTTTTTGTCAATTTATGTATGAATGTTTACCCTAGGTACCTGTAGCATTATAATCTACCTCTGTGTGCCTGCCTATTAAATTGTTAAATGTTTCTTAAACCGCTTAAAAAATATACTTTGATAACAAAGACACTATGTAATTTGTTGTTTATACAAAAACAACACCTAAAACGAGAAAAAAAAACACATTTTCTAATAACCAGCATCACATAATCCTACCACAGACAATTCTTACACTTTTTACTTTTTCAAAACCACAAAAACTATGCAAAAGCTCGCATTTAACCATAACAATCGACAAATTCGATTTTGGAAAGCGAGATTTCGCGGGAACTCGTCACATTTGAATTACGAACGCGAGCGCGCGGCGAGAACGTTCGCAGAAACTGGCTCAATGAGCGAGCGACGAAGTGTTGGGACATCGTATATCCCCGCTAGATAATATATCGACAAAAGACTTGTTAATCACCGACTCAACACTTACTATACTAGCATGGCTTAATATTATCGTGAGACGCGTGCAAAACGCTTGTACTTATCTTTATTAAACATTAATTGATAAAGAGACAGGAACATCATTGTGGGTTTATAATTTATTTATAGGTACTTACATTACGTGTGAAAAGCGATTCGGAATGAATCAAGTATTATGGTATATGGCCTGAAACTTCTAAGGATTGAATGATTATGAACCTTATTTCACAATAAACAATATTGACATTGAAATATTTAATCTTAAGAGCATGAAATTATCATTCAATGCGCGTTATGTCTGGGAATGACATTATCTTAAATTGCGGATTTGATAAGCATTTTACTTAAACCTTTATCCTCAACTTTTGCATGAATTTGATAAGCAGGCAATACAAACATTGCCTTATTATCATTTACTTATTACACATCTATGTTATCTGTGAATATCGAGATTTTAAAATATCTTGCCTAGCGTATAATGCGTTCAACGGAACGTGAGCTGAAAAGATTGGATGCCATATAATACTCTACCAGCTAACTAGTGCAGGCTTAGATTAGACAGATCAAAAGAGATTATATTTTTTACTTATTTAGCTTTTAAGATAGTGCCTTACAGGTGTATTAGTGTAGGTACACTACACTAATAATTACCAAAAGTAAAATTTGTTGGTTTAGGAGTCTGTGTATGAGTAGGAGCAATCTCTGGAAGTACCTACTGGTCCTATTTTAAAAATATATAAGAGAACTCCGTTTAAAACTGCCCAATTCTATTAGCACAGTTTAAAATATTTATCTAAAACGAACCTAATATAAATAATGAAACAGATTACAAAATATTATAACCAATATTATATCGAAATATGACCAATAAAGGTTGGTATTGTTTTAGAAAAATATAAATTTGCACGAATTATTTAGCAAATTTTTTTTTGTGGTTTTATTATATTGAATCTAGTAATATTTATGAACATCTTTTTTTGTTAAAGGAAACACTATAATTAAGATTGTTTTATTAGATACTAGCTTCTGCCCGCGGCTTCGAACGCGTATTTTCGGTACAATAAGTAGCCCATTATCTAAGTTAGGCTATATTCAAAATGTGCGCCAAATTTTATCTTTATCTTTCCAGTAGTTTTGGAGATCTTCGGAAACAGATAAAATTCACATTTCATAAACTTTCGGCTTTATAATAATAAAAAATACAAAATAAATATAATATAATATAATAATATTAGTAAGATTTAATTAGTAGTTTTAATGCTATTGATTCCTCTGATATTTTCTGTTTCCTGTGAGGATTATATAACACAGCATAATTTTTTTGTAATTTCTACAGTGATTTATTTTAAAACTATATATAATATTTTAAAATAAAATAGTCTGACGTGTAGATCAGATATTGGTCAATTGGTCATATATTCATAGGTAGTTTCATAACTTATATTAGATTAGTTTTAGAGAAACGTCTAAAACGGTGAGGACATAATTAGGCAATTTTTCACGGAGCCCACTTAATAGTAACCCTAAAAGAAACCCTAATAGAAATCTTCCTCGAAGGCGAAGCCGCGAGCAGAAGCTAGTATAAAAATATTTTATTTTGTATTTTTTATTTTTGTTAACCAACCAACAATCTACTAAAACAATATACCTGTGATATATCTGTACTTTTTTGTTGATATACTTAGGAAACTGCTGAAATTTTCAAGCTTTCATAATAAACAAAATTTTACCGACGGCAAATTCATCGACAATTATTGTCGACACGCGCCCCACCCTAAAGCGATTACCAAGCTTAGATCACTAGGTATATCCCACCAGCCATCGTAAACAGGTAAATAACACCTTAATAGTGGTACATAGAGTTTAAATTCCTTAAAACATGTAGATTTGCTAAGAATTTCTATGAAATACCTACAGGATTTTACGGATATCCTTTAAGAGTACATGAGATCAATCAAAGTACATAATAGATCGTCTCGTATAATGATTAAAATTGCCAGTAGGTAGGTAATTCGCCGACTACTACATTGATTGATTATTTTTGCAAAGGTTGCCTGGATGAGATCGCTTTTTAGTGATATGGCCGGCTATTATAGTTACTCGTATGATTTTGTATTTGTATTTGTATTTATTTATTTATAAAAACTTATTCTAGATTTTACATTTTAACATTCTCTAAACCCGACAGGATTTGTGTAGAATGTTGCATTCCTCAGTTTAAATACAATTTTAGAAGTGTACGTTTCTTTTTGCGAATACGTATGTACCTGACATTATCATATGCTGGACTGGAAGTTTGCGTCAAATAGAACTGTTCGTTAACAAAATTAATGCAATTCATCCAAAAATAAAATTTAAACTTGAATTAGAAATTGGTGGTTCACTGAACTTTTTAGATTTGACAATAACTAGGTTAAACAATAGGCATGATTTTCAAATTTACAGAAAACCTACTTACACAGATATTACAATACCAAATTCATCTTGTCATCCATTCCAACATAAGCTATCAGCTTACCGTAGTTTTGTCCATAGAATGATGTCAGTACCCTTATCTCAGGAGAACTTTAACAGAGAGCTATCTATTATTTACCACACGGCTGAAAGTAATGGATATAGTAGAAAGATGGTTGATGGTTTAATAAGAAGTAAACAACAAAACATTATCCGTTCCTTATTGTATCCCGTAGCTCCAGAAAGGATAGACAAATTTGTGGGCAGTTTAACTTATTTAGGTCCATTGAGTGACGGAGTTTCAAGAGTTTTGTCTAAACATAAAGTACACGCAGCGTTCAAAACAAACAATTTATTAAAACAGATTTGTAACGGTAAAGATAGGTTAGATAACAATAAAAAATCGGGTGTTTATAAGTTGGTATGTGACGAATGTAATGGTATTTATGTAGGTCAAACGGGTCGTAGTTTTCAGGTTAGGTATAAAGAACATTTAGCTGCTTATAGAAACAATTATCCAGAAAAATCTAACTTTGCAAAACATTTATTGGAATCTGGTCATTCTTTAAGTCAAAATCATTGTTTTTCTATTTTACATACTTGTGATAAGGGATTTAGGATGTCAGTCTTAGAAAATTTAGAAATTACAAAATATAGTAATAATACACTGTTGAATGAACTTAGTACAGGTTTGCCTAGGTCACCGTTATTACGAATCTTTTCAAACAATAGTACTGCCACACACACACTATGAACTTTGTGTGCGCACTGTTTGATCCGTGACTATATAAAGGGGAGTTTTGCGGGCAATGCTTCACTTGGCGCGCGGAGCTCGGAGAGGCAACATCACTGGCGGGACTCTGTCGGTGTTGCTGTGCTTACCAATCTCAATGTCAAGGTCGAGTATTGTGGTGTCCTGAAGATGTCTCGTGGAGAGACGAAACTAGTAGACAACTTACTTTGATGAATACTATCAGAGAAGGTTATACGCGGAATTGTTACTAAATATTTCTTCATTCTAATATTATGTACCTATTACAAATAGTTTAAAAATAGAAGTACCTCCCTAACTAGGTATGCATGCATTACGTAAACATAACATGATGTTTTAGTCTAGTCGAAAGTGTAAAGCAGAAAGAAGACCACATAAAATATTTAGTTTTTTTTCGAAATGTGACCTAATATCCTCCTCTTCATCAGCATCTATGGATCGGTGGAGATACGTAAGCTTCCACAGCTGATCCTGTCTCCCCCAAACAAGGGGGGTTTTGACATAACCACCACTCGTGGCAGGCGGATTGGTGATCCAAGTAGTTGTTAAAAAATATAGTTTCATAATCAGAATCAATAACTTTATTTCTTTAGGCTTACAAAATAAGCACTTAGACAAGTCAAATTTTATACTATAAACATAGTTATTATTATCAAATAAGAAATTCAGAACTAAGAAGTTCATAACTAAAACCCGACTATGTAAAAAGTCTTAAACAAGAGGTCACTGATTTTCCTTATCATTTTCTTTTGATACTTAGCTAGTCGGATACTGTTTTGTTCATATTTATATCCCAGTTATCTCATGGCCTCCGACTAGATAAGTATCAGAAGAAAATGATAAGGAAAATCGGTGACCGCTTGTTTAAGACTTTTTACATAGTCGGGTTTTAGTTTTGACCTATATGTTTTTTTTTTAACATTTTTGCTTACTGCTTGAGAATAGTAAACCTTATTTACTTTTGAAAAACAGTTTTGGATATTATTTATTGTATATAGAAAACACCCAGAACACCCTGAACAAATATCTGCAGATCGTAGGTACATCCGTCTCGATCTGCAGATATTAAATTTGTTCAGGGTAATTATTGCAAAATAGTCGATCAATTTGAAAATTTAGGTCGTTTTGATAATCTACTGATAAAACATTACAAATAATTTACAGGTGTTTATTTAGTGATAAGCAGCAGAATGTCCTCTGTTAACCTTATCTAATTGATTAAATACGTTTAGTAACTGCGATTGCAGGCAATAGACCATGCCTGTCGATGGTAAAAGGCCCGATGGTATTTTTTAAACCTACATAAGCACATTAAGCACACAGATCCCCTTGTACTCTCCAATGATCCTATCCGTTCAAGGTTGTCTGGTAGAGATCGCTCTTGGATGATAAAAACGCCAATGGTCACTTACTATTTAAGTTGTTTTGTTGTAAATTGTTCCTATTTGATTTATGTAATTTATTCATGCATATACGCATGATGTGTGCAATAAATTATTTTCTACTAGTTGTTCCCCGCGGTTTCACCCGCGTTCAATTCGAATTTCTCATAAAAAGGTCTTTTTCCCGTAAATCTCCAGGGCGTGAAGGAAGGACAAACAAACACACTTTCGCATTTATAATATTAGTTAGGATTTGTGACGCTTTCCTTCTTGGAGCTGGGGAAGTCCATTGTGTGAGTCGCTACATGCGTCGAGACACTTGCGCCTTCCCATCTTCCGAGGACATCCGTGAGGGCTGGTGTGACGGCAGAGAGGAACTTAAGAGGTGCAAATATGTTGGTTTTGGCGTCTGGTCGAAGAATTGCACAAGTCCTCCTATCTTTCACGCAAATTGGATAAACGGTCGGACAGTTATGTTCGAAGTGACTATTTCACTACTTACATACACAGCCAAGTCACCCAAGCTGCCACTGACAACTTTATTCGCTTCGCTCACTCCGATCACCGTAATCGCCCTGAAGAAATCCCTCGTTAAGGAATGAAACGTCGGTGTTCTTCCAACACAAACATGGTTGGTAGAGAATCCTTTTTCACTTCTTCCACTAGTGGACAAAAAATGTGAAGTGAATAGAATATCAATAACACCTTGTTTCTTATTTGAAATAATAATAACTATGTTTATAGTATAAAATTGGACTTGTCTAAGTGTTTATTTTGTAAGCCTAAAGAAATAAAGTTATTGATTCTGATTCCTGCTTATAAGGTGCCCCAGAATACCTTGGTCAACCACAATGGGATCGTCAGACCCCAGACGATATTTTAGTTTGTTTTCGATGTTCTTTTTTGGTATCGATTTTTTTCAGTCTTTTTTGTTATGTACACTACACAGTATAAAACAAAGTCGCTTCCCGCTGTCTGTCTGTCTGTCCCTATGTAAGCTTAGATCTTTAAAACTACGCAACGGATTAAGATGCGGGTTCTTTTTAATAGATAAAAGAGATTCAAGAGGAAGTTTTATATGTATAATTGATTATCAGCATTGCACCCGTGCGAAGCCGGGGCGGGATCTTTTTTCAAAAGAACAATGATGATACATGCCTACCTTGTAAGTTTTGATGTAATCGCTGTTGGCTAACCTAATTGTTGAAATACATAAATGATCCTTTCATTTTATAACTGCAAAGTTTACTTATTGCTATTACATTAATGTCAGGGGCTCTTGTACAGTTCAAAAACCATGAACCCTGGGCGTGGGTAGGCTAACCCAGCTGATGAGCTTTCCATGAGGGGGACTCTCATTTAAGTAACTCTACTAAACATCTCAAGTATGTATATTATCAAAAATATCACTTTATTTCCATGTTAGTGTTTAATAAAATTTTAAGAATTTGATATTTTCCAAGTGGAAATTTATTATATTTACGGAAATAAAGAATATTAGATTTAGATTTTTTTTATAGATATCTCAGCATTATATAATAGATCGTTATTCGTGGTTTCGTTTGAGGGGTTTGAGTGAGTCCTATGTTCAGCAGTGGACGTATAACTACGCGCTGATGATAATGATGATCTCAGCAAATCGGTGAAGTACCTTTTTATGAAGGGGTTTTAATTTTATCAGTTATCGTTTGTGGAGTAGAACTTCTGATAAAAGATCATTGAACCCAGTAAGTCATTTTGATTGCTCAACAATATGTGTCAATTTGTTATTTGAAGTGTATTGCTTATTTCACCACTGCTTGACGGTGACGACCTCAAAGGTGTAGCAAACAAAGGTCTGCCGACGCATGATGATGCGGAGTCGATTCCCACCACGGGACAATATGTTAGTACGATGATAATATGGACCGGGTCTGAATGTTTTTAATTAAAATAAAAAATCGAGCTATTTTAATAAGTTATACCCTAACAGGGCTCGATCAAAGAGGGGTAGGCTCGAATACCTACCCCTCTTTGAAAAGATGTTAGATTTACCTAAGCCCCTAACTGTAGGTGTGCGTGTGCGACATGGGCATTCAAAGTGTTAATATCTCGCTTCACTCAATCAAATTGATAAAAGATCTAATCAAACAATGAGGTGTTTCCGTAATGTCAAAAAATATTGTAGTTAAAGTAAAAGTATATTTATTGCAATTACATGTGAAATAAAGATGATAATACATTAGATAAGGAACAATGTAATTTCCATTCTAGTCGAACTTCCAACTTAACTTTCACTTTGAAATTATATGGCATCTAAGATCAAGCAGCCTACGTTCCGTAGTATATGGCATAGACCCAAATAGACCCGGCACAGGTTGATACGCCACACCAAGGTTGACCACAATCTTTATTCTCGCGCAAAAGATCCTTACCAATCTATGGAGGCTAAGACCTCATCACTAAGGTTTTTTCTTTAGGGTGATCGGCACTGGTTGGCGCGAGATTCAAATTTTTGTGGTTTAGTTTTTATTTTTTCTCCGTTTTACTTTTTACTTGTAATAAAACTAACGGAAAAGTAATTTGGCGCAAATCGTGGACTATTTTCTATGAACCCATAACAAAACCAACTTCGATTTAATTGTATTTTGGGAGCATTTGGAAAATGAGTTTTTTATCCCAAAATCTCTTATTTTCCCAAATACTCCAAAACTACCAATGAGCCGAAGCTAGTTTTTTCATAAGGTAATAAAAAAATGGTTTACGTATTGCGCCATATTACTTTTCCGCTAATTTATTCCTTGAAGAAAGCAGAATAAATTAATAACTACAAAATGCGACGATCGACCTTAAAGTTTATAGCTCCCACTATTTTTCGACCGGCGGCGGCGGCACCGACAACCAGGCTGCAAAGTTATGGCAGTCCACCTTGAATGGAACAGCTTCAGACCTTCAGTGCTTCAAGGTCTTTAGAATGGTACAGACAGACAAAAGTTACGTAAGAAATAATCAATTGTGACAAACACGTAATTGAGTTCACAGCTTGCTCTAGTTTTTGTCTTTTTGTGCAATGCTTTTGCTTTTCTTCGAATGCTTTTCTTGTTCTTGTGCAATGAATTGTTGTGTTGTCAATAACAAACTTCAACATGAATAAACGAATTGAATCTAATATACAGGGTATTTAAAACAACTATATTACAGCCATCATCAGCATCAGCCCGTATACGTCCACAGCTGAACATAGGCCTCCCCCAAACGACGACGCCACGAATATCGGTCCTAATACCAGCCATATTTGACCTAAAATTGAACAGTAGTAAAGTACAATATTAGAATGAAGAAATATTTACCTCTCCGAGCTCCGCGCGACTTGGCGCGCGGAGCTCGGAGAGGCAACATCACTGGCGGGACTCTGTCGGTGTTGCTGTGCTTACCAATCTCAATGTCAAGGTCGAGTATTGTGGTGTCCTGAAGATGTCTCGTGGAGAGACGAAACTAGTAGACAACTTACTTTGATGAATACTATCAGAGAAGGTTATACGCGGAATTGTTACTAAATATTTCTTCATTCTAATATTGTGCAATGGATTTCCGCAAAGTAACGCCTGAATCTATTATTTATAGTAGTAAAGTAATTAAAATTTGACAATTGGTACAAAGGCTACGAAGATTTTGTGTCCCAAAAATCGGCAAGCCAAACAAACCGGTGGATTAGGGTGGCACAGGGCCGGACATAATGGCTTAAAAGAGAGGCCTACTCTCTTTTACGCCATCTTTTAAGTTCTATCCAATCATAGGCTCTTCTATCTGATTAGATAGGGATAAGAAAATCATCTGCAAGTTCATAATCATCCAAGATATAGCTGATGATAACTAGACAGTTCCTAGCAGCTGCATGTAATGTTAAACCGCATACTGACCGGTGTCACGGGGTGTAATGTACCTACCAAACGCAAGCGAGCATTAAACGTTAATAATTTTTTTATATTTTAAAAACCTTTTGAATACACGCTTTTATACCATCTAGGACCAAAGTCCTTGGGAAGACAAATCCAAACTCGACGTGGTTAAGTCGTTTCGTTTAGGAGTTCCTATGGACACCTTCGGTTTCCATCATCAGACCAGCTCGATAATATCATAGACATTGCATTATCACCGAACTTACATAAGTTTGCCAAATTTCAACTCAATCGGTTAACATAATTGTTCTAAAATTTCGTTCCTAGATTCCACCCGAACAAACATAGTTACATTCCAAGTAAATAAAAGCATGTAAAATACGTCTCGTTGCTTGTTGCGAGCGCCTCATCTCCCCGTATCGATACGAACGCTCGCTGTGTAACACGTAACATTACACTCCGTAACGCATGTCAGTACCCGGCTTAAGGCTTAGTGGAGGACGATGAACATCACAGCTTCACACCCCGAATGGCGAAGAATAGGCCCCTACCATAGCCGCAATGACACGCACGATAGCCACGTAGAGCCAATAAAAATGGGCACTCTAAAAGTTTAGATTTCTTTATATCTGCAAAAATATGCATATTTTTCGCTGTGCACATTCCAGTGATAGCGCGGAGATCAATTTATCACAGATATGATAAAAGTGACCGACGACGTGACAACCGATGTGTCGCGGCGGGTGGAGGTCCGCCTGCGACGCTGGAGGTGGCGAGTTCGATTCCCGCCTTGGGGCAAATGTTTGTACGATCTGCTTATATTTGTCTCGGGTGATATGGGTATTTTCAATGTATAATAAAAAAAATACTAGCTTTTGACCGCAGTTTCGCACACGTGTTACCTTGGATACGATTGGACGAAGCTACTAACAGTCGAACAATCCTTGGCAGAAACTTCGGAGATTTTCCATAAATGTTTGTAACTTTGTTCTCGAGTGGCGACCGCGATGCAATGCGAAACGGAGTGTGGGAATACCTCGCACTCGATATGCCGACGATATTATAGCAGTCGCAGGAGTCGTTGGATGGAGGCGGCTCAGGACCGCTGCGCTATTCGTGGCGTCCGCGTCGTTTGAGGGAGGCCTATGTGGACGTATACGAGGTGCTGATGATGTTAGAGTACGTTTTATGAAGGATACGTGAGCAGAGCCGCGGTAAGAAGATAGCTAGCAAAAAAAGCACTTACATGTCACTTTTGTCCAGCATTTCCGTTGTTTCGTCTGAAAAAGAACATTTGTTAGAATCTAACGATGGCGGCGTGACGTACTGATATTCTGATAACAGTGATATGGTAACACATACTCTGCTTAGTTTGGGGCTAAATGATGGAAGTGTATGGCCGAATCAGAAATTATTTGGATTCCTATTTAAGGCTACAATAAATATTTTAAATATTTATTTATCTATTGTACTTAATACATTCATCATCATCAACACGTCCACTGCTGGCCTTAGCCTCCCCCATACGCCGCCACAAATTAATAAATTGTTCAAGTTCACACATTCTATACTAGCTGTTCCCCGCGTTTCCTAACATGCTTTAAATCGCATTTCACATTTCTAGATGGATAAAAAGGTCTTTATTCCCGTAAATCTCGCATAGGAATTTGATGTTTTACCAGGACAAAAAGTAGCCTAATGTTACTCTCCATCCTTTCAACTAACTCTATGACAAACATCAAGTCGATTGGTTGCTTAGTTAGGGCGTGAAGGAAGGACAAACAAATACAATTTCGCATTTATAATATTAGTTAGGATTACTCTTTATCAGCCGTATCACTTACTTATCAGTGCCATCCTGTCGATCTGTCACCAACTTAACGACAATATTCTTGCATACTTTATCTGAACAGTTCCGACCTGGAAATAAATGTACAATTAATATAAACACTTTATATCATTCGAATCACATAACACCATCAGTCTATACTTGTCCACTGCTGGACATAGACCTCCACTGATAAGCGCCTTGGCTCTTTTCATTAGTTAGCAAACAGGTTGGGGATGGTAGTGGATTTGCAAAATCCGCTACCATCCCCGACCTGCACACGCAAGGAAGCTGCAGACCTTCCTCTGCTAGATTCTTAGTCTTAGTCGCTTACAACGTCAATGGACTGAGTTGGAGGTGTCGATTCTAACGTCGTGTCCGCCACGGCAAGTTGAAGGGGTCGATCTCTCAGTAGCCAGACTTTACTAATATTATATGTAGTAGGTACATATATAATTATAATATAAGCAATAGTAAACTTATTGTAATCTGAAGATTTCAATAAGTTTGTTTCTTTAGATTTACAAAATAAGCATTTAGACAAGACAAATTTTATAAACAACTATAAAATTATTGTGAAATAAGAAATAAGGTACTATTAATTTTTTCTTAACTTAAGTAAATTTTAGGTCCAGTGAAAAAGAAGTAAAAAGGAAAGATGAAAAGTATTATAGAAGTAAGTAGTGTAGAATAACAACTATCTGGCTTCTTTAATGGCTTGTTGAAATTTGTTTTTCTGGCCTACCTATAATACATTTTAGATTTTAGAAGCAACACAATTAAGTTCGTTTCTTGTTTTACCTCTCTGTCAGAGCGCTAAATGCTGTCTTTCTGCATGTAATAGAGGGCATTTCTTTCTACATCATGCAAACTGAGCGAAACTTCAGACACCTAAAGATAAATAACTCACTTGCAGTGTAAAGCCACTATAAAGCTTAGATCAGACCTAGATGATACAATGTGATATGTATGTGTGTGACAATTATTAGAATTATTTTTCAAAGTTTCCAACACTGTATAAAACATTAAAGATGGAAGTAGGCTCGTACTGGTTAAGTCTTATATTTTATTAATTATAAACTCAACTAAATAATGAAAGCACAACAGTAGTGTCAATTAGTTGCCAGTCTCCAGTCTGGCTTCCTCGATACAGGCTCAGCCTAGTGAGGAAGTCGACGAAAATCACATGTAAAATGTACTCAGCAAACTACAAAATGTACAACAACAGTAGCTTAAGTTAACCTTAGTTTATTTTTATTTCAATTTAATATTATAGTTTAAGTAAACTTTGTATTTTGCTGCAAATAAATATATTTATACTTTTTATAATTATAAGTATCTATCTATCAGTAGCAGTGACAGAAAACCTAAATAATGCTGGACAATCCACACTCTATCATCTAGCTCCAAGCTAAGCAGAATATCAAAAATATATTAGAAAACATCAACATGGTTCTAAATGTTTAGAACACATTAGATTATATCATAGAAATATTTTATTTGTAAGTACAGGATCATCATCATCATCGTATCAACCCATACACGTCCACTGCTGGACATAGGCCTCCCCCGTATGACACCACAATACAGGATATTGATAGTGTATTTAATGAACATTGGAACATCTGTTGAAAACTAGTCATACTCATAGACAACAAAGATGAGTCTAGGTACTTATATAACAAAAACAATGCATATACAATTTTACCTAAAGTTAGTACATACGTATTCTATGTGTCTTTGTTTAGGTATAACATCTCATATCTTTTTTTAAGATAATAGTTAAATATGTGGAGAGCAACAAAAATACTGAATAGCAGTTATGATTTATGATACACTTTATCTATTTAGGGTGAAAGTAAATAGAATAGGAACAGTATTTTCGTAAAAAGTTACCGTAATTTTCTTTAGCCGTTTGAATGCAAGGATATCATATAATTTACATTCAAATGTACTCACATGTAGCTAATGGTGTTGTAAAACACTGTTGACCTTTTATTATCGCAGGAAACTCGAACACAATAGCGAAATTTCAATAATAACAACAATTCAAGTCATAGTCACAAACATGCACATTTTCACTCACATAGCAACCATTTTTGATCCGGATAACGATTGGAGATAGATAACACTAAGCGTTTGGGTTCAAAAGATTTAAGAAAGATAAGCTATCGCTATTATTTGATACACAAAAGTAATTTTAATCCCCGTCCAAAACGGGGTCACAGTTTTCCAACACATTTCAATACAATCATTTGACAATAATCTCCTCTTTTCTATCAACTGTCAGTCGGAAAAATATCAACGTAATGTCACTGTCAATGTGAGAGTTTCGTTCCGAAACAGAAACTCTTCGACGATTGCAGTCCAGTCAAAACTTGTAGCATGATGAGTACATGATACCAACATGATGCATGAGACACTAATACCATCTAGCACAGTACTTCAGAACTTTTATCAAAAGAAAATATTCAATACCTATATAAGACGAACCAAAAACATTTGAAGCGGAGCGTATAACCTACTATCCTATCCAATTAATAAATAATAAAATAAATATTATAAAATGTCAAAGTTTGTATGGATGGATGTATGGATATTTGATACTCTTTCACGCAAAAATGACTGAACCGATTAGACTGAAATTTGGTATGGCCGGTATGGGTATAGTTTGGGACCTGGAATAACATAAAGGCTATTTTTTATCCCGACTTAACGCGGGCGAAGGCGCGGGCAGCAGCTAGTAGTTCATAGTTAGAGGTGAGTTTACCTCTATGATTTTTATAAGGTACAAAGTTGAAGACAAATGTTTATTTTTATTATTATAAAGGTATGTATAATTTGAATTTTATTTCTTTGCAAAAGCATCCTTGAAGGCGCTGGCCCCAGCTCCGATAGCCTTGCTGAAATTTTCCTGCGCAGACGCTAACATCTTTGGACCTGAAAATATAGTAAACCGATTTAAAATTTATCTTTTGAAATCATCGATATACAAATGCCTACTACCATAGATGAAGGACGAGTTTATGTTTAATTCGTCCATGCTACTACGCACATCTCGATGTTCGAAATTAAATTGTTACCTACATCGCTCCGTATGTAAGTATGGTATGGTATGGTATGGTGAGTGTACTCCTTAGTCCGCACTGAGACTCCGGTTGGTCCATTGTGCATGGTTTTCTTTTGCTAGTATAACCAGCCTAAATCCGTCCAGAAGCGCAGAATCTTCCTGGGATCTTCACAGGCTTCGCGGAGTGACCTCGGATGGTCGAGGATTTCGTGTCGTTGCGCTGTTACTCCCTCGCATTCCAGGACTACGTCGGCAGCTGATTCTTCGTCGCTGAGGCACCCCCTGCAGAGAGGGCTATCTGTTGCTCCGATGGTGAAGAGGTGTTTGTTCAGTGGACAGTGCCCTGTGAGTGTTCCCGCTAGGACGCGTAGGTCTGTTCTGGTCAGGTTCAGTAGTCGCTTAGTTTGTCGTGGTGATGCAGTTGGAAACGCTGCTCTAGCCTGGCGGCACTCTACAGATGTGTCCATCGTTCGTCGTGCGTTTCTCTGGTTTTGAGTCTTATCCATGTTCGGAGTTGAGAAAATGGCAGTGGGAGGAACGGAGGGGAGCCAATTGTCGTCGTGTCCGTATGTAAGGTAGATACTTAGTTTTTTCGCAAAATTCTCAGCTTATTTAACTAGTAAGTACATACCAGCTAAAGCTTGTTTAGCTTGGCTCGTGGGGTCTTTTATGATCCTATTTTGAGGCCAATTCCATTTTTGAAAACGTTCCCCACCATAATAACGCGTATATATAAACTACCTACCTATGTGTTATGTAGTAGGTATGTAGTGCACGAATTTTCTTATTATTTGAATAGGTACCTTCAGCAGTCAGTGACTTGAACGCCTCTTCGACATTTTTCTTCTGTTCCTCTGCTAATTTAGTGACCGCGTTCTTGAAGCTGTCATACTCAACATTAGATTTATCTTTCGCGTCTGCGAACAAGGAGCGGACTTTCGCTTCGGCTTCCTTCGAGTCATCTATTAATTTTGCTGAAAACAGATGAGAAATCTATTCCTTTGGATTTTATACGAAATAAAACTTTACCTTATGCTTATAGCTAGAAAAACTTAGTCCCTAATACCTACAGAGGGCGCTATTTTCGGTTTTTGATGTAGAACGATACCAAACAAGATGATTTTGTATGAACAATCTCGCTTATTCTCTAGAAACTGGGTTTTACATACACTCTTTCATCCACTGGATTAGATTATCAACAGTATTCTTTTGGTTTTTCTTTAATTTCTCGAATGCCGCTTCCATTGCGGAATAAAAAGAAAAACTAAATAAACAATGAAACTACACAGGTACTACTTATTGTAAATTTTTGTAGGTACGCTTATGAAATCTAGAGAGCTATTTAAAGTTGAAATATTTAAACCGACCTACTTGCTTTCATGGCCGGATATAAAACTGTGTGAAAACTTACAAAAATCTTTTGACCACTGCCATCTTGTAGCGAGTAGCAGATCAAATTGTTGTGTTTATTTCTTTACGTGCAAGATGGCGCTTATTTCATTTTAGCTCCCGTGTTTTCATTAAAAATTATTTCGTAGCATTTTTCAAAGCTTGAGCCGCGGCCGCAGCAGCTTCTGAGGCTGCATTTGCCCCGGTAGCCAACGCTGAGCCAGCTGCCTCCAGAAACCTGGGAACTGGAGAATATACGATCATCATCCTCTTTCAGGAAGGTATGTAGGTACTTACTCCTTGCTGGACTCATTCAAAGATCGCCGGAATAGCGTACCTACACCACCCTACACCATTATCCCGTAATTTACATACCTAAGTTGCTTCCGAAAGAATATTTCATATTTCATTTATTTTGCTTACATGTACATTTATACAGCTTAGATCTAAGTAGGTAGCTTATGTCAATAGGTACATGCACCCTGTAAGGGCACTGCAAAAGAGTTCATGTCTAATTACATTATTAACATATAAATAATCAATAAACATATGTAATAAAAAATCTAAATTCATGCAATGTTATAAAATATAAAAATGATAATGTCAATGAATTATTATGTCATGTAAATATAAAAATAATCATGTCAGTTTGTCAGAAGCAAATTGGTCAACGGAGTAATAACATTTTTCTAACAAACTGTTATTTGTTAAAAACGCATAGGTATATTATTTTTATAAGTGCAAAAATGAGTTGCAATAAGCGGCAGTAAGTAGCAATATTGATTAGGTAAGTAGGTACATAGTATAGCATAGCAGCAGGGAGTCGTTTGATGGAGCCGGCTCAGGACCGCTATTCGTGGCGTCATCGTGGGGAGGCCTATGTCCAGCAGTGGACATATAGGGGCTCATGCTGTACTTAAGCAAACTTCTGTTCCAACTCCCATCGATTAATAAAATAATGATTTGATTTAGTTTTCCTCCATACTAATATTATAATATTAATTAGAAAGTCATTCTGTCAGTCTGTCTGTAATCTTTTAATCTGCTGAAGAACAGATTATAATGACATTTCGCAAGGAGGTAGACAGCATTCCGGGGACGGAAATAGGCCACTTCTTATTCCGGTTTGAATAGCTACATTGCAATGTTTACTACAAACCTTGCTGTCCAAGTTTTTCAGTAAACTCTTCCATTGGTGTTTTTTGCTCCTTGGACAGCTTCTGCAGAGCTGACTTGAAGCTGGCCAGATCAACATCTGCCTCATCTTTTATATTCGAAAACATTTTGCGAAGCTTGTCCTCTGTTGTTTCCTCTTTAACGATTTTTGCTGTGAAAGAGAAACTATTACAACAGACTCTCTCCGCATCTCTTCCTAAACTATACAAAATAAAACTATTACAAAGGCATTACAAAAAAAGCTTATGACAGTTATCACAAACGGGCCAACGGATTTATGAAAATGCATTTGTTTAATTAAGGCCGGGTACAAACTGCTGTGGGTAACGTAACATGTAATGTAACACGCAATGTAAGAATTTGGCGTCCGCATTATATGGATCTTTATGCCCGAATCAATACATGTACTTTATATAATTAGCTAGGATTGCTTCGCCGATATGGTAGCATTTTGTGCGAAAAATAGTTTGATAAAATTTGTTTAATCTTTTTGATTTAATCTAAACTGATTTATAATTTGTATTGACGCGTGACCCGAGAGCTGGTGAGTATCTGGCGCAGCGCATTAGCATTGCATACAGCGGGGCAATGCAGCCAGCGTCTTGGGGACGCTTCCGACTGGTATTGATATGGACCAGTTGAGCTATCTGTAGATTGTTTGCAACAGTCTGCAGTTAGCTCAATTGTTTCAATTGTAAATACTAGTTTAATTTCTTTATACTTTATATTTGATTGTTATTTTCTTTGTCAATAAAGACTCATTTGTATTGATTAGGTACTTTAATTTAATTCAATGTGGTTTAATACAGTAAGATAAGAAAACTAACATTTACTACATTAAGAAAAAAAAATTCTAGGTGTATGGTGCACACTATGGGAATTCGCTGTTACATTGCATGATATGTTGCTACAATTAAATTAAAATAACAACATATCATGCAATGTAACAGCGAATTCCCATAGTGTGCACCATGGACCTAGATTTTTTTTTCTACATGTCGTGCACATGTAGAAAAAAAATTGCTCTCACAAACCGCCCCCCTTTTATGTTACGTTGCATGTTACGTTAACGTTACAGCAGTGTCTATACCCGGCTTGAGAATACGATAATATATGTATATAGGTGGCGGCAAAGTATTTTTTTTTTCGGTATTCGGGTTTTTTTTTCTATTTCGGTCAGCTCATTCTACTGCACTGGGCTGCGGGCGGCCCTAACTCTCGCCATAGCGCCCTATTAGCATCTCCCAGCAGTTCAGATCAGCTGGTCACTTAGGATTATTCCGCTAATACCTCTAAGCCGTCCCCCACGTGGGGGATATGTGAGGTTTTTTTACGCTAATCCCCCAAATGAAATCGAGCCGTTTCGTGGGGGATTTCCGGAAAACAGATTCCAGAAATCCCCCTCATAGCTCGAGGAAAAAGTAAATTAGTTCGTAACAATAACAACCTTTACCGCGTCCCTTCTGCTTGGTTAGTGGCGCCTCCTGTACTATTTTCGTCGTCCATTGGCTCCATTTTGATCATGAATTAGGAACTAAAGTAAATGAACCAAAGAACAGCGGCAAAAATAGTGAACTCAAGAAAACATCTGTATCGATCTACAGGTCATCTCATCATGGCACCTGACCACACGGCAACCTACACTACGTTTGCCGAGTCGCGGTCTCCACTGAAGAACATGTTTACCTACCCCGGCATTTATTCGGTATATTGTTTCTATAACTTGACTATTTGCTTACGATAATTATTTAAAGTACATAGGTACCACAATTACAGTCTTTCATCCATTGCACAAGGTTATCCACGCTGTTCTTCTTCTGTCCCCTTAATTTGTTGAAAGCGTCTTCCATTTTACTTTAGTTTGGATGGAGTTTGGTGTTAAAATGGGTTAATTAAATAATTTTTGGATTCGTCTACATTATTTTGTAATGTTTTGATTTGGTTTAACTCAAAGAGAATACAATACTGACGGTTTAATCAATGAGTATACCAAAGAGAATACAATAAATAACAGGGAGAATACAATACTAACGAGTATACCAATGAGAATAAAACCACTCCGGAGTCCTCCATACAATCATATACAAACTACAAAGGTATACAATAACTACCGTAAGGTTTAACTATGAAGCAAAGAGGATACAATAACTAATAGAGTTTATGAGTATTCCTCTATATAATAGCATACGTAGACGGAGGATTTATGGTTACCCTAATTCCTAGGTAATGTCTACGATGGCATAGGTTCATCAAAAGCAAAGTGTAAAGTAATATGAAGGATCGAAAGTTAGTAGAAGTTATTATGGAAATGACAGAAAAAAACAGACATGATACTAGCTGCGGAAAAAACACAGTAGTGACAAGTGACACACGTAGTCTCACTCTAACTCTATGGGTGGGTGATAAACTTAGACAATATCCTAACCACCCGCCAAGGTGACACAATTGAGCTTTCGTTCAATCAGGGAATACCACAGACATGATAATAGCTGCCCTCCCGGGGCAGCTATTATCATGTCTGTGGTATACCTACCTATAGGGTAGTGATTTCGTTCGTCCAATGAGCTTTCTAAATCCTGTTTTCCACCGCGAGCAGAGCGGACCCATTGAACTACACTTAGTAGTTTCATGGCATGCACATGTCCATCTGGAGATGCATGAAGCTGGGCAGTGAATGCGTTAGGGATTCCGTTCAACTCGCAAGACTAATCTGGATACTTGTGTTTCCACCAACAAATAACCGATCGGAAAGGACTGAGCGAGCAGAAAGCATTGGAATGACGTGCTCCGCATCTTCCTTTTGCGGTGGAATTGGTATCAACAGACAAAACTGTTTGTTGGTGGAAATATAAACTAACCTTGCACTGCCCACGATGCACATAACAGTAAGCATGTCGGGTAGATGGACAAAAGCGGAACGCGAAATGGAGGCAAATCCCTCCACTATAAGGCTCTCTTCCAACAATGTTACACTGAGCGTATATTTCTCCGAGTCGTCTCCATACTTTAGTCCTTCCATCAACTGCCTTCTGTCAGAATCTGGAGTCATTAGTAAATAGTATACTTCTCCCCAATCATCATCATTCCAATTAAGATGCGAACGAGCAAAGCTGGACCGAGCTACTCGATGACCTGTGGTAAGCAATGCAATGGGCCTCTGGCGGGCATGTAGGTACGCCCCTATACTAGCTGCCTTAACTCTTCTTATCGTTTTGGTGCTAGCTGTTATAGGTATTTATCGAACTTCCTGTAGCTTTTTTCGTACCTCGGAATAAGTCAGTGTGGTTTCTGAGAACACAGTTTACAATAAATCTGTCGTCCCTCTCTGTTGTTACTCTTTTGCGAGCTTGTCCTGTAAGTCTAGTATAGGTACTCTCCCCAGTCTGTCGGTATCGTTTAACATTGCGAAAAATCCCAGACTTGGGAATAAGAAAATATTTTATGCCTTATTTTTGCGTTCCTCGGTCCATGAGTGTAGTTAGTTATTGAGTCCGAGGAGTAATTTAGAGTAGACTAAACCATAAATTAGTTTAATTCGAAAATTAAAGAAGGAGGACACGGCTTTCAAAACTAGCCTAAATTAAATATTCAATTAAACAGTATAAGCTAGTATTATAATTATTTGACAAAACAAATATTTATTTATTTAGTCATTCCTTCTGTTTTTTCCTCTCTTTGTCGTAGGCCTCCTTGCCGGCCGTCATCGCGGCGCTGGTGCCTGCTTGCAGCGCCGCCGTCAGTGCATTTAGGAACTTCGGACCTGTGGAGTACTTAGATATTAGCATGGACGAAATAAACTATCTTACATCTATGGTAATAGTAAAACTATTAAATAAAGACACGATTAAATAGGTGGCGCGCTGATTTGGGTCGGGGAACCATCACCTCCAGCGATGACTCTTGCGACCACGGAACAGATCTGCTCCGTGGTTGCGAGACACCCTGGCTATGAAACCATGAACGACACTGGCGGAAAACGGCAAACCAGCTAGATTCACACATAGCCAAAGGACAAGGAAGTCACGTCACTTTCAAAGGTTTCTCGAAGATCCCAAATAAGATCACGTCACTAGAAGAATAAAATCGAACTTGAATTCTCCAGTTTGCTGCAGCCAGGTTCCTTCGTGTGACGACTCTATGGAGGTCTCCTTCAATATGTTGCAGTCCATAGAAAATAACAGCGTCTCTGCGAACCCTGCCCTACAAAATGGAAGTGACTTTGAATCGTTTGCACGAATGATTCATGGTCATTTCCAAGAATTGCGTAAGGAGAACAGTGATAACGTGCAGCGCATAAGACAGGATATCAAGGGTGCCATATCTGAAATTCGTGATGAGATAAGATCACTGAAAGCAGAACAGACTAATATAAAAACGAATTTGTCAGTGTTAAACCAGGACGTTGCTAATCTGAAAGGCTCCTTAGAATACTGCTCGGTAGAGCATGAGCAACTCAATAAACGCATTGAGCAAGTTGCTTCCAGCAGCCGGAATGTAGAGACCTGCCCCGCCCTGATCAGCATGGAAACCAAGCTCGACGCATTGGAGCAGCAGGCCAGGCAGTGTAACCTCGAGCTGTGTAACGTGCCCGAAAAACGCAATGAAAATTTACCCGCGATAATAAGTAACATAGGGGCAGCACTGAATGTTCCTATACCCACTCAGGACATCATCTCAATACACCGTGTACCTCGTGCTCAACCAAACAATAATATGCCCAAGAATATTATTGTAAAGTTCACAACTCGAATTCTGCGAGATAATGTCTTAGGCGCCTACCGCAGCGCTAAAACTTTGATGTCTAATCAACTAGACATCTCAGGCACACCTACCAAGATATACTTAAACGAGCACTTGACGTTAAAAAACAAAAAGTTATTTCGTTTGTGCCGTGAAGAGGCGAGAAACAATCACTACAAACATGTATGGATCAAGCACTCATCCATCCTTGTCCGTGAGCGAGATGACTCTCCGGTTATCGTCATACGGACGGTATCGGACCTGGCCAAGATTAAGTCGACACGCCCCGGCTAAAATTCCTTGCTTCTCAATGTACATGATTATATTAACTTTTTTAAATTGCATGCTTGTACCTATTTACTTGATTATCTCGATCTCAATTTGTTTTATATATATTATTGTAACCGTAGTTTTAAATTCCGCACTCCTATACCTGGACTCAATCACACACGATATTAAAATTAAAATTCTGGCTTATGAAATAAAATTTAGAAATGAATATTTACAGCTCTTACGTAACTACCTACACGCATATATATATACAGGCTTTTATAATGGATAAAACCGACAAATTAATAATTTACTATCAAAATTGCAGTGGGATACGCACAAAGTTACAAACTTTATATATGAATATACTTTCGTTGACCTATGACATCATTGTGCTTACAGAAACTTGGTTAGTTCCTGAAATTCATGATAATGAACTCATCGATAACCGCTATGTCGTGTTTCGACGCGACAGAGACCGGCTAGCTACTAGCAAAAAAGATGGGGGAGGCGTCCTGATTGCGATATTACGAACTCTCCATCCAGCCACGTATGACACATCTTCCTCACTTTCATTAAAAACTCAACCCTGTAGTGTAGAACACTTATTGGTAGAGTTTCCCAGTAGGGATAAGAATAGAGTTCACGTTATTAGCGCCGCCTATCTACCTCCCTGGACCAGGGCTGATACCTACGAGACACACTTCGACTTCCTACAGGACACACTAATAAACCCTAGAATAGACAATGTCTATATCCTCGGTGATTACAACCTAGCGGAAATTAGTTGGGCAGACCGATTTCCCGCTATCAGCCAATCTAATTCAGTTGGTTATCTTTGCGCTGATACCTCGCCTCGTGGCCTTCAACTTAATAATTGTATGTCTTCATTAAATTCTTTGCAGTATAATCATATAGTAAATGATGCTGGTAACCTACTTGACATATTTATTACTAACTCACCCTGTACAATTGAACCGCAACATTTTCCCTTACTCAACTCTACTCCTCGCCATCCGCCATTCACTGTTTCTTTGCCTTTCAATTATCCTGTAAAGTCTTTAAGGAGGAAACACGTACCTAAGCACAATTTTTATAAAGCTGATTATAACATATTAAATATTAAAATCTCAGAAATTGATTGGCTCAATCTGCTCGACAATCTCTCGGCGAATGAGTCAGTCGATTCATTTTATAATATAATTAATAGACTTATTAAAGAACATATTCCCTTTGTGCGCCGTAAATCTGATAACTTTCCCATATGGTTTTCCCCCTCATTAGTCAAAACTTTTAAGTGTAAGCAGAAGGCATGGGTTAAATGGAAAAAATTTGGTAACAACTCTGACTACGCGGACTTTTCCGAGTTAAGGGTTACTTTCAAACAAAACAGCAAAAAATGCTTTAAAGCATACATGGATAGTGTTGAAAAAAAATATAACTACAAACATTAAATATTTTTGGACTTATATTGCTAACCGTAAAACTAAGTCGAGTATTCCGTCATCTATGAAATACCATGATGTTAAATCCTCAGAACCCGAATCCATATGTAATATGTTCTCGGATTTTTTCAATTCTGTTTTCGAGCCTAGATCCTGCCCCTCCTCTCACATTGTACCCTCCACTGCTAACGGTATTGATAATAATGTTTTGTTATCAAACATCTACCTTAAAGAGGATAACGTCCTGAAGGAATTGAAGTCTCTTGATGCATCTAAAGGCCCTGGTCCCGATGGAATCCCACCTTGTTTTTTTAAGAATACTGCTAGCTGTATTTATGTGCCTATCACAGCTATTTTTAACAAATGTCTTGCCGAGGGTATCTTTCCTGAAGTATGGAAACGTGCCTTTATCACTCCAGTACACAAAAGCGGTTCTAGACACGACATAGAGCACTATAGACCTATTTCTATTCTGTCCGCCCTGTCGAAACTTTTTGAAAGGCTTATGCATAATGAGATCTACCCCGTCTTACATAACATTATCATTCAGGAACAACATGGCTTTGTCAAACGGCGTTCGACCACATCTAACCTTGTCATTTTCACGAATAACCTTTTTGAAAACCTTGACAAACGTGTGCAAGTGGACGCCGTTTACACAGACTTTAGAAAAGCTTTCGACAAGGTGGATCACGATATTCTTCTTGACAAAATTGCCTTTAACGGTATCCGCGGCAATCTTCTCCGCTGGTTCTCGTCATATGTCACTAATCGTACTCAAAAAGTAGTAATCAATGGCTTCCAATCCACTAGCGTACCAGTAACATCTGGTGTTCCCCAAGGTTCTATACTGGGACCGCTTCTCTTTGTACTTTTTATAAACGACATCTCTCAATGCTTTCGTCACTGTCAGTTCTTATTATACGCCGACGATCTCAAAGCCTATATGCCGATACGTAACCTGAACGACTGTGTTTTATTTCAAACAGATTTGAACAGACTTGCCACATACTGCAGTAACAACAAACTTCACCTTAGCTTGCCCAAATGTAACTCCATCAGCTTTACCAAAAATATCAACACCATAAATTTCTCATATAACCTTTGCGATTCCCCATTGAATAGAGTTACCAAACTAAAAGATCTTGGTGTGTTACTTGACCGTCAGCTTCATCTAAATCAACATATCGAATCTATAACTACTAATGCTTTTAAAATGTATGGCTTTATTATGAGGTCGTCGGTGGACTTTAAGCAACCATCGACTTTTCTATACATATATAAAACATTGGTACGCTCTCAACTAGAATACGCGGTGCCAATATGGAACCCATTTTATAATAAGTACGTGGTGGCAATTGAAAAAGTTCAGTGGAAATATCTGCGTTCAATGAATTACAGATGTCGTCGTCCCCGTAGCTCTTATGCTGACTCACTTGTTGATTCTAAACTCCTTACTCTCGAGTCCAGACGTATATATCTTGAAGCGGTTACCCTATACAATATCGTGAATAATAAATTTGACTGCAGGGATCTTGTCAATAAGCTATGCTACGCAGTCCCGAGAACCTGCACCCCGCGATCTACTCGCTCGCGTCCTTTGTTTGCCCTTGTTACCTGCCGCACAAACTCGGGACTACGTGCCCCTATTCGTCGTATGGTTGAGTCCTATAATAATTACTTCGTAAACATAGACATATTTTTTTGCAATTTGTATAAATTTAAAAAGTTGATATACAGTCTACTTTGTCAAGTAAATTTAAGTACAACATAATTCCTTACTAGGTATTTCTACATCATATTTTGTCATTATTACTTTTATTACAAATAATAACTAATTTTGAGATTAGAATAATATAATCTATAGCAATTCTAGTTTGTTCTCTCAACTTAGTTGTTTAAGAGGAGCCCAGTTATCGGCTAGCTACCCTAATCTACTTCATGTTTTAGTTGGGCCTTCTAGTTGCATGTTTTTCTTTTTATTCTCTATGTATATAACGTATACGTGGATAGCGCTGTGGGCTACATTGTGAATATATCTCATCTTTACACAGTAAAGAACTAACATAAATGTATAATAAGTTTAATGTAGTCGTTTGTTGTTCCTTAATAAATAAATAAATAAATAAGATCTCAAAAGTTAGCATATCACAGCGCCATCTAGTTACCCCTATTTTGTACACAACATGAACGCAATAAACTATCTTGTTAATAAAATCAGAGGCATTATATACTAGGGGTTCTCATGTTGGTATTATATATAAAAATCAAATATTACTACTAACTCGCTTTTAGGATACCTACAAGAAATTTAATGTCAAAAACGAATTTTTCTTAATTATTAAAAAATTAACAACATGGACAATTGAAATGAATGAAAAACCAAACAAAAACAGAAAACAACAGTTAACTAAGGTAATCATAAAAATACAGTGAAAAAGGTTCAATTGCGACTTCGAAAGCGGACGAAAGACGGAACGAAATGATGGTTTCAACACTGTGCAAGATAATTATCATAAAAAATTTAATGATATCCCAAAAATTTACAATTTCGGCGAGACTTGAACCCGCAACCTTTCGGGTACCTACTTAATTTCGTGGCGCAGTTGGTTATCGCAGTCCCGTATTGAGGGGAATGTCGTATGTTCCAGTCCGCGAAATCGTAAATTTTTGGAACTACATATAGACTACTTAACTACATTACTACTTATAAATTTCAAAAGACACCTGGAGCTCTAAAACCTTTAAAAAAATCTACCTTCAATACTAAGCATTTTCGTGAAATCTGCAACACTCTTCTTCTGTTCTTCAGCCAATTTACCAACAACTTCTTTGAATTTCGTCAGCTCTACTTTGGATTTATCTTTCACGTCGCCGAATAGTTTTCGAGCTTTTTCTTTCGCTTCTTTAGATTCATCGATTAGTTTTGCTGAAAATTAATCGTACTACAGTTTTACATCATCATACGTCCCGTATACGTCCACTGCTGGAGATAGGCCTCCACGATGACGTCACAAAATAGACATTGCATTGTCACCTAACTAACATAAGTATGCCAAATTTCAGTTCAATCGGTTGAGGATAACTGGTCTAAAATTCACCTGACCCACACAAACTAACTGGGCAATTAGAATAAAAGATACATAAGTACATACACACCTACACTCCTTTTTAGCCGACTTCAAAAAAAGGACATTTTTTTTCTTTCCGCCAATTAAGTATTTAGATGAAAATTCTTTCGCTATTGTATAGAAAATGATCCCAATGTTGTCCCATAACAATTTTAAACCTCAGGGGATTAGCATTTATCCCGCAAAACTTAAAAACAGTGTAAAAGTAAGGGAATAAAATTCGATTAGGTATTAGTTTTCTGCAAACAATCAAATTATCATTATCAATGATATTCTATATAAACTGAACTCATTGATCACAATGACTAACAAACAGTTTCCATGACAACGAGCGTAAACAAGTGGTAGGTCCAGGAATTTGAAGTCGGTTTATCGTTTCTTAAAACACGTCAAATTATTACTGGCTTGTAGATAACCTACCGCGTAAACAAAAGCGTAGCCGCAAGAGTTGAGAAGAGAAGAAAAACTGCTGCTATGTGAAATTATATAAAAGCTTGTAGAGTGGTCGTGCAGATTACATATGTATGTTATTCACAATTGCAACACCTTGTTGACTGAAACTGAAAGCACAATTCTTTAGCGGCTCCGTGGACTTTCAATTAGATATCTACAAAACGCAGATCACTCAAACTCAGATCTTGTTTAGGAGACCCATGTTTGTCACGGTTGAGTCACAGGAAGTCTGAAAAGTCCGTAGTTGCAAGTGTAGATTACATAATATGTAATCCACGCGACCACTCTAGGGTATAAGTAATATAATAATAAAGATACATTACAATCCTGCACCCATTTGACCAGGTTGTCCACACTATTCCTGCCTTGCTGTTCCAGCTTCTTGAACGATTCGTCCATTTGATCGACCAAATCTGTTATCTATTTCAATAAAATTTTAATTATAATGTAATTTCTATAGACGTCCTACCTACCTACTACTTACCTTTACTACCACACACAACGCTTCAGCCGGGCAAAGAACAGCATGAAGATAAGGGTCAGATACCGGAGGCTAAGCGAAGTCTTGTATCGGAGGCCACGATCCACGTCCACTGGATCGATACCGGAGCGTACGGACCCGGGCGGATTTCTACCCCCCAAATCATAACAATAATAAGGCCGCAGTAGTATTTCGCCTTTGCGATTTGTATTGCCGCATATGTGGCATGATTTCACCCAGAAAAAGTATAAATTTTCTTCTGAATAAACTAAGACAAGCGGTGATAGCTGCAAAATTTTTCTGATTTCTATCGCCTTTTTTATGTTTTTATGATCTGGCTATGCGTGTGAGTTTCTGTTGTCACCCTTCGGGTTTGACTTCGGGGTGCCAGTGCCAGGTCACCCCGAGAGGTGCCAAGATGGCACCCCTCGAAGCTTCCTGCGCGGCTCGTGATTATTGTAGGTAAATTTCGACGCGCCGCGCGCCCTGGGGCGGCGGCGCGGCGGCGCGGCGCGGGCGGCCGCGACGATGTACGCTTGGATTCGATCCAGTGGACAACTTTAGGGGCATTTCGTACATAGATAAACAATTTTAAAACGTATTTTAGTATGTACTTATTTATAATATAAAAATGAACCTACCATAATGTACTTAAATCATATTCACACTCATTGTCAGTACTGTAAATGTTCATTTTGATCAAAAGCAGATATTTTCAGTGATAACAAATATTTTTCGCGTCCATACAAGAAACCATATTATTTTGTCTGACAAGCAAAGAGAATACAATACTGACGAGCTGACAAGTCATTCTCTTTGATCTGACAGTTAATCATTTTGTCAACAATCTCTTTGCAACAATCTATCCACCGAAGCCCAAGCCCATGGCCTTCACTGAAAACCAGCGCTGTGTGGAACAAGTTCAGCACAATACTGGCGCAACAGAGTTTGGGGCAAACATGACCTTCCCGGTCATGTTTGCCCCAAACTCTGTTGCGCAATAAACATCTTTACGTAGGTTTAATTAGTCCTAACTTCGTTAGTCATTCCATTAAACGTGTGGTAGATTAAGTCGGGTTAGTAAAAAAAAATCAATTTTATTCTATCGAAATGTTTGTAACATAGAGTGGTACGGAACGTATAAAAGGCTCCTACAGGCTCCTTGATAGAAGAGAATAACCCGCTGTCAAATGCAATCTACGGCTCCGGTCAAAACATTGAGAAATCAGAACTTTTTTATTGCATGAAAAAGAATTTCATCACGGAGGATAATGGAGGAGCGTAAATAAACTTGCCTTTTGTGGTCGGACATAATTTTGGTGGGTAAGAAATAAAGCCAAAATCAAATTTATGTCTCATTTATTTATACAAAAACTGACTAGATGTACAACTTAAAATAAAACTTAAAAACTAATTACATCTGTGTACATGTTCACCGCTTAGATTACTTAAGCTAGGTGCAGTGTAGGTACGAGTATATACGTAATTACTAAAAAAATCAAAGCTTATGAAATAGAATTGCTCTTTCAAAATTACTACAATATCAATAGAGTAAAAACTCGCTGCTGCTAATTCTATGACAATATCGTTCAACTTTAGTGATATAAGAAACCCACAAGACTACTAAAAAATTTATAAAACAGTTTGTAAGTTTATTTGTAGCGGATCATTCTTGCAACTACCTACTGATTAGATTTATTTCACTAATAGATAGCTACATTATTCTTGAAGCTATATTTAATCCAGCATAATATGACAGAAGCTGGGTAATAATAAAATAACAATGGTTTTTATAATACTGACATTTTTACAGTCTTAGATAAAACATACAAGGTACCTACCTACTACACAAATCTATTAAAACAACTACATAAATCTACCTATAATATTTTTTATATTTTTAAGAATTCAAAAACAAGCTTTTATATCATCTAGGACCAAAGTGCTTGGGAAGACAAATCCACCGAACCCAAACTCGACGCGGTTAAGTCGTTTCGTTTAGGCCTATGGCCACCTTCGGTCTCCATTATCACATTGTCACCGAACTTATTTATGTCCAGCTTAATTGGTTGAGGATAACTGCTAAATTCAGTTCCAAGATTTGTTCCACACAATCTGACAGGGCAGGTAGAATAAAAGCTTGCTAAAATAACCCAAAATCCCAAACTTTCAAATGTGTACTGGCATAAGTCCCTAAGAAAATCTAAATATACAAATAAAAGAAACTAGTATTTACAGTTGAAACAATTGAGCTAACTGCACACTATTGCAAACAATCTACAGGTAGCTCAACAAATAAAATAAGAATAAACACATAGGAACAAAAGTCGAGATACTATTGTATTGTATCTTATCAAAGTTTGAATACAAAATGGAACCTTAGTTAAGTAAATATTGAAGTAATCAAAATACCTATTTTAACAATATTATTTTCAATTAAGTACCTACCCTATCTATTTTAATTGTCCAACATGAAATACACCAAATTAGAGTACTTACCAGTTTGCACAAAAATATTAAAAACAATCGATTGCGTATTTTGGAGAATCCAAAATATGCCTTCTGTGTTAAGCGGGTTGCAGATTGCAGACCGAAAGCTAAGCTAACATAATGAAGTTAACTTAGCTAACTTAAGGCGGTTGTATGCCTCAAACTAGTGCCGCTGTCTTTCTTTCTTAGAATAACGTATATCAAAGGATTTTTTTAAATCCATTCTTCAGTTTATGATACTTATCCTAAGCTTTTTAATGCCGATAATATTTAAAATAGTTTTCTTTTATTATCTTTATGCAGAATAGCGAAGTTGCTCTTGGTGTCAACCGAGCTCTGTTTTCGCTTCTCTGTGTACATTATACAAAATTAAACTATTTCAGATGGATTAAAAAAAGCTTAGAAGCTTAGGAACACACAAACACACACATATCACAAACTATATGTAGGTACATTGGTTGAAAATTCTTAGTGCTTAACGTAATTATAATTAAAAATAGGTGGTGGCGCTAGTGTGCGGCATACAACCCAGCTTAGTTTGCAGTCATACTATATAGCTTAGTTTGCAGTTTTGTCTAGTTTGCAGTCTGCATGCATGTATGAAAAAACTGTACATAAATGAAAAACTGCGTCATCTATGCAAGCTAAGCCAAAACTACGTTACCTTAGCTTTGGATCTGAAATACGGATTTTTGTTACCTACTTATACTATATGTAGGTATACTTAATTTGTTTACATGTTCCTGAACAAATAAGTCGCTATTATTGAAGTTTTTTCGATTTTAGCTAAATTACAAATAATTTTTATTCTATGTAGACTTATTAATACTTGTAGCTGCTGGCCATCTTTTCAATGAGTTCTTGGAGCGCTAAGGCCTTTACTAGACGTCTTCGGAAATCCTGTAGACAAACAAAAACATTATATTAATATTTCGTATTTTTTTTTTGATTCTCTTGTTATTGATAGTTTAGAAGAAATTCGGGATAATCACTATACTTGGGAGGCGCTGCTGCCCTTCCTCTTAGTTTTTTTTCGACATTCAAGAGAAATATATGTACATTTGATACCAGCGAAGCACTTTTTTCTGTCGATTTTTGTAATGGTAATGAAATAATTCAAGTACCTATTAGATAAATAAACCTAGAAATATAAATATTATTTTAATGTGAAAGAAATCAGTAAAGTGTAATTTTCATCCATAAATTGGTATGTCTCGTTAGATTTTGTTTCTCCCATTGAGTCATACTGTTATGGTACTCGTTGCGACTTTTTTTTTAGAAGAGTTTCCAATGTGTTTTACTTGCGGAACAGTGTTACTCGATGTGAAAAAAATCTGAATGAGTCACTAGTTTTTTTATTCTCAATCATTGTAAAGGTGTACTCACACTATGCAGCTTGTGCCCCTGCCCCGGTACTCTCGCTGCGAACATATCTTGCGTCATGAGACACAGTGCTTTTCCATTCATAGGGAACCGTTCTGGTTTGCCTCCGCAGCGGGACACCCAGGCCGCCACGTCTGCACGCTGCCAGCTACGGGGGTCTGGAAGGAACGGATATTTAAGTTTTGAGTTGATGCTTTAGGGAAGATTATATTTTAATAATTGTAAACAATCTACAGGTAGCTCAACTGATCCGTATCCAACCTGTCGATTGTTTGTAACAGTCTGCAGTTAGCTCAATTTTTTCAATCATACTAATACTGTATAGGTAAATATCAAAGTTTTGCGAGTATGTATGTATGCGTGGATGTTTGTTCCTTTTTCACGCAAAAACTAATTAACTGATTAGGATGAAATTTGGTATGGGTATAATTTGGGACCTGGAATATATTCATATGCTATTTTTTATCCCGAAAAAAGCGGGCGAAGGCGCGTGCAGCAGCTAGTTGTAAATGCTTCTTGTTTTATTTTGTTTCTTTTAAATGGTTGTAACTATCGTTTCAAATAAAGATGAAATCTGGATGAAATAATAAAATATTATCGTGTTTTAATCTCAGCTTTTAATGTAAGTATATTTTTGATGTTATATTCGGAAATACAAATCGTAATAAAACGGGAGTGGTAAGAAAGTCCAAAGCTGGTGATTCAGGTCCTAAAATGGATCAACTGGTTGTCCCAATCAAAATCTACATTTTGATTTTCGCTACCCCATTTCAAGTATACGTAAGCGAAAAACCGCACGCATAAACGCATCCGTAGCAATTGGACAGATTCTCAGCTGGACAGATTCTCAGCTGGACGGATTCTCAACTGGACAGATTAGCAACTGGACAGAACGTGTACAAGACATAATTAATACGATATTGTTAATCTTATATTGTGTAGCGTCGAGTCGACTACTACGTTGATAATTACACAGGACGCCCTTGTCGGTTTTTTTTCTAATCAGTGTCCTTTAATAAATTCGCTGCTTGCTTCTCACGGTAACTAAAAGCAAGCAAATAAAAAAAGAATCCAATGGACACTCCTATAGCTGATGTATACAACATTGCTTACCTAATGGTAGATCATCGTCTTGCGCTCTCATGTCCGCGGCAGCCCAGGACTCCAGGGCGGGCGGCGCGCCGTGGGCGGGCGGGACGCGCGCGCAGCGGGCTTGGCTCGGCATCGTGCAAGGGGAGTAGGTCTGGAACAATAAGAACAGCGGTTTTATATTCAATACTTTCTAGTTTCCATTAAATAAATATATATGCTGGACAATTCACACAGCGCCATCTAACCCCAAGCACACCCCAAGCTAAGCAGAGCTTGTGTTATGGGCACTAGATGATATTACTATCATCATTGTCATCATCAGCGCGTACATGTCCGCTGTTGAACATAGGCCTCCATCCAACGACTCCCTGCGACCACTACGAGTCGTCGGTCCATCGAGTGGGAGGTCTTCCCACACTCCGTTTCGCATTGAATCGCGGTCGCTACTCGAGAACCTTTACTCCCCGACTGTTATCGGTTCTACGAGCTATATGGCTTGCCCATCGCCCCTTCAGCCGTATTCCGGACCCTATCGCGTAGAGAAACTCCGAGCATAGCTCTCTCCATAGCTCGCTGGGTGCCTTTGACCTTATGCACAAGGCCTATAGTGAAAGACCACGTCTCGGATCCGTAAGTCATCACTGGTATGATAATTACTATTATGTACATAAAAATATATATTTTTTACAAACATTTGCCCCAAGGCGGGAATCGAACCCCCAACCTTCTGCGTTGCAAGCGGACCTTCGGCCGCCGCACCACATCAGTCGCCAAATAAAAAAGTACGTAGTAGGTACCTTAGTTGTTCCTCAATAAGGAAATAATAATAAACGTTTGCAAACAGCATCATCTACGTCTGCAGCCCCTCATTTTGTTTTTATCGGGGTTCCATTAGCCCCACGCTGGGCAGGCACATCGCAGTTCGTTAACTCAATCGAAAAGTTTCAGTGACTCGAAATCTAACACAATTCCGCGCAAAATTCAAATAATCCGCGCGAAATTCAAATATTTTAGTGGTTTTTAACATTTTCTACGTTCTACAAGCAATATCAATAGCAGTAAAGTAGTTTACCGTAAATCGTAAGCGCTATTTTGGTGGTGGGGTTTCGTCCCGGCCTACACCTACCACCAGGGGTAGGCTTGGTGATAGGGCGGGTCCAAGGTGGGTATCATTCATCTAAACAACCAAGGTCACTTACAATAGGACCCAATTCAGTCAATAATACGCATTGTAAACGTCACACAATTGCACCACGTAATCCATTAGAAGTCGCGTGTTTGACTTCCGGTTCCGGTCTAAAACGGCGGCGTTTTGACAAACTACCAGTTTCCGCGCCATTGTGGGGCTTCCCGATTTTTGTGAGGATATCCGTCCGCTCTTTCATTTTTGTTGTCATTATTGAAAATTACAATACGTTTCCGATCCGACATACTGTACCATCTAAATGAATTTGAATGATTCTACGCTGGCAATATGGGTAGGTTCAGACATGACCTTTTACCTCTATCATCATATAAGCAACAATCACATGTCCTTGTTTGATGTAAGCTAGCTCCTCCTTAGATATCCGTTGCACCCGGATCAGATCACCATATTAGGCAGGTAAATAAGTCGGTGATAGCATTGAAAATACGTTTTCTGGATCATTCCATAACTAATTCAACAAAAGCATTTAGAACACAAAACAAAGCACCATTTTATAATTTCATACCACCATTTAATCCGAGCGAGTATATTCTAGATTTTTTCATAGATTTCATGCCTAATTCCTAATTTCATTCCTAAGACTAGGACTATCAAAGCATAGATCGAAAAAAATGCTTCATGTAGCAAAAATTATTGATTGATTTATTTGTTTATTTTTTATGTTAATAATTTCGGTTATTATCTGTGTGAGAAGAAACAAAAGTATTTAAACTAGTATTTATTTATGAACTTTTGTAAGACAGTAAAAACATTTGAATAATTTATCACTTTGAACATGATCACCCAGGGGGCCAATTCTGCGTATCACGTGATACTTTAGAAGTTCGAGTGATATATTATATCATTATCACGGGATAAAAATATCATGTGATAATTATCGAGTACCGCCAAAAACTGCATTCTCGTGAGACTTATCGAGCAACTCATCAAAGAAAAGGCTCGATAAATATCGAATTGCAGATTTTCCAGAATACGCTTGTTTATCACTCGATATTTTGACAGTTCTTGCCATACATATTAAGTAGATATATTGCCAGAATTGCCGTCCTGGTAGGAAGCCGGCTGTGATGCGTGAAAATGTGTATTTATTGGCAGATGCACGCGTGCGCAATGACTTCTCCCTGTGGGTGGCTACACCTGTCACTTTTTACAGCATCCGATCCGCACCCTAATAATCATGCTGTCGGTTTTTTTGCGGAATTAAGATAGCGGGCTAGGTTTTAGTTTACGGTTCAAACCTCTTACCCCTTTAACCCATTGGTAGGTAGGACTTTTGAACAGAAATGTTACGTACATGGTTTACACAAAATTACCTGTATAGGTTGTCGTCTTAATATTAAAAGTAGTTAATTCCTTACATGACTATGTTGTTTTTATATTTTATCATCTTAGGCTTAACCCGTTCACTGCCCACCCTCAATCAGCGGTACGACCAAGGCCAACGAGACGGGACCCACATAAGCGCGCCACTGCTGCTAGACCGAGCTCTACTTGAGTACGAGTGTCATGGGCCCTGAAATATTATGCTTTCCACTGCACTTTGAACATCTGCCAGCCCCGTCTACACTATGTCCATCACCCAGTCTGGCCAAGGTGTCCTGCCTAACTACATTTGAGTTCGCTCAATCCCTGGCGTCGTCCTCGTATTTTTTGTCCGGCGACGTCGGATCTAATAACTAGGTTTTACTTAGACAGCAATTTCAAATGTACGTCAATAGGCAGGCAATCGACTTATACCCATTACTTACGTATTGATGTGTGAATTAGCCTATAAATAAGTAAGTAGCTTTTATTATGTTTATTAATTACCTCAATAAACTTGAGGAGGTCGTTTAAAAAAGGATGTGGCACGCCTTTGCCAGCAGCTGATAAAAAAAACAATGTTCCTGTTCCTTTTCCGAAGGCACCGGAAGTGTCGATTTCGATTATGGAACGTCCATCCGTTTGGCGGGATGGCGCGAGCGTTTCCGTTCAAACGAGTGACTTTAATTTGAAAAATTGACTGATGTTGGTTTCTGTAAACATCCTCCGCTAATTAAAACTGTAGTTGAAATGAATGTGTTAAAAGATCTGAAGGTAATTGAATGGTTGCTCGGAAGTTATTATTTAAAAAAATAAGAATTTTATTTTAACTGACTGTATTTTACCTTCGTCATCATATTTTTTTTTGTAATTTGTAGACCAATTCTGATTGCGACAACCTTTTTTTCAGACAGCGTCAAATAATGAACGTTGGTTGCAGCTAAATAGCCCCAAATATAAATACTAAATAGCTAACGGTATGGCCACGCCTAGACATAGGCCTTCATTTCCCTGATAAGCCACCGTGCCGGATGCTGGGCTGCGTATGAGGGTTGCGGGTCGCAGTGGAACTGTTAAGCTTGTAAATATACAAGAGCAAGCTGCTACCCTTCTCTGGTAGAATCCTTTAGACGCTTTTATGCTGTAATCTGTGTTTTTTACGACATCGACGGGCTGAGTTAGAGGGGTCGATTTCGTAAATGTGTTTTTACACCGTGTTGATACGTTCGTAGTAAAAAGCGTCTACAGTATTCTAACGTATTTATTGCATTGGCGGTCGCGGGTAGGTAGGTTTGATAACATGATTTTAACTAAGACTAAGACAGCACTGTAACAAAAATGGCGAACAGTACTTGTACACGTTGTGTGGTGGGCCCAGATGTCTCCAGAATTCAGCGACATTTTAACGTTTTCTAATAGGTACCTACTAATCTAGAGATCTTTACATTCAAAGTAACAAACTAAGGTAAAGTGTTCTCGTACTCTACAAAAGGTTGAAGAAACAGTAGTCATGTTAAGTGAGATCTTCCCGCCATTGTTACACCGGAAGTGCGAAGAGAGCGCGGGAAATGGCGTACAATGGGGCAATTATCCTAAACTTGTGTTTCTTACGAACGATGTGAAATTATAGCTTAGAGACTGCAGACAAAAGTGTGGCCGAGCGAAAGCGATAAACGACAATACACCGAAAAAATAAAGCAAACGGGATGCGTGTACCTAGTTACCTACCTATTTGGTAAGCTTTTCATCCACAACTGAGAGAAATTGTATGTACAATTTCTCAGCAAAATAAGAGCATTTTAATGAAATTAAAATGTGAGTAGAACTTGGAGGTTAGGTATAAGTACCTATCAGGGCTTGCATTCGAATATTATATTAGTTCGAATTATTCGAATATCAAATTTTCGTATATTTGCAAATCCTACCATATCATATATGAAAATCATATTTTTGATTTTGATATTTAACGCCGAGGCCATTTTATATAATTATTTTGTGCTTGTCTGTCTGATTGACCATCTGCGGCCTCTATTTCTAGAACTGACAAGCAGCGAATCTATTTTTACAGCATACGTCTTACTATTATGGATGTTTACTAAGTACTCAAGCTAAACCCTAAAAATAAAATAGATTAAATTTTAGAATAAATAAAAGGCCATCCACGACAAACTTTATAAATAGATCGATGTAAATTATAATGAAGTTGATAATATAATACATTAAGTACTGCGTATAACTCTTTGTATGTTGTAAGGAACCTTGTGATATCTCATTGACTTGCACAAAAGAGCGTAATACATCCTCAATCATAGAGGATTACGTTTTTCTTAACATGCAAGATTTACGAAATTTTCTACGTAGTCGTCCCGTGTCTGTGAGAAAACCAAAACAAAGCGAAATTAAGAAACAATAAAGGAAGTGACGTGCGTCTGTATTGTTTGCGGCCGGAAGTAACAGGAGCGCGGGAACAGCTGCCGGATAATGGCGGGAAACTAGTCACCTAAATTGACTACATGAGAATCAAGAATGTCTTACAGGTCGCTTTAGAAACATAACTTAGTTTGGGACTAGATGATGCTGTATGGATTGTCCAGCAATATCTATTAAATCAATATTAAATTATAAATAAAAACGCTAAGGGCGAGTTGGACTCGCGCATCGAAACCTTGTTTCTCGACCAATTTCATGAATTTAGGTCAACGGGATGTAGGTATAAGGTATAGTTTTGGTCGATTGCAAAAACCATTTTTTTTTACTAATATAGATATACGGTTTTTCCCTTTACTTGTGCTATAAGGCCTTGCTTCTTGCCAAATTATGATTCTAGGTCAACGGGGAGTATCCTATAGGTTTTCGGTCCATGGTGAGAGTTAAATGTTATTTTTTACTAGCTGACCCGCCAGAAGTTGTCCTGCCATTCAAGTCAAACAACCGACAGTTAATTCAAACGTGATTAACAAAGAGTATACAACGATCGGTTTACATTTAAAAAGTTTAAAACAAAGGTAGTCGTTAAGTTTTCTAAGTTCCTGCGGAGTTTTCTTAATTTTTTTTGATGGAAGGATCTTTTACGAAGTATTAGAAAACATTTGAAAAAAAAAGATGAATGAAATCGGTGAAGTCGTTCTCAAGTTATAGCCGGACCAGGAGAAATAGGGGTTCATTTTTATATAATACTAGCTGACCCGACAGACGTTGTACTGTCATTTAAAGTCAAACAACTGACAGTTATTTCAAACGTGCTTAGCAAAAAGTCAAAGAATATATAGGTACGAACGCTGGGGCTAAGGTTACGTGAAAAAAGTTTGCAATATAGGTAGTCGTTAAGTTTTCTTTAATTTTCTGGGCAATTTTCTTAATTTTTTGTTGTATGTACCTTCTACAAAGTATTAGTAAACATTAAAAAAAAAGATGAATGAAATCAGTAAAGCCGTTCTCAAGTTATAGGAGTTCCAGGAGAAATAGGGGTTCATTTATAGATGTGAATAAACTACTAATTCACGGTTTTTGGATTTTTTCCTTTACTTATGCTATAGGACCTTGCTTCTTGCAAAATTCCATGATTCTAGGTCAACGGGAAATACCTACACTATAGGTTTTCGGTCCATGGTGAGAAGAAATATTATTTTCAAAAAATAAACCTTCATAGGTTTTATTTATTGTTGATTACGAGTATATGGGGGCGAAGCCGAAGGGCACGGCTAGTCAGTAAATAAACGCAGTCACACAAATTAGAAAATAAACTCACCATTAATTAATCGATAAAGAATCACCAACAAATCCGTCTCACGATCGAAATCACAATCACAACACTTCAGCTTCAATACACAACCGCTTGCTTCAGCGTCCCGAAACGTAATGAAGTATCGTAGTATTACGAGTTCGAATCGAATACGAGACGAGACACAACTAATTTTATGAATGAACACAACCAATACACTCATTCATAGACAAAACGATCCAAATTATGTCACTAGCTAATTTAAACCTTATTTGAAGTCTGTCTTAGTTGCATTTAGAATGGCGGTCATCGGAACTCCAAAATACAATTCATTCTTTATTTTTGCGAGCATGCGTCCGGAATTCCGGATGCGGGCATTCTATCCCCCTTGTTCGCAAGCAGTTTGAAAGGGATGAAAGGTTTTAGTTTTAAAATCAATAATGCATTTCTCGCATCCTGTCTGTCAGCGTGCGGTCCGTGACGAATCGCTTCCGCAAGAATTATCTAAGAAAAACATCTTTATCTCGTTTCTATAGCACCTTAATTTCAACCTTATTTAACTAAAATACAGTAGATATTATTTTCATACAAATTGGCGCTTAGGTTGATGTTTTTGCTGAAATAATTAGGGAGTTGTGTTTCCGTCTGTTTTGGTTTCCCGCGTAAACGTATTTTTAGATAAATGGCGGACGGGCGACCTTTTCTCTAATTAAGAGATCAGGGCATTTTTTGCTTGTGAGTTGTTTTTTGTGTATTTCGTTAATGTTAGTTTATAATTGGAAAATTTTATTGAGCCCTGTTTGTTGAGAATAACCAACGTTATTAACGCATTCACTGCCCAGTGGGGTGGGCCGTAGCAAGAAGGACTGCTAGGTCCACATGTGTGTCGCATCGTCAAGGGCAATTAAAGTGTTATATATAAGGCAATGTGTGTTGTTGAATGTATAATTAATAATTATAATGTATAAAGTTATTTTTAGTGTAGGTAAGGTACTATGATAGTGATACAAAAGAAAACAGACCCAACACAAGATCACGTTGTTTTCCGTTTAACAGATAGACAGACGAGCGACGGACGGACTAAGATTGGGTTCCTTGTTGACTAGAGAACCCTAAAAACAAATTTTCATTATTTTACCAACACAAAAATATATACCATTTATAAAACCGAACTAATACATAACATACTTCATGGGATTTACTTTAACATAAACTCTCGAAAAACATAAAATTCCTTACGCATTCGGGTAGACGGGCCAAATACCCGCCATTGACACTGACAATATAATAGAAAGAAACAATAGATTTGATAATCCCATCAACACACAATATGCCCGACACTGGGCATTGTGGACACTGACCGTCCCACGACATCCTGCTAAAGAAAGGAAGCTTTGGGATATTGTTTGGGAAGCGATAAAAACTATTTTACGACTACTCGTTGTGTGTAGCAATATAGGATGTTACATTCTACCATGATAGTTATGATGTTAGCTCTTGACTTGCCTCACGCATGTCACAAAGATAAATACAGCTGATCTATTCAGATGTGTTCTCGAGCAGGTACTTTTTTCGCCGCTCATTGGCTGCATTTTGTTTATTTACGAATGAGTACATTTTAAAAAACATACAGGCGAACTGAGAAACTCTTTCTCTTTTGAAGTCGGATAAACATAACTAATGAAATACTAATGAAAACTCACGAGTCACGATGAATTGAACTGATGGTGTGTATGGTTGGTATTGTATTTGTATACATTGAGTCTTCGATTCTTCGATGTCTTTATTTAAATTGTTTTTTTTTTATTCTTTTCTTTGTACATTTAATGTAGGGGTACTTATGTCTTTTCTCTGTATATTTAATTGACACCTGGCATGATATTACTAGGGTAACTCTAAGCTAGTTTTAGTGTACACTGCTGATCAATAAATAAATACAAATATAATATGCAGATGCATTAATCAGAAATACCTATTCCTAATTTAGCCAATTTTTTTTCACATTTCATATGCTTGCGTTTGTCCGCTATCTCACCGGAAGGTAAGTGATGAATGTGATGATACGGCCGAGGATGTAGCACGCTTGCCTAGAAGTCCTGTTCACTCTAGCCTTGAAGAACTAGCTTTGGCCCGTGAATTCAAGGGCCGTGAATGCACGCGAAATGCCTAAAATTCATTGCTAATCCCATTTTTTTATGAGTATAAGATTTCATTGGTCACGGTCTTGTTACAATATTACTAGTTTTCGTTTGAACCAGCAATCTTAGTTTTGCAGACATCCTGTATCTATTATTTAACTAAAATCTATAACAAAGAAGATTTTTACAATCCACTTCCGTCACTAACGGAAAGGACGCCATTTTTTATGTCGTGTCGTCCGAGCGTCTGAGATGGACTCTCATTTGATTGTCCGTTTCCGGTTTATATTACAATAACTTGTGTTAGCGACTTCCGATCCTAAGGGAAGGAGGTCCACATCCGTTGTTGTTTGTACTGAATCGAATTAACCATTATTATTATCTTGATCATTACACAGGCATGTTCAGCCGTGGACTTATGTCCACTGCTGAATATGCCTCCAAAAGTCGACTAAACTGATCGCAGTGGATGTGTTAAAAATCCTATTCGACACTTATGACACCAGCGCGCGGGAAGAGTTGGGGTTACCCAAATTCTACGCCGGCGACGACACTCGGCAATTTTCTTTTACTATACTCGTACGACACAAAAAAAATATATCTATACGTGCTCTCTACAAAACTACGTGACCTTACACAGTTTCGCGAACAAAGCACCGGAACCTGACAAAAGGGCGGCAAATACTGACCCACCGGAAGTGACGTCTGTATAAACAGCTTTAGTTCTCTTTTCAAATTCCGGACGTCACGTCACGTTCTTGTTGTAAAAGGGATGTTTTTTGGAATTTAGTATTTGTTATTTCTTCCTTAATTTTTTTGCTGCAATATTCGAGCAAATTACCTCTTTTTCTATTCGTATACCCTGAATTCGTCCTGTTCTAACAGGTATTTCGATAGGTTTACAGTGGCGGTCAGAAGTGGTGACCTTATTTCAAAAGAAGTTGCCTTGAAGCCATTCGTGCTTATTTTTAAATACATAGATAAAAGATAAAAAAAGAAATACAGATATAAGACAAACCACAAATGTCATCGATGCTCTGAAACACTGCAAGAAATTGAAATGGAAATGGGCTGGCCATATCGCGCGTATGGAAAATAACAAATGGATCAAAAAAATAACAACATGGACAGGACCACAAAACCAAAGAACCAGAGGCAGACCAAAAGAGAGATGGATGGACGAAATCAATAAATCGGCTGGGATAGACTGGCTAAAGAAAGCTCAAAACAGGAAAACATGGAGTAAAATGGAGGAGGCCTTCACTCGATGAGATAAAAGATAAGGAAACTTAAATCAATAATGCATTCCCTTAATTTGAGCACCATAACGCTGTTGGGCTGAAATTTACTATTTTAAATCGTAGCAACCTTAAATCGAGTATGATCTTCCAAATATGACCGTAACTGAAATTAATCCTAAATACTTAGATGCTGTAAAAAATAGCACGAATCTTGCGTTCTTATCCACTTTGTTATTTATTGACCAATCGGTGCTGCACAGGGACGTTAATTAGGTACTCATTCACACCCAACAAGGTATTCGGAAAATTAAACGTTAGGAATCTAACGACCGATGTGGCGGGGTGGGCGAGGGTCCGCATGCGACGCAGGAGGTTGCGGGTTCGATTCCCGCCTCGGGACAAATATTTGTACGATCTGCAGATATTTGTTCAGGGTGTTCTGGTCGTTTTCTATGTATAATAAAAAATATCTATCTATGTTATATATGTATATCAGTTATCTAGTACCCATAACACAAGCTCTGCTTAGCTTGGGACTAGATATTGCTGTGTGAATTGTCCAACAATATTTATTTATAATCTACTAAATTTATAATGTTAGGAATCTACTAAACAAATCGAGCTTTTTGCCTAGAACTACCGTAACCCCCGCTAACTTCGCCTGCTTTTTACAGTTTTTTTTTAAATTTTGCGCCAAATTGATCACATTAAATCAGTTCTGTCCTGCTGAATTTAACCAATTACTAAAGGGCTTTCAAAGTGTGTGTGCTATTTGCACACATACATTAAAAACCTTGACTTTATGGGCTGTCAAAAAAGTAGGCGAGGTTAGGGCAATGAGCCTAGCTTCGCCTGAGTCCCATATTTTCTTTAAAACTTAATAAATCATATAGATTTTAACGCAGTTTTATAATTTATTGAAATATTTATTGATTCAATTCTCAATACTACTCCAAATAATTATATTTAACTTTTTATGATGGCAGGCAAAGTTAGGTCAACATTTACCGACAAAATGAGCTAAAAGTCAGGGCTGTCACAAACCGGAAGGAAGTAACTCAATGAAAGTGATATTAATATGGGTAGAATTGTTATTTATTAGGTACCTCACCAACATAAGTACTTTTCAAATGAAAATAGTTTTTATCAAGATCAATTCTTCTTGGTAAGCCAAAGCTAGGTTATTCCTAATACATAAAAAATATCGAATAAAACAATATCTACCCGGGGTACTAAAGTAGCGATGTCATAAATAAAATTAGGTACCTAAACAAAAACGTACTCCATCCAGTGGTATGAAGTTCATAACCTTCATTTTGTTCTGTTGGTTAAAAATAATTGACAACCGGTAGGCGGTAGGCGAAGTTTGGAAATCGTGATTCAAAAAAATGGCGCCTAACTTTGAGTTCTCAGATATTTTTGTCAATAATCATGGTATTTGGATGAGCTTTTGTATTTTGATAGCTGATCATAATTGCTAACTACTGTAAAGATATGAAAGACGTACCTCTAACCAGTTCCTCACACTATCACAATTTTGTGGACCAACTCAAAAAATGAACTGATTTGTACCGATAACTTTTTGCGACTGCAAAGGAATGTCTGCCGTTATTTTGAAAGCGAGTAGTGCAGTGTTGCCAATTTATCATTTGGGTTTCTACCAACGAACTATAATAAGTGTTGCCTTGATAGAAAAATAAATATCGTACTTTTTCTAATTTAGGCGAAGTTAACTACACTAGGCGAAGTTAGCGGGGTTTACGGTACCTACCTATCTGCAGTAGATATGAGCGCCGACAGCCAACCCCATGGCATGCCGGCGGGGCGGCGCGGCGGCGGCGGGGCGGCGGCGGCTTTGCGCTCATGACCTAATCTACAGTATCTACCGACCTACTAACAGGTACTTCCCTGCCTCATAATCTAGTTCTGAAATACCTAAGTCAAAAGTTAATTATATAATGCATGCAAAATGCATGAAAAGCCGCCGGCTATTCGTTAGTGATTCATAAATCATTAATCGTGCAAAAAAACCCTGTTTCCGTAACAAATCCGCAAAGGGCGAGGGTCGGAATAAGCCATCTTGTGAAAAACGTTGCATCCGCCATCACCTTTTAGAGGCTGTCATGTTTGACAGTTTGGGTTAGATGCAAAAAAAATACGGGGATGATCAACATTTTTAGAGATGCTCGGCTGAAGAAACCTATTTGAACTTTAACTGAAAAAGCGGCAATTTCAATAATTAGGTATAGCAGAGATGTAACTGATGCGATAAGACCGATATAACAGGAATACCTAAATATATAATAACATTAATAACTTACTCTAATTTTGCAGATCATTCAAACATGTCCCGCACCGAGAACTGTTGTTGTTCTACCGCAACAGTCAGCCAGCACCTACGAATTACGCTTAGACCTTTTAAACAAGGCTTTATAAGGCCGCCATACACGCACTGCTTCGAGCAGGCATTATCGACTGCTTCAAGCTGCGACTGCATAGCAAACTACTGTCTTGTGCGTACACACATACACGGAACCGCTCGAGCAGTTGCAACTGCTTCAGGCGGTCGTGCGGTCAAGCAGTCGCCAGGGATACACTAACTGCTCGAACTGTCGACTGCTCTCGCGTAAGTTACCTCCGCCCGCGCTCTTCATTCCACGTCGCGCGCGTTTCCCTCCCGCTAGCAGTTATCAACGGCAGCTTCAAGCTGTTGACTATGACTGCTCGAGCAGTCCGTGTAAGGCGGCCCTTAAACGCTCTATAGATATACGAGTAGGCTGATTGCAAAACGGCGAGTATTTTAATTAATTGCCTATGCTGTATGTTGAACGATTAGCTTTCAAAAATATGGCTAAATGTCACTTAGCCATTTTCTTGAATGAAAATAATTAATTTCTAGGGAATACTCCCTAGAAATGCGTTCGTTTTGCACTCTGCCTGGCCATTCTACAAAGGGGCTGATTTTATGACCCGTCGGAGGCGGCATAGATATACGCAAGCCGCAAGAACATCTGAGACTAAGACCTTAAGTTAGCTGATTGCAAATGAAGGAGAATTTTTTTTCGAGAGTAAGAATGCATGGAGTTAGTGTGTCAGTCAGTCAGTACATACTTATGTATTTTTCTCTAGTTGAACTTTAACTTCTCATAATTTGATTGTGTTGAAAATACTAAAACCGACTTCAGATTCCTTAGTATTAACATAATTTTTTTATGTTTTGCGGGATGGATAAATATACTATTCCCTGGGGATAACATTTTTATGGGTGCACGTCGGAATCATTTGCTATATATACAATGGTGAAAGAATTTTCAAAATCGGTCAATAATTGGCGAAAATATACCGTAAAAACATACACAAAAAAAAAACACTGTCAAATTGAGAATCTTCTCTTTGAATTCGATTGAAAAGGTTGCTCTTCCCTTTTCCCTTTTGTTGTTTCTAAGCTTGCACGTGGCGGCGATTACATCGTATGCATTGATGTTACATCTGCGTCTGTTCGTCACACCTATATTTCCCGAAATGTGACGTTTCGCGATTCGAGGTTATTGATGATGATGAGGTTGCCAATCTCTCGACCGACACTTATTGAAAATTACAACGGACGTGACCGAAAAAGGTTGCCTGGAAGATATCGCTTCTAAGCGCCGTACTTTTTTATGCTCGACAATCAAAACATTAACTAGCCCCAAGCTAAGCAGAGCTTGTGTTATGGGTACTAGATAACTACAGAATAGATACTTTACATACCTATATAGATATTTTTTTTCATTCATAGAAAATACCCAGAACACCCGGAACAAATATAATATTTGCAGATCGTACAAACATTTATCCCATGGCGGTAATCGAACCTCGTGCATTACAGGTGCACCTTCGCCCGCCCCGCACCACAGTTGGACTGCGCAGTCTAATCAGGCAAGACGAAGCGTGTGGCCGGGCTATTCTATTATTTGTATAGTTAAGGACGACGCATAACATCATCCAAGATATAGTAAAGAACTAGCTGCTGCCCGCGCCTTCGACTGCGTTTTATCGGGAGAAAATATAGCCTAGGTATGTTATTCCAGGATCCAAACTATGCCAACCCATACCAAATTTCAGCCCAACCAGTTCAGTAGTTTTTGCGTGAAAGAGGAACATTAATCCATACTCACAAATTTAGACATTTATAATATTATTTATTAGGATGTGTAAAAAAGTTTTTTTTCGCGGGACAACTAATTAGGGGTTGCCGCCAATTATTGAAAATGGCAGTTTCCGGTTTCTGCTGACAGTTTTTTAAAGACATGCATTTCCTGTTTGTTATTTGAGACATTATTCAAATTTTTTAACTATAAATGAAAACGTATACACTAGCGAAACTCGTTGTGGAATGATTGTAAACAATCCCCTAAAATTCGGTCTGTTGCCGCGTCTAGTTTTTTATACGGAATTTACATTACTTGTCGATTTGTAAACCTTCCTTCAATAAGTATTCCAACTCAACGCCAAGCAAGAGAGTGTTTTTTCTGTTGTGGTTTGTTTACAAACATTCGACGTCGAGTTTGGCTTGTAGGTAGGGTTGGCTAGAGTAGGGTACTCGTGCCACGCACGAGCAAAGACGATATAAATCTTTGCGCACGAGGCATGCCAAGCCAGCTATAAAGAACATCGATGGATAAAAATTACTTATTTTTTAATAATGGGTGGTTCTTCATAATAATTCATAAACTTACTTTCGCTCCCCTGCCACCAGTGACCAGTCGCATCGAAAAATGATTCACAAAAAAGAATTACATAATAGTTTACTTGTTGAGTTTTTTGATTTGAATGTGTTTGATAATGACTATTCTATGTGAATCCTCTATTGGTAGTGCCATTAACTATTCTGTGGTAGTTGGTAGTGCATAAGGGGCTACTTCGACAGATCAGAGCCGCCACCTATTTTATCGTATTATTACGATATACAAAGGAATTTTCAAAAATCCCTTGACACGTTTGTGATACCTATCATAAGCTTATTCTTAATGCCTCTGTAATAGTTTTATATTGTATAGCTTAGGAGGAGATGCGAAAACCAAGTTTTGGTGACCAAAAAGTGCAACCTTCCTTCGCGGCGCTAGTTCGGGTCTGGGAACCGCCTTAATAAATAAATAAATGAATGACTGGTATCGCCATCTATCATGTTCGTAAATACATAACCCTGTTATTTAAATTTCATATTGCTTTTAAATAATATAAAGAAATTAAACTAGTATTTACAATTGAAACAATTGAGCTAACTGCAGACTGTTGCAAACAATCTACAGATAGCTCAACTGGTCCATATTGCTTTTACTACGCTGTCTATACATTTTGCTACTCAACGCTAGATGTCGCTTTCAAAGGTTTTTTGCATTCAACACGTTAGATGGTACTATTAACATTTCCGAAAGCTAGATCATTGGAAAGAAAGAAGAGACCATCATTATGGTTGATTACTATCTTAATGAACAAAAACAGGTATCTAGATCTACGGCAGTACAGTAGGTAGAATCCGGCTTTACAATGCATAGAATAGACTTAAATGATTTAGAAAGGTCACGCTGCTATCTCGGGGAAGGAACATTCATTGCTGTCTCCTAAGGCCTACAGACCGTTCACCATAAGATGTCCCCTGACGTGATGTTGGAACTATGGCAGGCAGGGGACATCTTATAGTGAACGGTCTGTACCAAAGAGCCTAGGAGCCCATTAACGATAAAGAAATTGCTAAAGGTTCATAGCAGAGAAAGTACTTGCGTTTAAGCTTGGTCTAGCTAGATGCTAGCGTACAACAAGCAACCACGTAGGGAGTTGAAAACTTTAAGACTACATCTTGATTTGACTAGACAGCAAATATGACTAAATCGCTTACTGCCTAAATCTCGAGTTTTTGTTATTATAGTGCTTGCCCGCACTTAGGGCAATCTTAAAAAATTAAAAGGTAAAAAGGTAAGGTAGGAATTTAGGTATTCAGGGGAAGGTCGCGGGTTCAAGTGCCGCCGGAGTTTTTAGGATAATAATAAATTCTTAAATGTCGAGTATCTTATCTACCTACTACCATAGATGAAGTTATTTCGTCCATGCTACTACCAATGTTATTCCTCAAGTAAGTACATAAGTTTATCGAATTATTCGTTAATGTAATTTTTACGTAATGAAATGGCTTACTATTATTTAATTTATTTAATGGTTTTGATAACAATAAAATATCTAAAAAAAGTGATGCTGTTAGGGGTTAGCCACGAGTTAACAATGCCATTATCATAGTGCGCTTGGTTTTTCCTACCCCTACTTACCCTTTGGCACAAGTTCTACCGAACTAGGTATCTGACCTACCACCTAAGATGTTACACCTAAGATAATAATTTTCTTACTGAAATAGTTTTGAAACAAAGGACAAGAGAAACTTGCACTTAGCGATGATGGGAAAATCGATAACTTTGGCTGACGTACGCCCCACACCGTATGATAATTTGAAATTGCCGCGCGTGACGTCAGCAGGTAGTTCTGACGTCACATTCCCACCCTCCTGACGGTGACAACACTATCTTTCTCCCTTCCACCGATCAAAATTGAATTGATGTGAGCGAGAGGCAGCTATCGCGTAAAGGTTGTGAATAGAGTTCTTTTTTCTCATCTGTTAGTGACGATCAACATAAACCAACCGCATTGTAGTACACTTTTATCAAAATACTGATAACCGCATCTGTCACTCTCTTTTTTACAATACAGAAGCCCTAACTTTATCTCAAATTGCTTATGAAGTAAAATTTTTAACCTAAAGAAGAGTACAAATTAAAATCTATTTGATTAAAATCGAGTTTGTTAATGAAACATCGGGGTACGTTTTTGAACGTCCAACAGCGAATGACGTGAGTGACAGTGGCGCCGCTGCGGCAAACAGCACGAACTAACGCCAGTACTCGAAAAACCCCGATGGATACATAACTCCGGGGTCGGTATTTTCGCGTTTTTCACGAAAATGGCCATCAATGTGAAGCCGATGCACAAAAGCAAACACTTCCCAATAGACCAGCTGGTGTGCGTCGGCAACTATGAACTCGAAAAGACAATTGGCACAGGCAATTTCGCCGTGGTAAAACTCGCCACACATGTTATTACTAAAACCAAGGTGCGTACCAATCTAGTTTTCTCAAGTATTTCAGTGATACAAGTGATTAATTGGTGTATTTAGCGGTAATATTGTGTGATATAATGCTGGAGCTGGTATTATGTGTCTTTGTGTATGTTTTTATTGTTGGACTCCGTTGGTTTTTTTCCATACACAGTTCGAAGGTTTTCCTCAGTAAGGTTTGCCAATCGAAACATGATTTAAGTTTGTCCCAATATTTTTGTGCCTCATACAGGCACTGCTCTCTTAGGACTAGCTAGAAAAATGCTTGAAAAAAAGTGAAAAGAAACATAACAATTTCGAAAGCACAATGTTTACCATGATAATCTGTTTTGTCGAGCACTTTTTTATTTAGTCGGGTAATACTGTGTTTTTTGCTAGTAAAACAACAAAACTTTTTACTAAAAGTCCAATTATTTTTTTGCCATGACACAATCTATTTTTTCTATAAAAACTGGGTTCAACTTAATTTCTTTGCTATTTGATAAATCCACTGTTTTTATTAATCTCAAAAACTATTACAACATCACTAAATTATGCTAATTTTAAGGTCCTATTTACACAAAAAATTACTTAAGTATTTCCTGCTCAAAACACAATGTAGAATGTCTTGTAGGAATCTTATTGGTAATCAAAACAAATCAATTAACCATCCATAACTGAGTTCGCTTTACTTAATTAATTTATTTAAAACAATAGACAACAGGATACAACCTAAAATCCTTACATTTAAATCTATCCATTTCTTTCAAGTATTTCAGCTGGGTTGTTCCTATGCTGATTAACTAATAAACAATCAATCTGTAATCAAATATTAATTGATATGACTTCTTTGATAATGGCAACATCTCTTGCCGAATTGATGTTGAGAAGACATTTGATCATTGATTAGCTAATTCATATCTTAGACTGGCCCGTGACTACAAAATCTTTAGCCGCACACCATTTTACTAGCAATAGAGTGGTGCACAATTGGAACCTGTTGCCGGAGGACTTTGTATCGGCCACATCTATAAATGCCTTCAAGAATAAGCTCGACAACTGGTTACGAGATGATAATAACAAATTTAAAAAAGTGTTGCAATGGCAATATTCAACACCGTGTGATATAGACACATCAGCCACAGGCTGCTCGTCTATTATCCAATAAATAAATAAATTATAGAGATGGGTGACATTGCCAGCAAAGCACTTTAAGCAGTTGGTTCTACGCCTGACCTCTCCCTGTTCTTTCCGGTCTGCTGGCCCATTGTATTACGAGAGATGAAATTGAGAGTGCATCTGTACTTGCCCACACACTTGTGCACTATAATGTGCCCTGCACACATGGCTAGTCTCTGTTGAGACTGGCTGTCATTGTCCAAATTCAGCTAAGGGAACATCAAAAGAAGAGATGAGATTATCAGTGTAAAAATAACCAACCAGCAGTCAGTCTATATGATTTGCACTGACATGTGACATCAGAGTGATTTGTGCATTATCCTGCTACCAGCAGGCCTTAACCAATAGCCTTAACCAACAGCCTTAACCTAAGAGGTGTAGATGGATTGATAGCCTCTCCAGTCTTTTCTGAGGCTCTCAGTAGAAACATACTATTATGTCATGATGATTTAGATTAGAAGAATATCTCTTTCATAAACAGCTTTTTTCTTTTAGTCGATAGATCTTCATTTGAGCACAATTTCACCTGATGGAAAGTGATGATGTGACCAATGGTGTAGCATGAAGGTCTAGCAGACACCTATTCTATAATATCTATCTCTTCAATACTGAAGGTATTCAAATGAAATTTAGCATGATTTAAGTTCATATTACAAGAAAGGGCATAAAATACTTTTTATCCCGGAACTCAGAAGGGTTCCCTTATGAGAGAGGATGGAAGTGAAATTTTGCGCGTTGCAGGATGGCGCGCGGGGCAAGGGCGGTAGAGAGCGATAGCCCCCCACTGTGGGGGGCACTGGCAGTGGGGCCCCTCACGCAACCGGACCTTCCCAGTAGCCCCCGCAGTGGGGCCCTCACATTGCCCCGCAGTGGAACCTTAGTAGCCCCCACAGTGGGGGGCACCGGCAGTGGGGCCCCGGCAGATGGCCCCCTGAAGTGGGCCCCCCACATTGCCCCGCAGTGTTACCCCCTCATTAGCCCCCCACAGTGGGGGCACCGGCAGTGGGGCGCCCGCAGTGGGACCCCCAGTAGCCCCCCACAGTACCCCCCGCAGTGGGACCCACTCAGTAGGCCCCCACAGTGGAGGGCACCGGCAGTGGGGGCCCCCGGCATTTTACCCCCGCAGTGGGCCCCCACATTGCCCCGCAGTGGGACCCCCAGTAGCTCCCCGTAGTGGCCCCCCGCAGTAGGGCAAAATTTCTTGGCTGCGCATAGCGCTGACACTACTGAATGTATTCAAATGAAACTTGGTATGATTTAAGTTCATACTACGAGGAAGGTCATGTAATACTTTTTATCCTGGAATTTGTTAAGGTTCCCTTGGGAGTGGGGATGAAACGACATTTCTCGGCCTAAAATAGCGCAAAAACTACTGAATGTATTCGAATGATACTTGGCATGATTTGAGTTCATACTACGAGGAAGGACATAAAATACGAGTCCATACCCAAAGCCAACAAAATGATTACATAATTGTTATTAGTGCCGATAAACGACCTACTGGACAGCATCCCGTTTGTACAAAGCTCTCGCTACCAATAATGTTGCCGTCGTCCTGGTAGATCAGCACTGTGACAGGCGGGACATTGTGGTGCGTACCCTGGATGACCGCTTGCAATGCATTGGCGAAACGCACCAGGCATTTGATGCTCTTCAGTCTCTACTCGCTTATATACCTACCTACTGTCGTGGCGAAGACACTAGTGGAAGTGGATACAACTTTGATCTTCGACTCGGTCTCACGGTTCAAACATATCCTTTGTAAAAAGGCTTATTACAAAATTTCAGACTATCTAGAAGATAGAAAAGCTTGGGACGGATTTTGCTCCAACTCGAAAAATAACTATAAAAATAACACCTAACAGGCTAAAGGTTTCTTCGTCGCTTCTTTACTTTAGTCTACATACCGAAGCGACCGAAATCAAAATACCACTTTATTTCCAAGTCAGTGTTTAATTTTAAGAATTTGACCTGTTCTAAGTGTACATTTATTGTATTTACGGAAATAAAGAAACGTTGACTTTGACTTTGACTTTGACTTTGACTTTGGTTCGGTTCGGTTTACTAAAAATGTTTACCGCCCAACGAAGTGGGCACGGGTCAGCTAGTCGATAATATAAAGACAATGCACACATCATCATCTAGCCCCAAGCTAAGCAGAGCTTGTGTTATGGGTACCAGATAACTGATATACATAATACAATATATTACATAGACAGATATTTTTTATTATACCTACTCGTAAATTGAAAAGCGTTGCAAATATTTGCATAAAATACAAACATAGATAATTCTTTATTCACAACCTTATAAAAAATTCAGTAGCACATAATTAAACTTATCAGAATCAGAATCAATAACTTTATTTCTTTAGGCTTACAAAATAAGCACTTAGACAAGTCAAATTGTATACATACTATAAACATAGTTATTATTATCAAATAAAAAATAAGGTGTTATTGATATTCTCTTCACTTCAATTTTTTGTCCACTAGTGGAAGAAGTGAAAAAGAAACCACTAGCACATTATAATATCACTTATGTGTCTAATACATGTTTTCTATATCTAAATTTAATACGATTTAGTTACATGTCAAATATTTCCATAAAGCTAAACAGAACATTGAATTTCTTAAATACTAATGTCAGTGCGGAACGGAGCGACATCTGGCCAAGCATTAACATCATTGATGTAATCATCTATGGAGTAAAAGGCCTTCCTGATAAGATTTTGTTTAATTAATGTACTGATTAAATTTACGTATAGGGAGTTCAGTTGCTTCAGATGGAAGCTTATTATAGGACCGCACGCAATTGCCCATAAATGATTTCCCTACCTTTCGTAATCTATATGCTGGGATGTGTAATTTGTTCTTGTTTCTTGTATTTCTATTGTGACATCACAATTTTTCAAAAAGCTATCTCTATTTTTGTGCGTGTACATAAGATTTTCATAGATGTATTGCGATATTACTGTCAAAATATCCTATAGAAAGGCAATGGAATTGGCGGCCTTATCGCTTAAAGTGCTTCTTCCAGGCGAACAAGGTGAAAGATGTGGCGACAGCGATGCAACGCGAAACGGAGTCTAGGAAGACTTCCAACTCAATGGATCGACGATATTGTAACGGTAGTAGGGAGTCGTTGAATGGAGGCGGCTCAGGCCCGCTTTTTGTGGCGTCGTATGGGGTAGGCCTATGCCCAGCAGTGGATTGTATACGGGCTGATGATGATGATGATGAGTTGACAACCATTTGTCGAATCAATCAATCAAACCCGCAACCTCCTGCGTCGCAGGAAGGCCTTCGCCCGCCGCGCCACATCGGTCTTCAATTGACCCAAAAAATATAGTAATAACTAAAAGCCAAAGCATACAAATAATTACTTGACCTACTTTTAGTAAATTTTCCATCGAGTGGAAAATATTGATTCATATGGCAACAAACGAAAACACATAATATTATTATTGGCTAAGATGACCAGAGTAAATGAAGGGAAGTGCGACTCTATTTCTGAAGTTGATGATAAACTATATGGCATCGTGGTTGGGGCATGAGAAGCTTTAATACGACCGATATTTGGAGCGGCGGACGAAGGAGTTTGCGGGTTCGATTCCCACTTTGGGTAAAACATTTGAATGATCTGCACATATTTGTAAGATTTTTTGCTATATTAAACAATTTTAATCTTTAAGTACACATTAAATCCTAGGGAAGAGCATATGGCATTGAAAGTGTTATTTGGAAAAGCGCGTGGGAAGCCGCGCGCAGAAGCTAGTGTAAATAAATAACTAAGCTTTCATGGCACGAGTCTCTGTTTGAATTTAGTCTCGTGACGGATCAACAATCTTGCTTTTAAAGTACATATTTGTCTGGCTTTTCTACCTTTATCTGTGTAAGACTAATTTCTGCTCGCGGCTTTGTTTACGCGGAACGGAATCTGGGTTCTCCTGGATAAAGTATGTCACTAAGGGATACTGTAGATACAATACTAGCCAAACTCGATGTGAAATTTTTGTAAACGAAGTACGACACAAAAAACTAAAACTCACTTGCTTGCCGTCGAGTTTCAGATATACAGGGTGTTATTTGAATTAGTGCACAATAACGCTGGAGGTTACTCACCTGCTGCTACAGATTAACATTCATTAAACAAAGTAAGCCGCAAACGATTTTTTATTTTATTACTAAGAATGCCTTATTATCGTACTTTGCTATTACGGTAATAAATAAGGCACTAGTTTTGTATTGTACCTATCAGTATATATAACAACCAAATAATATAAAAAAATTAAATGAATGAATGAATTAATTGTTATTTTCTTTCTCAATAAATGTATTTATTAATACAACAGTATGTATTATATTAATCAAATTTCTATTATTTACTGTCCGTGCACTATCTGCCCTTTTTATCTTATATTTTTTTCTCCATACTAAGGTTGCCTGGGAAAAATCGCTCTCAGCGACAAGGCCGCCTTTTGTACTATATTTATTTTTATTTTATAGAGTTTTTATGTAATTTTTAGTAGGTACAATAAAATTATCATTCATTCAAAAATTCATTATGCCATCCCAAAATAAAGCGACTGACTCTTTGATGCGTTCCGGCCATTGTCGCCTTACCCGACGACAGCCCGCCTCGCCCCCCACGCGCAAGTGACAGATGTACGTAATCACGGGACAGACACCGCCGTATTGTGCACTAATTTAAATAACATCCTATATAATTTGATGATGATGATGAATATTTTTTGTAGGAAGGATTTAGCCTGTTTTAAAAAACGATAAACCGATGTCAAATTCCCTTACTTTTACACTGTTTTTAAGTTTTGCGGGATATAGGTATACTAATCCCCGGGGATATAATTTTTATGGGACCACCTCGGGATGATTTTGTATACAATAGTGAAAGAATTTTCAAAATCCGTCCATAATTGGCGGAAATATCGCGTAACATAAAAGAAACGGAGTGTTGGGAGATCATCCACTCTATGAATCCACTCGATGGACCGACGACATCGTAGCGGTCGAAGACTACCTGAGGATGGGTAGCAGCTTCCTTCTGAGTATTTTTTCAAACACCAACACTACGATCACCAATCCGCCTGCCAAGCGTGGTGATTATGGCAAATCCCCCCCCTACATGGGAGACCATCCACTCGGATGGACCGACGACATCGTAGAGGTCGCAGGGAGTCGATGGATGGAGGCGGCTCTGGACCGCTATTTGTGGCGTCGTCGTATGGGGGAGGCCTATGCCAGCTGTGGACGTGTATGAACTAATATGATGATCGTCGTATCGTGTTGCGCAAGTTGCATAGTGCCATATAAAACGTACCCCATAAAGTCAAGTAAAGGTAAGTAAAGGTAAATAAACTAAGTTGGGGAAGCCAGGCAAATACTTTAAAAGCGGGATTTTTAATCACGAGACTTTGAATATAATGCTGTATAGGATGTCCCACGGCCACGGGATATAAAAATATATAGTTAAAAACTAAAACCCGACTCTCGCTACCAATATATGGGGTGGGCACCCACCCCATATATGTACCTACGGTACAATTAGTAACAAAGGCCTCCGACTACCTAAGTATCAAAAGAAAATGATAAGGACAATAGGTGAACGCTTGTTTAAGACTTTTATGTAGTCGGGTTTTAGTTTTTAACTATATATATTTTTTTATACCTTTTTGCTAATAGCTTGAGAATCGTTAATCTCACAAAAGTTTGAAAAACGGTTTTGGAAAGTACAAACAAAGACCTTTGAACCGATACACGAGCCACACACGAGCATATTTACTAACATTGAAATTTTCGACCCTTTCTTCGACTTCCGCTTTCTCGTTAGACCCCCATTTTTATTTGACGTCACATAGCCTATAACCATCGGGCTATTAAGACGAATCATATGACACCTCATTTGTTGAAATCTGACAAGTAGTTTCAGCGCTACGAGGGAACATAAAAATCGGCTACATACATACTTACATATATACATACATACATATATACATACATACATAAATACATACATACATAAATACATACATACATGATGATACTCTCATATCTCTTGAGAGTAAGCATCCAGCTGCAAGGGCCAATATCCAACTCCCCGATCCACCGCAAGAGAGTGATGTCGCTGTGGACACGATCAGCCAGGATGTGCTTAAAGCTGTCATGTCTTTCCAAAGTGGCTCCGCCGGCGGCCTGGATGCTGTGACTCCACAGCATCTAAAAGATCTTCTTTCTGGTGGCTCTGGCCATGCAGGCGAAGTCCTTATCGAAAACTTGACATCTTTAATCAACCTGATGTTGTCAGGTCGAGTCAACAGCGAGATCACAGAACTCTTGTACGGTGCGAATCTTTGCGCACTAAAAAAGAAGGATGGCGGAATAAGACCCATAGCCGTGGGCACCACCTACCGCCGCCTCGCGTCTAAAGTCTGCTGTCGGAAAGAAGCCGACTACCTAGGCGATTATTTTCGACCAATTCAGCTAGGCTTTGGTTCGCGAGGCGGATGTGAGGCCGCAGTACATTCCCTTCGTACATTTTTGGACAAAAATGATGGGGAGGTAATTCTGAAGGTAGACGTCAAAAACGCCTTCAATTCCGTAGACAGAGGCGCCTTGCTAAAAGAAATTAAAGACAAAATTCTAGAAATTTATCCCTATCTCTGGCAATGCTACGGTTCACCGTCAAAATTAATTTACAGAAACAATGTCATTTCGTCCGCGGTTGGTTGTCAGCAGGGCGACCCTCTTGGTCCGGCCATTTTTAGCCTTGCTATCCAACCAGTAATTCAACGTCTTAAATCCAAACTTAATGTTTGGTATTTAGATGACGGAACGATAGGGGGAGACGTGGACACAGTTTTTAATGACCTAAAAATCATCACAGATGAATTTCGGCAAATAGGTTTAGAACTAAATTTTTCAAAGTGCGAGCTTTTTATTTCGGACTCTTGTGTAGACAAAAACAATATCATAATAAAATTCAATAGTTTGGCTCCCAACATTACAGTTGTAGATAAATGTTCACTTCGCCTCCTTGGTTCACCAATTTTTGATGAGTCTTTTCAGTCATTTGTAGATGAGAAAATTCAAAATTTCAACAAAACCTCGAACAGACTTCTCAAAATTAATAGCCATATGGCTTTTACAATTATTCGGTTTTGCTTGCTTGTACCTAAATTTACGTATTCTTTGAGATGTTGTCAACTGTGGAAACACAGCGAGCTCTTGGAAGGCTTAGACAACATAATAAAGAATACTTTATCATCGGTTTTGAATATCTGTTTCGATGACAAGGCATGGTCGCAGGCCTCCCTGCCTGTCAAATTGGGAGGCTTAGGTATCCGCAAAATTTCAAGTGTAGCCCTGCCAGCGTTCTTGTCTTCCGTCTACAGCACTAGTTCATTAGTGGAAAAAATTTTAAATCCGTCTTTGGTCTCACCTGGAAATTCATTCGAAATTTCGTTCTTAGACGAGGCTCGAATGGCTTGGCATAGTGCTTGCCCTGATGCTGCTCCCCCAAAATCTCTTTTGTCCCAACGGCAATGGGACGGGCCTCTGTGTGAGTTGACACGGAATTGTTTGTTACAAACGTGCTCCAGCTCTGCAGATCGTGCCCGTCTCCTGGCCGTATCTAAATGGGAGTCAGGACATTGGTTGCAAGCACTTCCTTCATATAATACTGGCACTCTATTGGATCCCGTAACTTTCCGTATAGCAACATGTCTTCGGTTGGGTGCAAGGTGTTGCGCGCCTCATCAATGCCAGTGCGGTACTGTTGTCGAACAGCTTGGTCATCACGGATTATCGTGTACTAGGGCTGCCGGTCGGATATCTCGCCATACCAGCCTTAACGACATCATCCGGCGGGCCTTTGTCACCGCTAACGTACCAGCTATTCTCGAACCGAATGGTCTGTTGCGTGACGATGGTAAGAGGCCCGACGGCATGACTTTAGTCCCTTGGGAGCTGGGCAGGCCTATTGTGTGGGACGCTACATGTGTCGACACACTTGCGCCTTCCCATCTTTCAAGGACATCCGTGAGGGCTGGTTCGGCGGCAGATTTGGCCGAGGATCTCAAGAGGCGCAAATATGCAGGTCTCGACAGAGCCTACGCATTTGCTCCCCTTGGAGTCGAGACCCTAGGTCCGTGGGGTACCGAGGCTCTCCGGGTTTTCAAAAAATTATCTGAGCGCCTGGTCGAAGCGACGCGTGACCCGAGAGCTGGTGAGTATCTGGCGCAGCGCATTAGCATTGCCATACAGCGGGGCAATGCAGCCAGCGTCTTGGGGACGCTTCCGACTGGTATTGATATGGACCAGTTGAGCTATCTGTAGATTGTTTGCAACAGTCTGCAGTTAGCTCAATTGTTTCAATTGTAAATACTTGTTTAATTTCTTTATATTATTTGATTGTTATTTTCTACATACATACATAGGGTGTCAAAATCATAATCCTCTCGTAGTCGGGTAATAAAAATAGGAATATGTAGGTAGAGCGCTATAAAACCCTGACTCCTATCCTTGAGGAAAAGCATCTAGTAAATCATATACAGTCCTTGACATAGACTGTTCTCTAGGTTGAACCGAAGGCCGTAGGTTCGAACCCCGGCCCTGAATCAATAAACTTTATTCCTTTTACTGGAAGTGTTTTCGTGGTAGAGGATGGTAAGTAGCTCGTAGGTAGACCACCTGTAAAGAAGTTGATGGATGACGGATCGCGGGAAACGGCTTTTTCCTCATGGCTTAACTATTCTGCCGTCCTTATCATTAGTGCAATAACTCTGTTTTCGCGCCAAAATGAGTTATATACATATTTTCTTCTTAGACAGTTTTGACGTATCTTGCTATCTAGCCGATCCAATTTTTTTATAAGCATAACCGCAATATCCCTAAAGAGAGAGAGAAGGGATGAGGTAAAATAAAATCTTTAACTGCGTTTTTCTCGAAAGTAGCTCGGACCTAGTTATTGCACTTATGATAAGGACGGCAGTATTTCACCTAACTGATTTGCCTACGAGGACTAACTCATCTTTCTTCTATCTTGATGGCGGAACTCGTGTCAAAAACGACGAACCATCCCTTCGATGAAAAGTAAGAAAATTATTATTAGTTTAAAAAAGTATATGGTATAAATCATAGTTTTTTAACATGTTTATAATGTGGGCGTGTGATATAACATAAGTTAAAATAAGGTTTTTTGCTATTATAGTGCCTCACACTTAATTTATAAGAAATTTAATAAATAATATCCCAAAAATGATTTCTACTTCGACGGGATTTGAACCCGCAACCCTCCCTCAGTACGGGATGCGCTTACCAATTGCGCCACGAGGTTAAGTGACGTAGGAGTCGAAAAACTCTGGTATTTCCTTGGTACTCAAACGTCGTTAGCTACATGGCTCCACCTAAAAGAGCCCCTCGGAAGTTTTTCAGGGACGAGGTTGTGGATTTGATTACCGCCACGGGACGATCAATAAAATGATTCTTGACCTCTTCGTGCATGTGCATTCAAATATGGGCCTTAGTATGTTATACCGCATTCACTGCCCAGCCTCGTGATACTGATGCAGTTGGAAATGTGCATCTTGGGTAAAGAAAGTGTTAAGACCTTGATAGAAACAACGTAACTAGTACAAAGGTATAAACTATGAGTTAACCCGTGGAGGATATCTATTTCTCAAGGATTTTAGAGCTTATGCTTCAGGGCTCAAGGTTGTTTTTATAAACAAGGCTGACTTGGATGAAGTTGGACTTGAAAGTTTTGGTCTAGAGGGAAAAATACAATGAAGCATTATCTATCCTACTAATATTATAAATGTCAAAGTTTGTAAGGATGGATGTATGGACATTTATGACTCTTTCACGCAAAAACTACTGAACGGAATGGGCTCTTTGATATGGGTATAGTTTGGGACCTGGAATAACTTAGTCATTTTATCTTTCTTTCTATCTTTCTATAAAACGCGGGCGAAGGCGCGGGCTATTACTTACTAAAAATTTAAATTTTGAGGGTCGTGTTTTCTTCCTGGAGACAGACAGCGGAGGCTTAGTAATAGTATCTCGTTTTCACCATTTGATTACGGAACCCTATAAAAGATACTTTCAGCCAAATCTAGAAACTCCTCCTTTTGTCCAAGTCGATTAAAACCGGTAAAAACCTAGAAACTCCTCCCTTTGTCTAAGTCGGTAAAAAATTTTACTCATTGACTTTGCGTGTTCCTACACGCTTGTGGCCGTTTTATTCCACTCCTAGAACAGTGATCAGAATTTTTCGTCCTAGGTCTTTTTGTACCATAGAAATTTATTCATTGGCAATCTATTTTACTCACTAGTAAGTAAAGCCGATTGTTTATTTATGAGCCGTTTCCGAGCTGGAGTGGTGAAACAAGCTTAAATTTATCAATTTGCAACGGAACCCAGTTTGCCTGTTCCGGAATGATCTTGGCCGATTTATACTACTAGTGGACCAGTGACCAGAATCTCACGTCGTCGTAGGTCAGTGCACAAAATAACAGCGACCGACTGCCCTTGAGGGGCAGGGGTCAAAGGTCAGCTGAAAGGTCAGTGCAATCCGTAATGCCATCTATAAATGCAGGTTTATACTACTACATGGGTTGCTTCGTTAAATTTATTCTAGGTTTCTATTACAGAATATGTTAAGGTTAAGATGTACCTACAGTTTTCACTTGGTGTTAGGAACAAAATACGTAACTCCACGTTTCCGAGAGACTCTGGACTTTTCGTTTTTATTGAAAATCTGCGGTATTTATGTCTATACGACGACGACCCACAGTAGAGGGTTAGGGCGAGCGAGACTTCTCGAACTTGATTTTCGGTTCCCTCCGTCTCACTGGCACTGTTATTTAAATGTGAACTTCTCTTTTGTTCCAGGTTGCAATAAAAATAATAGACAAATCAAGACTAGATGAAGACAATTTGAAGAAGACCTTTAGAGAAATAGCCATAATGAAGAGACTTCGACATCCGCACATAGTTAAATTATATCAGGTAAATTAATTGATTTATTTATTTTACAAGATAAAAGAAGAGGTAAATAAATGAAGAGAAATGAAAAGGGAGATAATCCTACTAATATTATAAACTAGCTGACCCGTGCCCACTTCGTTGGGCGGTAAACATTTTTAGTAGTCTAAAACTCGCAAATAACGTGGTTTAAACGATGCGTGTTTAAACAAATTCAATTGGTAAAAGAATTTTCAAAATTGGCTTAGTAGATTCAGAGATTACCCCCTACAACAACACAAACCTTACTTATTTTGATTAGTGTAGTATAGTATAGATTTAAATATACCTAGATTTTATTGACTGGACGTCACACAGCTCCACATTTACCTAAGTATATTATGCGCTTCAAAAGCTTTTGATAGTACCTACTGGAGATACATCTATTGTCCAGTTCTGAAACTGGAAGGAAGAATCACCAGTCGTCCTAAATCTTCACAATTTCTTTCTTGATTCATGGCGTCTCGCAGATCTACATAATTCTCAGCGCGCAGTCTTCTCTCATTAGTTCTGTTCTGATGTATGAATACCAAACGCTTCGTTTTAATTTTGGCGTAAATTTCCACCAGCCATTTTAATTTTGGCATAAGTGTCCACCAGAAAACGGTTAAACAAACCTCGAAACCTTTGCAGGTGAGCAATGCAACCTTCTCTTATTGGTAAAATGTATCTAGGCGTAGAATTGCATTGCAGAAACTTTTTAGTGTCCAGTCTCGTCAGTTTTCGGATTTACATGTCGAAGATCAAAGTTGTATCCGTCTTCGCCACGACAGTAGGTACATAAGCGAGTAGAGACTGAAGAGCATCAAATGCCTGGTGCGTTTCGCCAATTCATTGCAAGCGGTCATCCCGGGTACGCAGCACAATGTCCCGCCTGTCACAGTCCTGATCTACCAGGACGACGGCAACATCATTGGTAGCGAGAGCTTTGTACCAACCGGATGCTGTCCAGTAGGTCGTTTATCGGCACTAATAACAATTTGGTAATCATTTTCTTGGCTTTTGGGGTATGGACTTGTATTTTATATCCTTCTTCGTAGTATGAACTCAAATCATGCTAAGTATCATTCGAATCCATAGTAGTGTTTGCGCTATTTTAGGCCGAGAAATGTCACTTCCATCCCCACTCCTAAGGGAACATTAACGAATTCCAGGATAAAAAGTATTACATAACCTTCCTCGTAGTATGAACTTAAATCATGCCAAGTTTCATTTGAATACATTCAGTAGTTTCAGCGCTATGCGCAGCCAAGAAATTTTACCCACGGTGGGGGGCCACTACGGGGGGCTACTGGGGTCCCACTGCTGGGCAATGTGGGGGCCCACTTCGGGGGGCAATCTGCCGGCGGCCCTCACTTCCGGGGCCCCACTGCCGGTGCCCCCCACTGTGGGCGGCTACTGGGAAGGTCCGGTTGCGTGAGGGGCCCTACTGCTGGGGTCTTCACTTCTGGGGCCTCCACTGCCTGGGGCCCCACTGCCAGTGCCCCCCACAATGAGGGGCTATTGCTCTCTACCGCCCTTGCCCCGCGCGCCATCCTGCAACGCGCAAAATTTCACTTCTTCTCTCATAAGGGAATCCTTCTGAATTCCGGGATAAAAAGTATTTTATGCCCTTTCTTGTAATATGAACTTAAATGATGCTAAATTTCATTTGAATACCTTCAGTAGTTTCGGCGCTATGCGCAGCCAAGAAATTTTACTTTCATCCCCTCTCCCAAGGGAACCCTATTAAAATCCGGGATGAAAAGTATCCTATGCCCTTTCTCGTAATATGAACTTAAATCATGCTAAGTTTTATTTGAATACCTTCAGTAGTTTCGGCGCTATGCGCAGCCACGAAATTTTTCTTTCATCCCCTCTTCCAAGGGAACCCTATTGAAATCCGGGGTAAAAAGTATCCTACATATGTCCTTCCTCTTAGTATGAACTCAAATCCTGCCAAGTTTCATTTCAATACGTTGTATAGTTTCGGAGCTATGCGCGGCTAAGATAAAGACAGACAGACAGACAGACAGACAGACATGATGGAAAAAAATACATTTTTGGCACCAGTATCGATAAAAGAGAGCCCTCCAAAAAAAAAAAACAAAATATCTTCAATGTACAGAATTGGACCTGTTACAGTTTTATTGTAAGTATAGATATCTACGTTTGGAAAATCATATGCATGTTTTGGAACTGAATCTGGTTTAAGAATAACTGATAGAAGTACATATGTATTATGTAATGTTTTGATTTGTTGTTGTTTGCACCAATACAGTAAAGAACCCCCAACATGGGAGACCAGACCATCCACTCGATGGCGTCTTATGGGGAGGCCTATGTCCAGTTGTGGACGTGTATGGGCTGATACGATGATGAATATAAGCATGTTTTCATATGAATAATTTCGTTTTGCAGGTTATGGAGAGCGATCACACAATATATTTAGTAACGGAATATGCGCCGAACGGAGAAATATTTGGTAAGTTAATATTATTCCTAATAATTTTTTTATTCTCATTTTGCCGAATTTGTCTTTTGAGAAATTCACGATTCGTCAAACAATTTGCGTTTAGTCTAATTAGTATTTTGTCTAATGCACGTGTTGTCTAATTCGCGTTGAGCAAATGCCCATGGGCCGTGGGGCCGCGGCGGCGTACGAATCTCGACTCCTCCAACTCAACCCGTGGATGTTGTAAGAGCCGACTAAGGGAACCTAGCAGAGGAAGGGCAGCAGCTTCCTACTGAGTATTTTTCACCACCAACACTGCGATCACCAATCCGCCTGCCAAGCGTGGTCATTATGGCAAATCCCCTACATGGGAGACCATCCACTCGATGGACCGACGACATCGTAGCGGTCGCAGGGAGTCGATCAATGGAGGCGGCTCAGGACCGCTTTTTGTGGCGTCGTACGGGGGAGGCCTATGTCCAGCAGTGAACGTGTATGGGCTGATGATGATGATGATGATGATGAAATACCCATATTTTCCAATGTGTTCACGTCTTATCTCAATCTTCCATTTTGACCAATTATCAATTTGCTCAGTTCCCATTTCGTCCCATTCGCATTTTGCCCGTTTCTGACTTTGACTAGTTCTTATTATGTTATTTTCATTTGGACCATTTCTCATTAAGCACATTTCGCATTTTGCCCTATTACTACACATTTATACACACATTTATATCTAAGAATTAAAAAATATCCCAATAATTTACGACGTATCCTCCACGGGACATTTTTATCATCAGCGGTTATTTCGCACGCTATTTTGTATTTTATGAATTCCAGATCACCTAGTCTCCCGCGGTCGCATGCCGGAGTGTGAGGCTGCGCGTGCGTTCTCTCAGATGGTGTCGGCCGTGGGACACTGCCACTCGAGCGGCGTCGTGCATCGGGACCTTAAAGCGGAGAACTTGCTGCTGGATGTGAATATGAATATAAAGGTTGGAGAGGCCATTATCTTCATTAGAAAATAGATTTAGACTAACGTAAGAATAATAGAAGTGTTTGATATACGAGTAGATTTTGTTATTTTTATAAAGTAAAAGGTATTTATTCAGTGTCACAAATTCCAAGCAAAGTTAGTTCAAACAAAAAATAAGTTACAACCGTGACGTCAAAAAAGGTTGTCGCTGAACATGATCTACCTACAGTAACGATGACGTTACTGTGCGCTGGTTTTATTTCTTTGGTTTTTGTATTTAATGACTGAGTATTCGTTACTTAGCTATATTCGATGAAGTACTCATGTTCTAATGTTATGTTTTTTATGATAGTACCCGATTTCCGAAGTTAAATGTCATATGTGGCTTTGAAATAAGTTCTCCCAAGCTTGGCTATCGTTTTCTAGCTGGCAGATTTCGGGTTTAGTAACGACTATACTACCGGCTCTCCTCTGTCGACGTGGTGCGGCTCGCCGCCGTACGCCGCGCCCGAGCTGTTTGAGGGGAGACGGTACGACGGACCCAAGGCGGATATATGGGTGAGTCACAACAAAATTCGTCAAATACTCATTTGTGTTAAATAAATTGCACAAAATAATAAGTAATCGTTTAGGATTTCTCCAATTAAGATTGTGATCGATGTCCGTGATGTCCACTTTTTTCTCAGTTTACAGGCTCCCTAATTCTCTATCAATTTAAAAATGCCTCAATTTCATAGAACCACACAAGACAACTCACAATCAAATTTTCCTTAACGTTCCATCCAATCAACAATTCGCCCTGCGCGTTATAATCACATTCGCGATTGGGCTAATTCGAATTGTGACAAATTCGCGTTATGCCATATATTCCCATTTCGTTCAGTTCGCGTTTAGTCCAATTCTTCATAACGCCTAACTTGCGTTTATGAATGGATGAATGACACTTTATTGTACGTAAATTAACATTAATACAAAATCTTATATCTAAAAGAAAAATAGACAGTACAAAAGGCGAGCTTACCGCTGAGAGCAATTTCTTCCAGGCAACCTAGTTTAGTTTATTTGACTTGTGTGGCGTAATCCCTCTTGTCTGTGAGAGGCATGTTCAGACGTGGACATAATTATTTGCTGATAAGGATATATTTGAATTTTATTTTATTGTTACAGTCTCTGGGTGTAGTTCTATACGTGCTGGTGTGCGGCGCGCTTCCCTTCGACGGCGTCACTCTGCACGAGTTGCGATCTGTCGTGCTGAGCGGAAAGTTCCGGATACCGTACTTTATGTCGCAAGGTGAGCTTCTTAAGGTGACGCATTGGTAAACAATAATTTGAAATCGGGTGCCACGCCCCCCATGAGCTCCCCGCAAGCAGCTCATACCCCGGTAATTTTACGCGGTTTGCAATCGGGCGCTCGGCCCAAGCGCCGCGCGCAGCCGCCGCGCCGTGATTCGCGCGCTTCTCGATCATACACTGCCGCACTGGGACCTTATCTTTCTTTTTTGTATCCATTAGAATATTGTAAATTTTTATAGTCAAGCTGATATTTTTTGGCAGTACTATATTGATAAAATACACTACGTCGACAACGAAAACGGCTGAACATGAATAGATGGTAATATTACATGAAAGGTATTTTATACATTCCATAAATAACTGACGGTAACTGTTATTTATGGAATGTATAAAATATACACAATATTCCAAGCATGTTAAAATTACAAAATATGCTAACCACTCTTATTTCATAAATAGCTAAACACCATAATTTCATAAGTTGCTAAACACGCTAAGTTGTGTTGGAAATTTAGATTCCGCATTTTATTTTAGCTATACATACAGAATTACAAAAGAATTTTTAACTTATATAGCTAAATATTATAGTATTAATTATAATGTAGGTATTTCATTCATTATCCATTATGAAGAGGAAAAAGATAAGAAAATAAAAAGAACATATACAATAAGCGACGAAATTGATCATACTATAGCAATTTTATTTTAATTTATAATTTATCGCCACGGCAAAGTTATTGAATTTTGTTGTATTTACATTGTTTAAATACCAAAAAAAATTCTAGTTCGCGCTATTACCTATAATTATATATTATTACTTATAATATAGGGTGTAACAAATAGTAAGGACCAAACTTACAGAGCTGGTTCAGACTTGGTCATAGAAACGGGGAAAAATATATTAAAAAATTCCCGACATTTATTTTCGAAGAAATAAATAATAGCGATGTGACCACTAGACAAGACTGATGTATGTGCAAATTGTAATTAAAAATTAATTTAAAAGGCCTACGTAACTGTTTACATCTCGCTTAAAACACACGACACAAAAATAATTGAAAATTTAAATGTATAAAGAATCTCGTGCCCAACTTCAGAATCTGAAATTTCAAAGGCAATTTTCATGATGATCGTCCAAGGAACCTATATCATATTTAAATTTATTAATGTAGCTAAATTCAAGCATTTCTAGTTACCGTGGTACCAATTATTTTTGAGTTATATTCCATTTAAAGTTTCCATACAGATGGGCCAAAAGAAACCGAATTTTTTAACAATTTTAGAACAGTTCCATAAAAATCTATTTTAAAGCGTTAATTCTATAATTCGTAAAGGAGTTGAACAAATCTGCAGGATAAAAAAAAATACGCATATTTTTGAATTTCCGGTTTTTCAAAATTTGTGGCATATTTTTTTAGAAACGCTCTGAAAAGAATAATGCAAGTAACACCATTAATAATTACCTTTAATAAAAAAAATAGTAAGCACTACCATAAAAAGCGAATGTAAATGGGCCGTGGCGTACGAATATCGACCCTCCAACTCAACCCGTGGATGTCGTAAGAGCCGACTAAGGGAACCTACCAGAGGAAGGGCAGCGCTTCCGTCTGAGTATTTTTAAACACCAACACTGCGATCACCAATCCGCCTGCCAAGCGTGGTGATTATGGCAAATCCCCCCTACATGGGAGACCATCCGTTCGATGGACCGACGACATCGTAGCGGTCGCAGGGAGTCGACGGATGGAGGCGGCTCACGACCGCTATTTGTGGCGTCGTACGGGGGAGGCATGTCCAGCAGTGAACGTGTATGGGCTGATGATGATGATGACCATGAAATGCTAATGTATGAAGTAAATTACGCACAGTTTGCTTGTAAATGCGGAAATAAAAGTGTAGTTTTTTTCCAGTCGAAAACACCGTACACTCAGCAACCACGCGAAGAAAGAATGCTTACAGCGAGAATGCCGATATGAATGACACATAAATACTTAGAATTCCGGCAGAATCCAAAAATGTTACGATTCGTAGTAGATTTTCGAGTGGATATACTGTTATAAAATTGGTAAAAAAGTGGAATATTTTTTTTGGCCCATCTGTGTGACAACTTTTAATTGAATATAACTCTAAAAATAATTGGAATAGCCATTCATAATATAATCTTTGGGACTTACGGACTATACCGCCGTTAGCTCCACCTACAGGGGAAACATTGAAGTTATCCAAACCTGCTTAAAGTCTAAAGTTACATCGTTAGATCGTTTTTAACGAGAGGTATCGCTGTTGCTAATCTCTAAGGTTTTTGTTATTATAGTGCTGATTAGTGCTTATGCCCGCACTTTGGGTAATCTTAAAGAGTCCGGAGTCGTAAATTTTTGGGATATTATTAAATTCTTTAAAATTACCCAAAGTGCGGGCATAAGCACTATAATAACAAAAACCTTAACCGCAGCTATTATAATAAGCCACTTTTACCTACATAATAATACATAATCTCAAATATTTGAGGTATTGTAGAACGAGCCTTACAATTTTTATTCAGTTAGCACGTGTTCCTTTTTTGTTGCAGCACACGATTTTTGATTTGTTTATTAAATATTTAAATAATTTGCAGAAAATACATCAAATTTACTACTCAAAAAGTTTAAGATGCTAGATGCCTCTTGTGTCGTTGGTCTATTTTAGATATAATTAAGAAAGTCAACTCGCATTTTGAACAAAATAAAATTATAAAAATTAAACCTTTCAATTAATATACAATGAGGTTTAAAAAATAGACTACAAACTATAAACGTGTTACTAAGAAGTAACTATTTATTTATTTACTATACAAAATCCACAGCCCTTAGAAACTAAGATTGACAACCTTACTAAATAGGAATCTTAATTCTAAATACCTAGGCATAGACATAGACACTCATTTATTTACCTCCAATTAAATAGTTTTTTTTATAGAAATCTGTTTTAAATTGGTAGGTAGAATAAATTAATTACGATCTATAACTGTTCTAAGTAGTCTGAAAAACACATTCATGCATATTTTTAAAATTCTGACGTTTACAAAATTAGTGGCATATTTTTTTAGAAACGCTCTAATAATCAAGATTTGTTTCATTTTATCTAAGATTTATTTTACCCAGATAAACTAAGTCTCAAACACAAACACCACACCCTCACATCACACCATCACAAACGCATACACAAATACACACTTACACATACATATGTATACTCACAAACAAACACGCATTCAAAATGAATTAGCATAAAGAGTCACCACTCTCATTTCAAAAGGTAGTGTACAGCATCAATGACAAATATATATTACCTGAGTTAAACACCAGTTTTATAAAATGTTTTTTTTTTAATTAATCTTTCCCTTCATAAGTTAGTGTACAGCACTCGTGACAAAAATATATTCAGAGTTAGAATCAATAACTTTATTTCTTTAGGCTTACAAAATAAGCACTTAGACAAGTCAAATTAAAAAAAAAGAAACATGTTGTTATTGATTTTCTCTTCACTTCAAGTTTTTGTCCATTCACTAAGTAAAACGTAAGTTTTATAAACATTCAGCATTTTTAAATAAATGTAATGTTTCATAAGTTAGTGTACAGCACCCATGACAAAAATATATTAAACGAGTAAAACGTTAGTTTTTTAAATGTACAGAAACTTTTGAAAAATTTATGTTCATCGTTTTTTGTACCCGTAGAACGACAAGAAGATTTCGTTGTTTACTGTTTGTTGTCACTCAATTATGGAACGGTTTAGGATGTTTGGTAATTTTGGATGTGCTCATGGACGTTCGTTGCTGACTGTAAATACCTAGTGCGACGGAAAAAATAAAAATAAATAATGCTGGACAATTCACACAATATTATATAACCCCAAGCTAAGCAGAGCTTGTTATGGGTACCTACTAGATAACTGATATACTTACACAACATAGATATATAGGTCATATAGCTCGCAGAACTGATAACCGCTGGGGAGTAAAAGTCGAGCGGCGGCCACGATGCTATGCGAAACGGAGTGTTGGGACACCATCCACTCGATGGACCGACGATATCGTAGCGGTCACAGGGAGTCGATGGATGGAGGCGGCTCAGGACCGCTATTTGTAGCGTCTTATGGGGGAAGCCTATGTCCAGCAGTGGACGTGTATGACTTGATATGATGATGATGATAGATAGATGGATAGATATTTTTTTATTATACTTAGAAAACGTTCAGAACACCCTGAACAAATATTTGCAGAACGTACAAACATTTGTCCCGAGGCGGGAATCGAACCCGCTACCTCCTGCGTCGCAGGCGGTTGCAAAAAGTTGACTTACCTTTTCTTGACCATTTCGTTACATGTATCAATATACTCATCTTCATTTGAGTAAATTTCTATATCTTTACCCTTTTTAATTATTTTATAAGATTTTACTCAGAAGATAATATTGATGATACGGCTATCGATGCCTACTACTGGGCGGGAGCTCGATTGGCACGGGTCCGACGCTGACAATGGTCAGAAGCGGACTGAAGGGGGGCCGCCTGCATACAAATAGACGCGAGAGCTAGCTTGAAAGTAAAAGTCGTAAGCGCCAAAACAGTAATTCTTGTTTAAAATAAAAACTATTGATAATTATGAAAAATCCAATTACCATTTTGAAAAGGGTGTATAGACTTATCTGTACAGAAAATTTAGAGGCATAAATTGGGTCCGTTCGCCTGTAAAGTGAAAATCTATGTTTTTATAGACCAGTTTTTGTGAATTTTTTTCTACTATGAAAATTAACCAATCGTGTAAACCAATTACCAATTTGAAGTAAAAAACTTGAATAATGCAAAACATACAAAATCAATTCCGAATATTTGTAATTGCTGAAAAAAAGTTGAAATCCTTGACATCAATATCGTCGATGCGTCGTCTTAACTTGGTTTGATCCAGGACCGATATACGTGACGCCACGAATAGCGGTCCTGAGCCGCCTCCAACCAACGACTCCCTGCGACCGCTACAATGTCGATGGTCCATCAAGTGGGAGGTCTTCCCACACTCCGTTTCGCGAACCTTTATTCCCCAACGAATATCGGTTTTGCGAGCTATATGACCTGCATATTATATCGCCACTTCAGCGTGCATTTTTTTTTGTATTTATTAATCTTTAAAAACCTAATTCTAGGTTTAACATTTTAACTCGGTAAACCCGTCAGGATTTGTGCAGAATGGTACATTCCTCAGGTTAAATACAATTATAAAGTGTACTTTTCTACGTGTGTAATGTGAATTCTAAGAGCTATGTCGGTTACTTAAGTTATTCTACGGATTTCCGGATTCTTTCACTTAGAGAAACTCCGAGCACAGCTCTCTCCATAGCTCGCTGAGCTTATACGAGGATTTTAGTCAGCGACCACGTCTCGGATCCGTAGATCATTAGTTTGCTTTCGTTCTGAAGCTCTGCAGTATCTGTGACGAGGAGATATTGCGAAGTTTTCCGAACGGGCAGCGTTTCCGAGTTAGATTAATTGATATACAATTATTAATAATTGTACTACGCATTTGCTCCCCTTGGAGTTTCTTGAGCCTCGGCATTACACGGACTCGGTCTCGGTCCGCATAATGCCGAGGCTCGCTCGGGTTTAAAAAAAAAAAAAAAAACTGAGCGCCTTGTCAAAGCGATGCGTGACCCGAAAGCTGGTATCTGGCGCAGTGCATCAGCATTGTCATACAGCGAGGCAATGCAGCCAGCGTCTTGGAGACGCCTTCAACTGGTATTGATATGGACCAGTTGAGCTACCTGTAGATAGTTTGCAACTGTCTGTAGTTAACTCAATTGTTTCAATCTTAAATACTAGTTCTTATTTGTTTATATTATTTGATTTTCTTTTAAAACAATATAGTTAAAAACTAAAACCCGACTACATAAAAGTCTTAAACAAGCGTTCACCTATTGTCCTTATCATTTTCTTTTGATGCTTAGGTAGTCGGATGCCTTTGTTACTAGCCTCCAACTCCTCCGCCAACCTTTTTGCTAATAGCTTGAGAATCGTTAACCTCAAAAAAGTTTGAGAAACGGTTTCGGAAAGTACAAACAAAGACCTTTGTAACGATACCACACACGAGCATATTTACTAACATTGAAATTTTCGACCCTTTCTTCGACCCCCGCTATCTCGTTAGACCCCCATTTTTATCTGACGTCACATAGCCTATAACCATCGGGCTATTAAGACGAATCATATGACACCTCATTTGTTGAAATCGGACCAGTAGTTTCAGCGCTACTAGGGAACATAAAAATCGGCTACATACATACATACATACATAGGGTGTCAAAATCATAACCCTCTCGTAGTCGGGTAATAAAGTACATTGTACTACATAGACAGATATTTTTTATTGTACATTGTAAAAACTCAGAATCTACAGACATCGTCAACCCGTATCCGCTGCGGCCGCAAATCCCGTCATGTAGACTATCGTTGATTTCCTTCTACTGTTCCAGACTGCGAGAATCTGATCCGGCACATGTTGGTGGTGGAGCCAGAGAAGCGGCTAACGCTGCGGGGAGTCGCGAGACACCGGTGGCTGCATCAAAACCTGCCTTACGGTGAGTCAGTACCTCATATCCATCAGCTAGCCATGGTTTGAAGGTTGGCTCCTAAGATTAAGTACCTATAAGAAAATAGTAGATACCAAAGTTACACTTAAGGTGGTTCCCTGACCCAAATTAGCGTCGCCACCTGTTTTATCGTATTATTACGTTAAACAAAGAAATTTTCAAAAATCCATTGGCCTGTTTGTGAAACCTATCATAACTGAACTGGAAATTTCAAAGGCATTTTTTTAATGCCTTTGAAATTTCCAGTTCCCATACTATACCCATACCAAATTTCCGCCTAATCGGTTCAGTAGTTTTTGCGTGAAAGAGTAACAAATATCCATACATCCATCCATACAAACTCACTCCCAAACTACAAGTTATTTTATGAATAGCTTATATTGATAATGAGAGCCCTAAATAAGTGTCATGTACTTTTTATGCAATAAACAATTTTTTAAACATAATTTTTTTTTTGGTCTTAACTACTAGTACCTACCAATTATACTTTTCTAAAGTATGTCCTCCACCTCCACAGACGTAGACAACATCTCCATAGACGCGTCCACGGGCGCTTGTCTATGCCACGCCGCCCCCGCGCCACGTGCCTCACCCCGCGCCGCCGACACGGTCTTGGCACATATGCTGACGTTACCGGGTTTAACGCAATACCAAATACAGCAAGTAAGTTTACTTACTGAAGTCATATCAAATATCAAAGTGCTTTAGTTCCTTTAGACCTTACAGGACTCTTGGACACGTCACAGAATTAAAATTACATAAGTAAAACAGGGAAATAAAGTGATCACTTTAGTTTTTTTGTTCACTTCAATCTTTTTAAGGTAAAGTAAAGAAGCGAACAAGAAACCTTTACCTTGTTAGGTTGTTAGGTTTCGAGTTGGAGCAAAAGTCGTCCCATGCTTTTTTATCCTCTAGATAATCTGATATTTTGAAATAAGCCTTTTTACAAAGGATATGTTTGATAGTTTGTTTAAATTTATTTATTGATAATTTTTGCAACTCACTCGGAGTTTTCTTGTAGAAGCGTATACATTGCCCTTTAATCTCGCCTAGTTTTGGGCAAAGCGAGTTTGTTCTTATTTCTAGTATTTACATTATGTATGTCGCAATTTTTAGGGAATCGATCGATATTTCTATGAATGTACAATAAATTTTCATAAATATATTGACGTGGTACTGTCATTATATTTGTTTCTTTGAATTTATCACGCAGGGATTCTCTAGGACCCATATTATTTACATTACAGATAGCACGAACAGCCCTCTTCTGCAGCACAAATACGGTGACAATATCTGCAGCGTTCACCCACAGCAATATACCATAAGACAATACTATGGAAGTAGCTGAAATAGACATTATGGCCCATTCTGACATATTTTACTTTAAAGAAATTAAATGATATCCCAAAAATTTCAGAGGGGAAGGTCGCGGGTTCATGTCCCGCCGAAATCGTAAATGGGATATCATATAATTTCTTTGAGATTACTCCGAGTGCGAGGCCTAACGCATTATAATAACAAAAACCATATTTAACATTTTTGTGACATTTGCTGTCAATTTGCAATTCGCCGAATTATATTCTGCACATAACAACTGGGACAAACGTGCAGAACAACTGCACAAGACAACTGGGAATAAGCGGTGTGTAATGGCCGATAAAAAAGTCGCCATTTTAGTCTGTTCTGGGTCGAAGGCCGCTGGGGCCGTAAGTTATAGAGCGCAATCACGTACCGGAAGGCGCAGTGTGGATAGGCCCCCACGCGGTGGACCGACGAACCAGTCAAATGATACCTTATGTACCTGTCTATATATATTTTTTTGCCATACATCATGTTCACACCCATATTTGTTTTGTCCCCCAGGCCGTCCAGGAGCAGAGGTTCGACCACCTGTACGCGATATACCACTTGCTATTAGACAAACTGCAACAACGAACTACTGCCAGAAGTCATTTGACGCACAGAGGTAACAACTTTCCACTAACTTACATATTTGTACTAGTTATTTATTAATTTATTTTTAATGTTGTTTCATGTGTTACATACAGTTTTTTATGTATGTAGGACATGAACCCCATTGGGGCGCTACAACGTAAACTTATACTTAAGTAATATTACTTAAAAAGTCAAAGTGGCTTAAGGGGCTACCCCGACCCAAATCAGCGCCGCCACCTATTTTATCGTATCATTACGTTAAGGAAAGGAATTTTCAAAAATCCCTTGTTCTACTTGTGATACCTATTACAAGCTTATTTTTAATGCATCTGTAATAGTTTTATATTGTATAGCTTAGGAGGATATGCGAAAACCAAGTTTGGTGAACAAAAAGTGCAACTTCGCATCTCTTTCTAAACTATACGATATAAAACTATTACAGAGCCATTAAAAAAAGCTTATGAAAGGTATCACAAACGGGCCGAGGGATTTTTGAAAATTCCTTTGTTTAACGTACGATAAACTAGGGGGCAGCGCTAGTTTGGGTCAGGGAACCGCCGTAAACGGGTAGTATACTAGAGCATATACCTTGACTAGCAACCCGTCCTGTCTTCGCACGGGGATCATATTATGCCTGCATGTTTGTCTGTCGTAGGATCGCATCAGCTTGATGCCTCGAATATGTGGATTACATTTAAATGTAATAGCTTTACAATAACCGCATTGTACGTAACCATTTTTGGAAGATAGAATAGGTATAGTAAGATATCCTTATAATATTCTTCCCTAAAAATTGAGATACATGTCATCGTGGACTTTTTTGTAGATCTATAACAGATTAATATCCCATCTTGAATTGTTTTGTTATATCTCAAAGGGATCAGGCAGCGTTTTCGATGAAAGCTCTCGGGCGGCTTGACTTTTTTCGACACTTCCAACAATTAACATTATATTTCAATCAATTTACATAAAACATTGCCAAATTATATACTTAAATATTCCTCATGAATCACTATATCGATTGGTGAAAACCGTATGAAAATCAGTGCAGTGCAGTGAAAATCTAAAACTTCGTCTGCAACATCTCTTCAAACTTTCGCCTATATCAGTTATTGTATGTGATGGTATAACTTTATTACGTTTAAGGTAGTTTGTGATGGGTTGGCGCGAGATTTTTTTTTTTTAAATTCTGCTTTCTTCAAGGAATAAATCTAGCTGAAATGTAAGTTGGCGCAAATTGTAAACCATTTACTTACATTACCTTCGTTAGTAACAGTAACATGTAACTTTATTACTGTTGGCTAGTATTTTTCACTTTATTTACTTATGAAAAAACGTACTTGGTAGTTTTGGAGCATCGGAGAAAAGAGATTTTGGGTTAAAATCGACATTTTCCCAAATGCTCCCAAAATAAAATTATATCGAAGTTGGTTTTATGATGGGTTCATAGAAAAAAGTTTACGATTGGCGCCAGACTACTCTTTTGTTAATTTTACTCTTTGTAAAATGCAGAAAAATCACAATATAATTTAAACCCGTGACGATTACCCTTCATCATCATCATCATATCAGCCCATACACCTCCACCGCTGGACATAGGCCTCCCCCATACGACGCCACAGATAGCGGTCCTGAGCCGCCTCCATCCATCGAGTCCCTGCGATCGATTTACAATCACAACAACGATCACCCTTAATGTGTGCAAATAACAAAACTTTCCTTGTTTTCCAGACTCATTGGATTCCACAACGGGGCAGCCCCTAGATCTCACTAGTTGTAAGGTAACAATTTTAATTTACTTAATATTATGCCTTTAATTACCATTTTAGTTTAAGAATCCGGCGAAAGCCGCTCGCTTTTTTATTACGTCTAAGTATCGCTCTCTCTGATAGCAATATTCATCATCAGCCCGTATACGGCCACTGCTGAACATAGGCCTTCCCCAAACGACGTCACGAATAGCGGTCCACCAGCAGTAGCGGTAGAAATATTCTGTTGAAAATTAGATATGAATTTACCTGTCTTCCGTAATATCAATAAATTTGTAATATTTTGAATACTTTAACTTTTATGTAATCTGGGACCTAAGTGCTTGGGAAGACAAACAAAACGAACCCAAACTGGACGTGGTTCAATCGTCTCGTTTAGGAGTGCCTATGGCCACCTTCGGTCGCCATCATCAGACCAGTTGGATGGCACCTTGAAGTTGCAGTCTTTGAATTTAGTACCTAGTAATAAATATAACATGTGCAGGCAGTGATTTAAAAAGTGTTTAGTTACAGAAATCTGAAGATGAACAGATGGAGTCTGAAGAGGTCTCCTCTTCACAAGACTGGCTCGTGTCCATACCCTCAGCCGTAGAGTACCTCACCGATACTAAGGACAACTTGGAGAAGGTCTGTATCTACCATATTATAAGTCGGATAGATAAGAATGGGATTGAAAATGTCTGTGGGACAACCTTCTTATATCATAATTTGATCAAATATGTTACGTTGTAATCTTTAATACCATTCTTTTTTTACACGACTTATAATTCAATCAATAGTCAGTCGGTCAGCAGTACAGATGTTACTGTGATTTTCTATTTATATTGTCGCTGTTTTATTTTCTATTTGTTAACTTTCCGTTTTGTCCATGTCGCGTCCAGTCCAATTATAATTTTGTACTGCTAATTGTACAATTAGCATATCGACAACGTATTAGCGTTTTACCCAGATCACATTTTGCAAAATTATCGTTTTGCCTAGAAGTCCTCAAGTCTCCATTATTCATAATAGTTTGCTAACTTAAAGCAATGCTAATTCTCACTCTGTCTTCTTCTATTGACATAAGTCAGAGTGAGAAATAACACTGTTTAGCAGCTGTTTTAAGTTTGTCAGACCATTGCGATGCAGGAGGTTGCGTGTTCAATTCCCGCCTTGGGATAAATGTTTGTACGATGAAGGTGGAGGAGAACCGCTTAGTACGAGTGGATGGTATATCCACCTGATAAGGATGGTATTGAACCGTCCGTCTGCTTGTCCTCGAGTGGAAGGGAGATGGTGAATCAGGTCATGAAGTTCCTGGGATTGTCCAACATTATTTATTCATTATAAATGAAGATGACAGCATGCTGTCTCGCTTAATGTGATCTAAGCGAGACAGTCATTTTCACTCCCATTTTTTATCTATACTACGTATTTTGTGAACCGACTTGAAAGAAGTAGGTTCTCAATTCGTCTGTATGTTTTTTTTTAACGTACATATATCCGCCAATCATGGACCGATTTTCAAAATTCTTCCACTGTAATTGTGTCACTGTATAATTGTCTCATAAAATTTTTATCCCCAGGGGATTAGTATTTATCCCGCAAAACTTAAAATAAGTGTAAAAGTAAGGGAATTTGAGGTCGGTTTAACGTTTTTTAAGACACGCCTAATTATTACGTTTTAATAATGTTGTAAATTTTCGGATATCTTTGCACCTAATCCACCAGCTGCTGCATTTAAACCGTATCTCAATGAACTTAAAACACATTTTCGTTCCAGTTCGGCGACGGCCTAGCGCCCGTAGAGACAGAAACGCTGCAGCCCTCGAGTCAACAAACAGAACCGCACGCGACACGACGGCATACTGTCGGACCCGGCGACTGTAGGCACACGCAGGTAAATAACATATTAATCATTTATTTATTTATTTTATTTATCTCTCACAAAGATTATACAAAATGTTATGTTTACATGACGTGATATATTATGTATACTCGAATATTAACCTGCTTTGTGAGAGACTGAAAAAGGTATAAAAATCGGCATTACAGGTATTTATTGAAGTTGACACTGCTGGTGTAGGTCTCATACGTAGACCGAGTCACGTTCTCGGTCACCCCGTTGACCCAATCACCGCTGCTAACCCGGAGGTGACGACAACCGATTCACTTCCGCACACTACACGACCGACCAAAAATCGGGGTCGAGGAATTCCCCGAATGAATGATTAATTTTGCTGCATCTTATTTACAAATTTCTTAGTAATTAATATACATATGTTCAAAATAATAGCAAATTTGATTAGATCTTAGTTTATGTAAAATATATGATACTAGTTGCTGTCCGCCCTTTCGTCCGCGTTTTATCGAGATAAAAAATAGCTTATAAGTTATTCCAGGTTAAAGATGCGCGACTGTGAATGATTTCATTCGAATTATTCGACTTGACAAATCATTCGAACGATTCGACTGACTAGAGCAAATTAGTTACTAATTTGGTTAGTAGTCGCGCGTCGTTCGACTGCCCGAGTCGGCCTTCATTTCATTTGTTATTCGACGTGGGTTGGTTGGATTATGATCGTTCGACTAACAAAGTCGACTCAGAGCCATGAATGATCCATTCGTAGAAGCATTAGTAATTACTAATTAGTAGTTGTCATTCGACTTTGAAGATCAGTATATTACTAATTTTCAAGTCGAATAAGGAAATTAGTAGTTTTCGATTATTCGAATAGTCAGATAATTCGCAGTCGCGCATCCCGATTCCAGGTCCCAAACTATACCCATGCCTCCTGTGTGACAACATCTTAAACACGTAGTTATTGTACCTACCCTCTTTGATCTTAAACTGTTTATAGATTTATTATTCAGGTAGCATCATAGTATATAATTTTAGTATTTACTATAGTATTGACTCGAGATTGACATAAAAACTGATAATTATTTTTATTAATTGCTATGTATCGTATAAGATTTATTGTTTTGTTATTATAAGTTATTCTTGTGTAACCTGACTGTTGGACGTTTTGGTTTTATCTGTAACTCCATTTGTAAAATAAAATTAATGAAATGAAAAATGCCAAATTTCAGCCTAATCGGTTCAGTAGTTTTTGCGTGAAAGAGTAAAAAATATCCATACATCCATCCGTACTAACTTTGACATTTATAATATTAGTAGGATGTATGTCTTATTGAATCTACTTAGTCTATAAGAGTTATTTTCCATAAGGCACGTGCGAAATCCCCCTAACACAGGTGTATACTTAAAAGGGGATTTCCAAAGCAATTTAAAGATTTGTATATATTAATTTAAAGAAATGAACTATTTAAATATTTATGTTATTGGTGCAGTTCCTTGTATTTGAATCTCTATATTGTTCACAGGGCTCAGAATTGGGGGCGGCCGCGTCAGCGGATTTACGACCTTCGCCGCTATACGTGTCCGCACAATTCAACGTAAGTCAAATAGAGTTAAAATTAGCCCAAACACGTTATGTCCGTCCATCCATCTTAGGCCACATCTTCACTTTCTCAAGTGTTATGGTGGTCAAATGCTTTAAGGTCCGTTTATATATACAGACATTGAGCGTGCCAGACACGTGCCGGTGCAGCCGACAGACACCGTTTCATCATCATCATATCAGCCCATACACGTCCACTGCTGCACATAGGCCTCCACCATTCGACGCCACAAATAGCGGTCCTGAGCCGCCTCCATCCATCGACTCCCTGCCAGTGGCCTCCATCCAGTGGATGGTCTTCCCACACTCCGTTTCGCATTGCATCGTGGCCGCCACTTGAGAACATTTACTCCCCAGTGGTTATCAGTTCTGCAAGTTATATGACCTGACCATCGCAACTTCAGCTTACTAATTCTGAGAGCTATGTCGGTGACTTTGGTTCTTCTACGTATTTCCGTACTTATTCCGGATTCTTTTCCGGATAAGTATATCATATAAAGAAAAATATCTATCTACATATGTAATATTATATTAAGTACATCAGTCATCTAATACCCATAACACAACTTCTGCCTATAGTTCGGAGATAGATGATGCCGTATGGATTGTCCAGCATTATTAATTTTATTTATTTTTGTTGTTCGCGTGGGCACTGATAGTATTAACTGTATTATTGTTACTTCAGCAACAAGCCTCCCCCAACGTGTCGATGCTGCCCAACACAAACTTGGCCGCCTGTCAGCTGTTCAACCAGCCGCCAGCGTACTTCAGCGTAAAGGACCAGCATCTACTGAAACCGCCCATAGCCATGCAGACACAAGGTATGTCGCTATACGGGAATGGAACCCGCAGTACATATAATGGCAGTACCATGTATACGCATAATTATCCTACAACATATCCTTTGTAAAAAGGCTTATTACTAAATATCAGACTATCTAGAAGATTAAAAAGCTTGGGGCGGATTTTGTTCCAACTCGAAAAGTAACACCTAACAGGCTAAATGTAAAATGAAATAAAGTAAAGGTTTCTTCGTCGCTTCTTTACTTTATAGCCCGGCTACTTGCTCAAACATTTGTACTAACATGCATGCACAAACACAGTTTGCGCACACAAGCAATATGGAGCGTGTGGCCGGGCTCATCTTGCTTGCGCAAACTGGTCAGTAGCCGGGCTATTAGTCTACATACCGAAGGGACCGAAATCAAAATATCACTTTATTTCCAAGTCAGTGTTTAATTTTAACAATTTGACCTTTTCTAAGTTTACATTTCAAGGAATTTATAAACTAACATTAGTATATAAATTCCTTGGTACATTTATTGTATTTACGGAAATAAAGTATTTTTACTTACCTTTGACTTTTGAGTGTTTAGTCAAAAAATACACCGAAGAAACACGTGATATTTTATTTTTTTACTATACACTGAAGAGTCTTTGAGTTTTTGATCACGAAGGATTCGTTAAAATTAATAGATATCTAATGCTTTATTCAGAAAAACTTAAAACAGTTAAAGTAACGTTTGGTACAAGGTAAAATAAATTGGTGGCCTTATCCAAAAGCCTTTTATAAAGAATATAAATTGTTACAATTTACAGAATTGCAATTGACCTAAGCTATCTGTAGATTGTTTGTAACAGTCTGCAGTTAGCTCAATTGTAAATAAATATTATTTGATTGTTATTTTCTTTGTCAATTGACCAAATAGTTTTAGAGAAAATTACAAAAAACTAACGCTCCTTGAGGGAATTACTTTCTATTCTCATATAGATCCTTGAAGCTTTAAATAATGACATTTATTATTTGTTCCGTTAGTATATAAATTCCCTGTTCCGTGCCTATATCCGGAATCCATATTGAGTCAAGAGTCTTTCAGCGTTAGTTCGTAGACATTTTCTCCATTCTGCTTCCGGCGCTACTGTCGTTTCCGTTTTGGCGGGCAACGTGGCGGCGACCGGAATGGCGCATGGCGGTACCACATTCATCGTCTTTCGTAGCGTTAACCCTTTGACCGCCATAGTAACCTATGCATGACAAATCAACTGAGGACCCCTCAACACCAACGACGCGCCGTTCAGAATATCTGTTGTTCACCTTGTGCTTTGGTGTAGAGAACACGGGAATGCGTTTTTGGCGTGGATGTCAAAGTGTTAACACGTGTCCGCGAAAAATTACAACATTGGAACGTTAAAAATTAAATATATATTTTAAAGTTAATTCCTGCCTACATAACGGAGAATGAAATAAACCATGATTATGTGGAAGTATAAAAAAAGTTAATTAATAGGTACTTACGTATGGTGTTTAAAAAGTGTACTTATTTACCTAAATTGTGTATTATTACTTTGTTCCAGCTTCGTCTTTCGGTCGTCGTGCATCAGACGGCGGTGCGCACGTGCCCCGAGGCCGGGAGCGAACCTGCTGCCACTCAGCACCGCCACACCATGTAATCCGTTTGTGCTACTTAGGCAGCTAGTATGATAAGTTACGCCGTGTGCTAAAATCTGCACGCTGTTCGAGTGTTAACCCATTGGCTGCCACCAACGCAAGGTTTGAGTTCTGTGAAACTTCACTCCTGTGCCTTCAACGCACCGTTTGTGTTGAATCTGCATAACAAATAAAACAACCAGCATCAGGGTGATTTATTTATTTATATTTATTTATTTATTGAGGTGAACCACAGCGTTACAAATTTATTTAAAATATAAATAACAATAAAGCCAAAAGGGATTACACAGATATAAAAAAATAAAAAAAATAGTATAGTAGTAAGTCAAGACAAGTTGAAAAATGAAAATTAAATTAAATTATCTTAAAAATATAAAAACTATTATATATGCTAATAATAGCATATATAATAGTTAATATTTTAAAATTTTTATACATATGTATAATAAATATAGGTCATAGTGCGCGCGCGTGTGTTGAGCCCCTGAGGACACCGGTCTCTTAAGAGTCCGGGCAACAGGAGCCACAAGTGTGTTTGTGATGTCATACAAGTTGAGGGTGGCAGTGAATGGGTTAAATAAATAAATTATAGTAAAGAAATTTGTTTCTGTCTAGGTGTCAGATAGCGGCACTCCAACACGAGGCGAGGACTCTGAACAGACAGACGAACACTCCGGCGATGCGGCATACAACTCTAATCTATGCAGGTAACGTTCACTCTTCGTACACTCATACATTCAATCGATGCAGGTAATGTTCACTCTTCGTACATTCATTCATATAAACGTTCACTCTTAGTAATAAATTATTCGATAATCCACGAGGAGTGGAATTTGATGCTGATGTCCTACGCCTAGCCGAACTTCTACTACGGCGGCCAGTCTCATTGGAGACTAGCCAGGTGTGAAGGACATATTATAGTACACAAGTGTGTGCACAAGCACAAGTGCACTCTCTATTCCGTCACTCTCATAATCCGATAGGACGGCAGACCGACACAGTCCGACATTTATTGTATAAATAAAAAACTATTGGCTCATAATGCATCGCGTACGTACCTTGGCGTAGGTTCGGTATTATTGTAAACTAGCTGCTGCCCGCACCTTCGCCCGCGTTTTATCAGGATAAAAATAATATCATCATCATCATATCAGCCCATACACGTCCACTGCTGGACATAGGCCTCCCTCATACGACGCCGCAAATAGCGGTCCTGAGCCGCCTCCATCCATCGACTCCCTGCGACCGCTACGATGTCGTCGGTCCATCGAGTGGATGGTCTCCCATGTAGGGGGGGGGGGGTTTTGCCATAATCACCACGCTTGGCAGGCGGATTGGTGATCGCAGTTTTGGTGTTGAAAAATACTCGGAAGGAAGCTGCAAAATAATATACCCATACCAAATTTCAGCCCAATTAGTTCAGTCGTCCCTCCGCGACGTTATACGGAACGGACGTTGCTCGTATTTAAATTTTAAATTATTTAACAATCTTCTGGAGCGGAGGAGCCCTAGGACTTCGACACCATCTCGCCACAGTCCTCAATATTGCTGTAGCATCGCAGCGTGTCTTCAGTTACGGACTTGGTCATACGGCGCACAAATTATTGCTGTGAGTGAAAAGCACAATTTATCATCCCTAACAAGGTGCGAACTCGCAGCGCGGTATGTGCCGCTTCTCCGCCGGGGACCGCAACCACTACACTATCGAGACGGTGAGTGGCGCACGCGAAATTACCAACCCGTACTCACATGGTGCAAGTGCTACGATAGGAAGTTACGAGACTGCTACGAAAACGGTAATCTGCTACGAGATTGCGAACGTGCTACGTGCTTGCTTACTTGCTACGAGGTGAATACAATAGAGGCTTAACCGACTGCTTCGCTGTTTTTACAAGGCGTATTTGTGCTTTGCTCCTCATATTGGTTCATATATTCGCTACCTGATCTGTAGAGATAAAAATCGCTAGTGATGCTGACTAACCGCACCCCGCCCAAATCAGGCTCACCTGTGCCCTCGAGTTTATTCAAGACGCCGATACAGACTGGTATCCATCAATACTTCTCTGACCCCAACCTATCGGAAAGCAAATCGGCTGAAAGGGGAATAAGCCCAGCTTTGTCGTTTACAAACATCGTCCAGCGCAAGCCCAAGCGTAAGAACGACGATATAAGCAAGTCGGAAATATTTGAGCTGGTTTCATCCCTTAGGGCAGATCAAGACGAGAAATTCACTGCAATTTTGACATCTAAGAATGAAGTGAAACTTTCTATGGACCATATGTCTCAAAAGTTTGGCGAAGTTTTCGAGAGATTGGATTTCCTCGAAGAGGAGAGAAAGAACTACAAATCCCACGTACAGTTTCTGGAGGGTAAAATAGAGACACTGGAGAGACATAGTAAAAAAACTAGCATAGAACTAAGGAATATCCCACAAACTGCGAAAGAGACTAAAGAGGACCTGAAAAAAATTGTCCTGAAAACTGCGCAGGCACTGAGCGTCAAGATAGAAGATTTTTAAATCAAAGAAGTCTATCGCATTAATAATAGATCGAGCACCAACCCTATTATAGCTGATTTTACAACTGTTTTCTTAGCTCTTTTGAAATAGAAATCGATGTCATAGTTCTAACAGAATGCTGGACTAGACAGTATGCGCCCCCGAATTTACATAACTATAATATGTACTATACTAGAAACAGCCTCAATCAAAATGATGGTGTGGTTGTATATGTAAGCAAAATATTCCACAGCTCAGCAACTGAACCGGAACTGCAGGATGGAAATTGTCTTGTTGTTTTGGACAATAACTACTCAATAATATGTTCATATCGACCTCCCTGTTTTGGAAATCCAACACGCTATTCAGATAGCTTAGATAATTTATTAAAAAACCATCACTACAAATATAATGTAATTTTTATTGGGGATATAAACATTAACATTGTACCAGACTCTAGTGTTGCAACATTTGCTGGTGACTATCTTAATCTAATGGCTTCACATAACCTCTCACAATGCATAACTCTTCCTACTAGAGTCAAAACATGCATTGACCATTTTATGATTAACACCAAAAACAAATGGCAATCGTTCGTCTTTAATGAATTGACAGATCACAGCCCTATTTTATTATCAATTGTAGTTGACAATGTGTCTCGCAAGAATTTAGACTATGTAAAAACTAAAATAAATAATGAAGCAGTTAGACAAACCTTATCCCAGCAAAACTGGCTGGATTATTATGACATATGAAGATGCTAACCTAGCCGCAACTATGTTAGTAAGTATTGTTCAAAAAGCTATTGCTAGCAACAGTCAAACTAAAAAGATATCAAACCGGAACAGAAAAATAACCCTGGATAACAAATGAGGCACTAAAGTGCATACATAAAAGAAACAAATTACAGCTAGTTTCAAAAAAAGATCCCAAAAATCTAGAATTACGTTCCAAATTTGTTAATTACAGAAACTATTGCTATCATATATTAAAAACAATGAAAAACGATTACTATAAGAAACAGTTTGAAGAAGCACGTGGCAATATTAAAAACACATGGAAAACTATTAAGGAGATATGTAATCTTAATCAACCTAAAGTCGCTTGTACTAACTTACTTACCCTAAAAAGTACTACAAAGGATTCACTTAATAAAGTAAACTCTTTCTTTACCACAATAGGCAGTTCACAGGCTAGTGAAACCCTTGTTAAATTGGATACTACAGAGCTGTAACTTGCTGTAGCAGCTAGATGTGCAAAATCGGCACAGGCTGACTTGCTTGCTCTGTTTTTTACAGACGTAAATTAAGTACTTCAAGTTATTAACGGTATGAAATCAAACACCTGTCCAGGGTCGGATAATATATCCTCAAACTTGATCAAGTCTTGCGCGCATGAATTCTCATTAATATCAGTTTTGCCTACGGGACCTTTCCTAGCATATGTAAGAGAGCTTTAGTATCGCCAATTTTTAAATCAGGTGATAAAAATATACCGTCAAACTATCGGCCAATTTCACTTTTGTCGATATTCTCAAAAATTATTGAAAAGATGGCAAACAAAAGACTTTTGTCCTTTTTAGAAAAAAACAAAATACTTGCCGATAACCAGTATGGTTTTCGAGCTGGTAAATCAACTGCTGATGCCGAACTACATCTAACTTCACAAATAAATAAATACATGGATGCAGGAGAGAAATGCATTGGAGTATTTATCGATTTGCAAAAGGCATTCGATACTGTCTCGACCTCTATCCTTTTGACACGACTGGAAAACATAGGAGTAAGAGGTGCACATAAATGGTTTGCAGATTATCTTTCCAATCGTTATCAACAGATAAGGGTTGATGAGCAGTTAAGTGACGGTGCCTTCTGCAACTACGGGGTACCACAGGGCAGTCCGCTTGGCCCTACACTTTTTACTGTTTACATTAATCCACTTTGTCTCAGTAAACTGGTCCAAGCTGATACAATTATGTACGCGGACGACACGGTCCTGCTGTTTCATCACTCCTCTTGGGAAAATTTGCGTATACTTGCAGAGACAGGTCTTGCCTTCGTAACATCGTGGCTAGAAGTCAACCTTTTAACGCTAAATACTCTGAAGACTAAGTATCTATACTTCAGAAAAACCAATGTTAGTAAGCCTCCGAGTAACTACAAAATTGTAGCGCACACATTTCCTTGCAACAGATCACTGACGTCTAACTCTATGTGTAACTGTAAAAATCTGGTCTATGAGGAGTCAATCAAATATCTCGGGATTATAATTGACACAAAACTCTCCTGGGGCCACCACATTGAAATGGTTTCCAAACGAATTCGAAGATTAATTTATGTTTTCAAACAGCGGCGCTCTGTTGCGGATCACAAACTTATAATTCAAACGTATCAAGCGCTAGCTGAATGCGTTATAGGATACTGCATATGTTCTTGGGGTGGAGCAGCTAAGACATACATGATTAAGCTAGAGCGTGCACAGCGTGCTCTATTAAAAGTCTCCATGTCACTTCCATTAGACACTCTACCTTTGATCTGTATACTCACTGCTGTGTATTGTCTGTAAGAAAACTATACATACTTGAGTGCCTCCGTAGATACCACAAGGAAACAATACCAAAACTACCGAGTACAAATAAGAGGATCAAAAAATGCCCAGTTCCCTGTATCAAAAGCACCCTTGCACGGAGGCTCTACTATTTCACGGCGCCTACATTATACAATCATTTTAATAAAAAACTTGGTGACACGAGAGAACTAACGTCGTACAAAATAAAGCCAATTATAGTAAAATGGTTAAATACGCTCGATTATGATCAAACAGAAAAACTTTTTGTGAGATATAATTAAACTGTTGAACGAGTTCTTTATTATTTAGTATTAGTATTAAACAAATAAAATATATATATATATATATATATACTTTAAGCTTATAATTTAGGTAATATATTAGTGTAGTTGTAAGGCCAACACTGCTTATGGAAGACTGGTTATCTGTAATACAGTTTAAACTAAACTAAAACAGAAACCAGGGTTTCATTAGGCTTGTTTTGTATATTTTTATGTGAAATAAATGATTTTGTAATTTGTAGTTTGTAGTTTTTCCGTGAAAGAGGAACAAACATTCATACTTTGACATTTATCAGGCCTGCCACACTAAGCTCCTCGCGCTGCTCATCGCCATGGTCCTCGCGGTGCCGCGATGTTGCCCAGTCTCCCCACACACTACTCGCGCAATTAATCGCGACGCTCCTCACTTGTCATTTGCCTGTGCTATAAAATGTATGCGCTGCGCGAGTATGTGGCCAGCCACTCGCGCTGCCACTCGTGCTGCCACTCGCGCTTCTGTTGCCCTTTGACTCGCGCTCAAAAAACCGACAAAATCGTGAGCGATGGGCAGAACGAGGAGCAGGACATGCGGCATGACGAGTAACGTGGCCACTCGACGTCTCTGCATCCTTTCCTTGCTACTTCCCATGCCACTCGTCGAGTGTGTGGCCGGCCTATATAATAGACATAGACACTCATTTATTTACTGCTGCAGTACAAAACAGACATAAAATATATTTAAAATATAACATAGTAACTTATAGTATAAGAAAAACAATTACACAAAATGTGTGTTTTTTTTTTAAATGTCTTTTTTTTAAATGCTGTTACGGCAGCAAAAAGGTATAAAAGGTATACTCAGCATAAATGCCTTACCACTCAGGAATAATATTAGTAGGATTACCCCCTGCCTCATTGACTGCCTCGTTGGTCTAGCGGTCTGCTGGTTTAACAGCTGCTGATAATGAGGAACTGGGTTCAAATCCCGGGTCGGGCTTAATATATTTTATTGGAATTTTTCTAGCAAGATAAATTCATAGTAGCAGCCCGGTTTCAGGAAGTTGGCGGTGTTATACCCCCGTGTCTTAGAAAGCACGTTAAGCCGTCGGTCCTGCGCCTGACCTCTCTCCGGTCGTGTCGGTCTGAAGAGTGTTGACGTCATCCTCAATCCCATTCTATAAGTACGCAGGTTACATGCAGTCGTGTCAAGTAGTTTTTCCTTTCAGAAAAGTGAATATTGGTACTTTACGTAGGCTATTTATTTATTTATATACCTATATATATATTTGAGCAGGTTTATATTTCAATTGATTATATTTATTTATCTTATATCATCTTTGGTATACCCCCTGCCTTTCTTAAATTCACAATTCTTTCCATCCAAAGGTTGCCTGGAACAGATCGCTTATAAGCGATAAGGCCGTCCATTTTACTTGTCCTACATAACATTTTTTGTAATGTTGTTTTCTGGCGTACAATAAAGAATTTTTGTATTGTATTGTTACAGTGAAAATGTATTGCCCCCAGGTATATGATGAACCGGGGCAGCAAACAGCGGCACACGATGACTACTCCCGAAGACGCGGCCAACACTGTCTCCTCCTGCAACTCCGGCTCTATGGTGAGTGGTATAACACTAGTTATTAACATCATCTTTTCGTCCCACTTACCGCAGTGTCTCAACACAAAAGTCCAGTGTGTATTGCCAGTTATGACATATGGCACTGAAACGTGGTCCTTCACTATGGGCCTATCAGAAAGTTCAAGGAGTCTCTCTGCGAGATCGAATCAGAAATGAGGAGATCCACAGAAGAACCAAGGTAACCGACATAGCTCTCAGAGTTGCGAAACTCAAGTGGCAGTGCGCAGGGCACATAGCTTGTAGGACCGACGCTGGGGCCGCCGTAAGGCTCTAGAGTGGTGACCACGTACCGGAAGCGGGCAGCGCAAAATCGGTCATTGTGGAGATCCTTAGGGGAGGCCTCTGTCCAGCAGTAGATGTCGATCGATTGATATGATGATGATTAACATTTCCCCCGGGGCGGGAATCGAACCCGCAACCTCCTGTGTCACAGGCGGACTTTCGCCCACTGCGCCACAGAGGTCGTCTCGTGCGTGATTATGAGGATAATTCCCGTAGAATTAGGGTTTCGGCTTTCCCGAGTTTTATACGTTTTTGGGAATCGGGATTATATTTTCCATTTCCCGGGAATCCGGAATCAGAATTAATTTAATATGATTACCGTTCGATCACAAAAATTTGTTTGATTTTTCAAAGTTCTTTATCTAACATAAAAGTTTTACGTAGATCAACTTAACATTGTTTAGAACCTTACGAAATAAGAGATCAATTAACAAATAACTCGACAGGCTACGGACGCTTTTCTAAATTTTTTAACATAATATGGCGTGCATATGGCGTTTTTAAAAAAACGGTTAACCGACTTCGAAATCCCTTACTTTTACACTTATTTTAAGTTTTGCAGGATAAATACTAATCCCATGGGGATAAAAATTTTATGGGACCTCTTCGGGATAATTTTCTATACAACAGTGAAAGAATTTTCAAAATCGGTCCATATATGGCGGAGATATCGTGTAACATACATAAAAAAAAAATACAGACGAATTGAGAACCTAATGCTTTTGAAGTCGGTTAAAAATTAAAATTTATAATAACTAACACTTCATAAATCATTAATCAATAAAATTATATAAGATTTTTAGCATAATCTACAAAAACTAGTTGTAGTATGAGCACTTTGTATAGCGCGCATTTTTATGTATTAGTTGTTCAAGCTTCATAAACTTTTTTATTTTTTAATTGACGGTTATACATAATGAACGACAAATATTTCGATAATTAATTCCTTCTATTCAAACATACCAAAAAATGAGGGTACTTGCGGACTAGAGCTAATTACGGACGGCAAAAGCTTGTCACTACCCGCGGACCGAGCACGAAGCGGGTGAGGTCCGCCCGGAGAACAATAGGCTAGCGCGTAGAAACTGCATGTAACCAGTTGCTTGTCATACGATATTACTTTTTATGAAAAGTTAAATACAAATGGTAAAATAAAATTAAGGTGTAGTAATGTTTGTGTCTTGCGAAATTCGTAGGGACTTAATATTAATTTTTAAGATACGAAATTGATGACAGCTGGTTTTGATAGATACGTAAATACATATGTATAATTTGTTTGCAGTGAGTATGTAATTAGAGTAATAGTTTTTTATATATAGGTTGCTGCTGGCAGGTCGTGGGATAATTTTGAAGGTTTTAATTTCAAAACTCTGTGTTTTTTAAGCCACCTTAACTAAACTTTTAGAGTTATAATGTACTTTTGAATATTCTCGGGAATTACCAGGAAATCAAAAATAAATCTCGGGACCCGGGAACTAAACACTACGTAGAATGTAATAAAATGAAACACATATTTCTTGCAGATTATTTATTTCCCAGCTGGATTTAAAACCTTGTGAATTCCCTCACCAAACTTTGAAGGTGAGCGTGTACATGCCTATGTCCTGACAGGCGACGCCGCGGACGATCTCGAATTTTTTGCCTTCTGGACTCATCAGATACCATATGTCCACGTCAAAATCTGCAATAAATAAATTTGTAAAGATGTACTTTTATTAACGGAAATTGAAATTTATGATTCTGGTTTCGCATAGCTCCGAAACTACAGAACGTATTGAAATGAAACTTGGCAGTATTTGAGTTCATACTACGAGGAAGAACATAGGATACTTTTTATCCCGGATTTCAACAGGGTTCCCTTGGGAGAGGGGATGAACGTAAAATTGGTTGGCTGCGAATAGCGCCGGAACTACTGAATGTATTTAAATGAAACTTTGCAGGATTTGAGATCATACTATGATAGGACATAGAATACTTTTTATCCCAGATTTCAATAGGGTTCCCTTGGGAGAGCGGATGAAAGTAAAATTTTTTGGCTGCGCGTAGCGCCGATACTACTAAATGTATTCAAATGAAACTTGGCAGGATTTAAGTTCATACTGCGAGGAAGGTCATGTAATACTTTTTATCCTGGAATTCGTTAAGGTTCCCTTGGGAGTGGGGATGGAAATGACATTTCTCGGCCTAAAATAGCGCAAAAACTACTGAATTGATTCGAATGATACTTAGCATGATTTGAGTTCATACTACGACATAAAATACGAGTCCATACCCCAAAAGCCAACAAAATGATTACAAAATTGTTATTAGTGCCGATAAACGACCTACTGGACAGCATCCGGTTTGTATAAAGCTCTCGCTACCAATGATGTTGCCGTCGTCCTGGTAGATCAGCACTGTGACAGACGGCCATTGTGCTGCGTACCCGGGATGACCGCTTGCAATGCATTGGCGAAATGCACCAGGCATTTGATGCTATTCAGTCTCTACTCGCTTATATACCTACCTACTGTCGTGGTGAAGACACTGGTGGAAATGGATACAACTTTGATCTTTGACTACTGTCTCACGGTTCGGTTCACTAAAAATGTTTACCGCCCAACGAAGTGGGCACGGGTCAGCTAGTTTTATATAAAATTTTATTTGGGGAAATATCAGCAGATCACTGTACAGAACACGGACAATTTCGAAAAAATTGTTTCCGACAAAATATTTATTTATGTATGTATGAAACATAAAATGTGTACATATTTCTCTGTTATCTACAACTTCTATGGGAAATATTTTTGGTCTAAGATAATATTTGTTGAGATAACATAGAAAAACCTTTTAAAAATCAGTTTTTGGATGATTTTTCGAGATCTTTTTTTTTTTTTCATTTATTCCCAAGATATTTGAAGAGGGACCACCAATTTGGAGTGTCCCTTTCGAGACTATATCCGAAGACATACATCCTTCAATCCATCCAAACTATCGCATTTATAATCTACTAGCTGCTGCCCGCGCCTTCGCCCGCGTTTTATCGGGATAAAAAAAAGCTTATATGTTATTCCAGGAACCAACCTGTACCCATACCAAATTTCAGCCTAATCGGTTCAGTAGTTTGTGCGTGAAAGATAACAAATATCCATAGATCCATCCATACAAACTTTGAAATTTATAATATTAGTAGGAAGTGTGATTTACCTCTGCCAAATCCGACAAGTATGTAAGGCGTATACGTATCCAGAACTGCATTGCAGCGATCCAAAATATGTACGTTAAAATCCCAATTTGCTTTACGGAGACCTTAAAAAAACAGAAATATTATGGTAAAAAAACCTACGATCAGGTATCCGCCACCTACTCCAGCACAGCTATTCTAACTCGATCGAAAAGTTTCCATGACTCGAAATCTGTCACAAATCTGCGCGAAATTCATATAATCCGCGCGAAATTCAAATATTTTAGCGGTTTTTAATATTTTATGCGTTCTACAAACAATATCAATAGCAGAAAAGTAGTTTACCGTAAATCGTAAAACATTTTCTATGAACCCATGTTTTAACTAATTTCGATTCGACTCGATTTTTGGAGAAATTAATAATGTATTACTAAAAATCAACATCATTACCACAAGCCCCATTAATCGTACTTAATTGGAATATGAATTCATAGAAAATGGTCAGCGATTTTTGAAAAACTACTTTTTGGGTAGTTTTATTCCTAGAAAATATTAAAAACCGCTAAAATATTTTAATTTCGCGCGGATTATTTGAATTTCGCGCAGATTTGTGTCCGATTTCGAGTGAGGGAAACCGTTCCATTGAGTAAGAATAGCCGTGCAGTTCAGTTCATTTATTGATAATATCATTTTGTTACATGTCAAATACATCTTACTTATCAAAATAACTTAGCTAGGTAAAAAGCAATGTAAAAACTAAGGACATAATCATTTTCCTTGGTAATCTTACCAAGGAAAATTAAGGAATTAATTAATTCATATCATTAAGGTTTGAATTGTCTAGATTAAAGGGCTTAGAGTTTGTTAAAACAAAAATAAATAAATTTATTTATTTATTAAGGAACAACAAACGACTACATTAAACTTATTATACATTTATGTTAGTTCTTTACTGTGTAAAGATGAGATATATTAACAATGTAGCCCACAGCGCTATCCACGTATACGTTATATACATAGAGATTAAAAGAAAAACATGCAACATGAGTATTTAAATATTATACGTGTGGATCTACGACATCGGCGTCCACAAATTTGTCGACGAAGAACTCTTCTAAACTGTAATATGCCCATGTCTACTAGGATTCTCTTCAGTTTGTTCGTAAATATTGCATTCGACCCGGCACTAGTTATAGAGTCCGGCAGATTATTGTAAATTTTCACTCCTATATATATATATATATATATATATATACACTCAATTTTGTATTTTGCTTTCGCTCATCTTATTCTGGGAAGTTTTAGTCGATGACGATGTCTAGTGGGGTAGTTGTGGGCTTGAGCCTACGTCGGGAGCTTTTTAAAATGACTTCTGACGAAATTTGGCCGCTTGCAGAATGAACTCGTTTGGCAGCGTCAGTATTTTAGTTTCTTTAAAGAGTTCCCGAGCTGGATGATCCCACTCCACGCTGCACAGGATTCTGATCTCATGTTTCTGTAGACGGAGCGGTCTTAGACTTTCAGCCGGTGGTCCAAAAATACTACGCCGTACGTCATTACAGAATGAAAGTACCCGTGATACGCTTTTTTTTATTTTCTTATTGTCCAGGTCGAGGCTTCTATTTAGGCGGGACAGTGCAAAACACGCAGAAGATAGGGTTTTACAAGTTAGGTATATCTATGTACGGTTCCTAAGTTAGTTTTTGATCTACAGTGAAACCTAGGTACTTAACTATATTGTTTATTTATCATTACAAAGATGTTACAAGTTTTGAAAGCTTTAATTCATCATTTCATTCGTCTGTCGTCTGTTTCGAACATGATAGGGCAAACAGAAAAAAACATGTGTCGTGGCGCCCTAACAGGGCTCCCAATACCTAGCCCCCAAGTGAAATATTTTAGACCTCTCACACTGTATGCATTCGGATTGCAAAATAAACACTTAAACACATTGCCCCGAACATCCCCCTCCGATTTTCTAACGGGGACGTGAGGTAAAAACTGACAGAGTCTGGCTACTGAGAGTTTTTGATACTGATAAAAATTTTAATGAACTATCATGCGCGCGCATTTGATCTAGTAAATCATAAACTCTTTCTCACTAAACTGGAGCTAATGGCCCCTTTCTAAGGATTTCCTACTTTCTGTCGAACCATGAACAAATAACATCTGTACATGACATAAAATCGGACACTCTTCCTCTAGATAGAATAGCCGTTTCCCAGGGCTCAATTATGGGAAATCATTTATTAAATTAACGACCTAACGGCTACTGTTAGGTCGTTAATTAGCATCCACACAAGCGAAATATGTCATGTATGCGGACGATGGATGTTTAATAGTATCAGCGGAAGCCTTCTTAGCGCAAAAGATTGACCTTTGCGCTAAGGCTTCCGTGGTCGAAAAATGGTTCTCCACGAATGGAATGGCAGTAAACATTGAAATAACTAATATTTTCCACTTCTATTTAGGCACTGACAAAAACAAAGTTCAACTAGATGTAGTTTGCAATGGACTTAATGTTCCCATTGTCGACTCTGTTAAAATCATTTGATTGTTTTGCAATAAAACGATTCGAATAACTACGTTCTAATTCTAACTGGGACCTGTACTGACATCTTGCATAGGAGTGTATTGTGCATTGTCCCCCTGCCTAACTAGGCCCTAACCAGCCCAGCTCCTTGAAGTACCGGAGCAGGACTTTTGGTGATTGACAGCTTCGCTTCAGCTTTTCTCTATATGTTGACGGATTTGATGTCTCGAATCCCTTTTTCGAATCGGTTTACACTGTTTTTAAGTTTTGAGGAATAAATCCTCCCATAAAAAATGTTTACGGTACCACCTCGGGATCATCCTCTATACTAACTCAAAAGAATCATAAATGATGGAAATATTAACGGTAATACAATAAATAAAACATCCATACATCCGAACATAGAACCTCCTGCTTTTTCAAAGTCGATTAGAAAACAAAATAATTTCCACCAAATCATTCTTTGATTTTGTTATCTCTTGGTTTACATAAAATATCTTGGATTCTGGAACCATGTACATACATTGACGATATTTCTGTAAAAAAAGTTTGACGAATTAATTATGATAACTACGAACCTAGTTAGTGTGTGTTTGCGCCGTGATGCTAACCGCACTTACCCTGATGAAGTCCCTCGTTAAGGAATGAAACGTTGGTGTTCCTCCAACACAAACTAGGTTCGTAGTTAACCCGCTTACATTAATAATGGACGATAATATCTGTTTACTTACCAACTAGAACAGGTCCAGATTTGACCAAGATATGTTTCAAACAGTTCTCCCGCTCGATGTTCAGTTGGTAACAAGAGTCGACGTTGACAGCTATCTTGCTTTGGTTGAATCGACATTTAGAATGTGACGAATCGGATGTATAGTCCGATTCTAGTTCAAACCCGCCTTGGGACAGCAAGCAACTGGAAGATAATTTGATATTTTTTACAAAAAAATAAAAATCGTTTTCATCATCATCATCCTCATATCAGCCAATCGACGTCCACTGCTGGACATAGGCCTCCTCTAAGGATCACCATCAATGACCGATTTTGCGCTGCCCGCATCCAGCGATTTCCCACTACCTTTACTAGGTCGTCGGTCCACCGCGTGGGGGACCTACCCACACTGCGCCTTCTGGTGCGTGGTCACCACTCTGGAGCCTTGCGGCCCCAGCAGCCGTCGGTCCTACGAGCTATGTGCCCTGCCCACTGCCACTTGAGTTTCACAACTCTGAGAGCTATGTTGGTTACCTTGGTTCTTCTGCGGATCTTCTCATTTCTGATTCGATCTCGCAGAGAGACTCCGAGCATAGCTCTCTCCATTGCTCTCTGTACGACCTTGAGCTTTCTGACGAGGCCCATGTGCCCAGTGGCAATACGAAATCGAATGTCTCTATATTATTGTGTTTTACGCGACGAATAATTCCACGGCAAAAAATTATATGGTGCTCATAACCATGAGATTATTATTTATAGAAAACCAAAAGATTCATCAAAATTTTCCCACAATTGATGGAGAAATCAGCTTATATACATAAAATATATCTACAGCCTAACATACTATGTACTCCTTATTTCGAAGTCTAATAAAAAGATAAAATTGTACAGTACCAACGCTAAAAAGTTTGTTAAGTTATAAGATGATTACAAAGAATATTACAATGAAACGATCGAGCTAACTGCAGACAGTTGCAAACAATGTAGAGGTAGCTCAACTGGTGCATATCAATCAATACCAGTTGAAGGCGTCTCCAAGACGCTGGCTGCATTGCCTCGCTGTATGGCAATGCTGATGCGCTGCGCCAGATACTCCAGCTCTCGCATCACGCGTCTCTTCGACCAGACGCTCAGAAGTGTTTTTCTAAACCCAGAGAGCCTCGGTACGGGTCCCCACGGGCCTAGGGTCTCGACTCCAAGGGGAGCAAATGCATAGTCCAAGATATTTGATAATAATGGACATACACGGGAGCTAAAAGGGTCCTTGCTAGGAAATGTACCTACACACACTTGGTCTTTATTACCCGATTGCTCAAAAAGGAGGGTTATGTTTATCGAGAGTATAATGTATGTATGTATTGTATATGAGGTTTCTTTGTCATGCTCTACAGCCTAAACGGGTGGGTGGTTTTCGAAATGTGAGATATATGAAATATGAATCTTCATAATAGTGGAAGTGTCTATAGGCTGCCATAAACGCACTGCTTGAGCCGTTAACGTTATCCATTGATCAACATACACGGACCGGTCTTGCAGTCATAGTCAGCTTGAAGCTGCCATTGATAACAGCTCGAGCAATTGATGCGAACACTGCTCGCGGGCGGGAAACGCGCGCAACGTGGACTTAAGAGCGCGAGCGGAGGTAACTGCGCGAGAGCAGTCGACAGCTCGAGCAGTCAGTGTATACCTGGCGACTGCTTCACCGCACGACCGCCCGAAGCGGTTGTAACTGCTCGAGCGGTTCCGTGTATGTGTGTACGAACAAGACAGTAGTTTGCTAGGCAGTCGCAGCTTGAAGCAGTCGATAATGACTGCTCCAAGCAGTCCTCGTATGGCGGTCCTATGGTACAAGGCGCCTTCCGCAAAGGCTAAAATAATGTGGCGTGTTTTAAAAAACGATAAATCGACTTAAAATTCCCTTACTTTTACACTTATTTTAAGATTTTCGGTATAAATACTAAGCCCCTAGGGATAATTTTTTATACAATAGTGAAATAATTTTCAAAATCGGTCCATAATTGGCGGAGATATTGCGTAACAAACATACAAAAAAAAACAGACTAATTGAGAACCTCTCCTTTTGAAGTCGGTTAATTAATGAGTGTTTTCTTTCTCTTACGTGACGGGGCCTGTCCACTTATTCTTCTGCCAACGCTCTTCGCAGTCCGTGAGCTGTTGTGCAGCCAGCTCTACATTCTTGTAGTTGTTAATAGTATAGAGTAGCTCGACGTAATCTGAAACAACATCCGTCGGACAATTCCTTCTTTAACATGTACTTGAAAGAGACGACCTCTGTGGCGAGGCGGGCGAAGGTCCGCCTGCGACGCAGGAGGTCGCGGGAATTAGAATCAATAATTTTATTTCTCTAGGCTTACAAAATAAGCACTAGACAAGCAATAGACAAGTCACATTTTATACTATAAACATAGTTATTATTATCAAATAAGAAATAAGGTGTTATTGATATTCTCCACACTTAAATTTTTTGTCCGCTAGTGGAAGAAGTGGGTTCAATTACCGCCTTGGGAAAAAATTTTGTACGATCTGCAAATATTTTTTTCGGGTGTTCTAGGTTCTATATTCTATGAATAATAAAAATATCTATCTATGTTATTATAAGTATATATATCAGTCATCTAGTACCCATAACACAAGCTCTGCTGTGTATATTGTTCAACATTATTATTTATTTACTAGCTGCTGCACACGCCTCCACCCGCGTTTTATCGGGATAAAAATAAGCAGTTTCAATACTCAATGTATTTAGTTTTGGCGTGAAGAATTATCAAATATACATCCATTCAAAATAATCCTACTAATATTATAATAGTCAAAGTTTGTATGGATGGATGTATGGATATTTGTTACTGTTTCACGCAAAAACTGCTGAACCGAGTGGGCTGAAATTTGGTATGGGTATAGTTTGGGACCTGGAATAACAAATAGGCTATTTTTTATCCCGATAAAACACGGGCGAAGGCGCGGGCAGCAGCTGGTCGATCTATAAATGTCGAAGGAATCGGCGCACATTCTTAAAAAAAAGATTAGAGCTGATCGTAGAACTTTCTCCTTATTTCTAAGTCGGTTTAAATACAAACAAATACAAAAATATTCATACCGGCTATAACGCCAGCAACTAAATCGTCTGAACTATTTCTTTTCCTCGCTGGCATGGTGACGTGCTGCGACCAGTCGAAGGAGTCCGGCAAGTCAGAATCACAGTCTGTCTCGTCGCAATTATTACAGCAGCAGTAGTCTAGTCTCTGTCAAAGCAAACGTTATTTACTGAAAATGATCATCATTAATCACGTAATGTATTTTCGCAACTTTTAACCTTCGCCCCTCGTACAGGTCGCGTCACGGTTTAATAGCGCTGACCTTGATGCGCAGAAGTCGTTTTTTTTATTTTTATGCCGTTTAACACCTGCGCAAAACCCCCCTCCACTTTCGCCGAGCGCTATTAAACCGTGCCGTGTACGTGGTAAAATTTTGGACAGCCCTCTCCTCCACCCAAACTCACGCGTATTTTTTTTGGTAGATACGAACTGTCGTCTTTAAATACCAGGTAGTTAACTATAATCTAATTTGATTCTGGAAAATTAACCACCGTGATATATAGTCTGTGATGACGGTTTCGTATTCAAGTATTTATTTTGCAATACTAATACATACAATGTGAGAGATCTTAAACATTTCACTTGGGGGCTAGATATTAGAAGCCCTGTTAGGGCGCCATGCAACTTGAGAAGTAGCAAATTTTAAGTATCACAAATAAAGCTTAATTCTTTAGAAATAGCTCGTTCAATGAAATAATAATAAATTTTTTTTTTTTTAAAACAACTTATTTGTGATAGGAACTATGGTTTGTATATAGGTACTATAAGAACAATAATGCTGGACAATCCACACAGCATCATCTAGCCCTAAGCTAAGCAGATCTTCTATGAGCCAAAAGCGGGCAAGCGTGAGAACGGATACATTGTACATATGTACATAAAGGACTATGTACCACAATATGATTTATAATAATAAATTCTAGGACAAGCTTTAAAAACCTACTTTACAAAATCGATTTATAACCCAAAATGTTGGTTCGGTATCCCTCTTTGTTCTTGAAGGTTCGTCTGTGATTCTGCCAAATCCTGGGAAAAATAACATGATTATTTTATATTTGTAACGAGAATATTTTACTCGTCCCTGTTTGTAACGATAGTTTTTAGTGTTAAATACATAGGTTTTATAAGCTTCTAAATAAAATACGTAAACAATAATCAAAACCTCGCAAAGTTTTTAAGCCTTCTAAATTTTAGAAGAAAAAAATAGTACATTTATTTATTACTTAATACAAACAGTTGAAAACAAGACACACATGAAATAGGTAACATAAAAAAAGCTAAAAAGTGAAGTCGAGTGAAGTTGTTGTTGTAAAGTTGGGGATTGGATCTTCATGATTTTCTGATAACTTTTCACTGATCTTATCTTATGACTCTTATGAGTCAAGTAAGTTCGGCAGGGATTTGAATATTTACCAAAGTCGTCTAAAGGATTCTTCTCACTCAAACCATCAAACAGCTCCAAGTTTTTCTCTTTCGCCAGTTTTTCCACAATTTCTTCTCCATTTTTGTGAATCTTCATGAACCGGTCTGATAACCCATACACCAAATTTCCATCTTCGAAGTCATTTATTGTTTTTTCTAAATCAAAAGACGAAACTGAATAACACAGTGACAGTAGTAAAAGAAACAACATTGTCGCAAAACAAAATGGACGATGATGTTACAAAATGGCTGCCACAATGGCGGACTGAACAATTGAAATTCTTAAATTTTTTATTGTTTTCAACATGAAACGTACAAAAATAGACAATATAGTGGACATTACAGTAATACCGTCCGTTTTTATAATGCTTATCGCTGAACTTCAGCGATTTATGGGCATTTTTCATGATAAGTTAGGTGTTAAGTGTGTGGGCTATTTTAAATATTTTAGTGCAAGGTCGGAATATATATTATTATATATGCGCGTAGCCACCCGCCGCGATAGACGAGACAGTTTATCGTTTCGCACGCTCATTTCCATACGTTCATACTAATAATTATTAATAAGTATTATACATCCGAAAATAACTCTGTTTGTCTGTTACTTTTTCACGCCTAAACGGCTGAACGGATCTTAATGAAAAATAGAGAGGTAAATGGTATCCCGGGGACGGAAATAGGCTACTTGAAAACGCGTGCGAAGCCGCGAGCCGCAGCTTGTATTATTACATATGTATTCAATACAAAGTTAGATAGGTACCTAAGATGAACTCGCTTCTTTTGGAACCGAACGTGCCACAAGAGCCGACGGCCGAAGCGCTTTCTTAAGGTTCAACAAGTCGCTCATCTTTCCATACAAACGTGAAAGGGTAACTACTCTTCAGCTAATATTATAAATGTCAAAGTTTTTATGTTTGGATGTATGGATATTTGTTAGTCTTTCACGCAAATACTACTGAACCCATATTAGGCTGAAATTTAGTATGGATATAGTTTGGGACCTGGAATAACAGATAGGCTATTTTTATCATCGGGAAATCATTTATGGGCAATTGCGTGCGCTTCTATAATAAGCTTCCATCTGAAGCAACTGAACTCCCTATTCGTAAATTTAAACAGTACATTAAACAAAATCTTATCAGGAAGGCCTTTTACTCCATAGATGATTACATCAATGATGTTAATGCTTGGCCAGATGTCGCTCCGTTCCGCACTGTCAGTAGTATGTAAGAAATTCAATGTTCTGTTTAGCTTTAAAGAAATATTGACATGTATCTAAATCGCATTAAATTTATATTTAGATAAGCAAAATAAACATGTATTAGACACATAAGTGATATTATAATGTGCTAGTGGTTTCTTTTACACTTCTTCCACTAGTGGACAAAAAATTGAAGTGAAGAGAATATCAATAACACCTTATTTCTTATTTGATAATAATAACTATGTTTATAGTATACAATTTGACTTGTCTAAGTGCTTATTTTGTAAGCCTAAAGAAATAAAGTTATTGATTCTGATTCTGATTCTATCCCGATAAAACGCGGGCGAAGGTGCGGGCAGCAGCTAGTTTCATATAAGCCTGCGTCTGATTCCGTTTGAGTACAATATTGTAGTCTTCAAATCCATGGTGAATAAGTTCCTTCTGGGGACAGAGTGCTGCATCTGAGGCCACATCTTCATTTACTTAAGTGAGAGGGTGGCCAAATGCTCATAACCAATAAAAAAAAACGTATTATATAGAACTTAACCAAACATGCATTTGATCTTTATAAGTAATCAAAACCGTTTTCTTGTTTCCAGCCAAGCACCTCTCCATCATCATCTTCATCCATCCGGGTCCGGCGTACCGGTCTGCTGACCGTCACAGAGAGGCCGCCAGGTATGTACGCGTCACATAACTTTGCGGCTGTGTGCAGTGTCATTTTGAGCCCTGAAGACCTAGCATAGGCTTTACGTGGTAAAAATATAATACGTTTGCTATTAAAGGAATGCTAGTTTACGATAGAAAACAACATAAATCATGTCAAATAACCCCTTGTGATTTTAAAGGAAGTCCTTTATTGACGTTCTCAATCATAACTTTAATGTTTTTGTGTCAATAAATTGTTAAATATATTATTTTTACTGCGCGAACCTTATGGTAGGACTGTGATGCTGAAGACTTTAATGTTCTATTACTTTAGTCTTGCTCGAGTTTTTATTTCGTACGTATTAGAGTTTGAATATTGCTTGAAGTTTTTCGTTGTTTTCCTTTTGTTATTGGTTGCAACTCTAGACGTTTTGCTATTTTTGAATATGTAATAAGTTTACTATGGATATTTTCTTATGTAATTTCTTTTTTGTATTCCTCAAATGTCTATAATTTTCCGGGTTCTCTAATATTGGGTGTCTTTGTCTAATATGGGGTGTATACTGCTTCCTTTTAGAAATACCAAAACGTCAAAAACCCGATTTAACATAGACGCATGGTAACATTTTATTTTTGCTAATTTGTTTTTTTTTTTTTTTTTGCTCACAACTCTTTAGTTATTAGCCCAGAATTAGTCTTGGAGGTAGAAGCTCGAATGAATAGAAATTACCTACCACCGTCTATCCAGAATACCTACCAGAACAGTAGTGGTAACCTAAGCCCTTCACAAAGCACTAGCCAGGGCTCTATCACTGCTGGGACACCCTTTACCCCTCCAGGATCAAACCAAAGTTCAGCGAACCCTGGGACGTCAAATTTTGGTCAAAACCAAGGATCTTTAATAACTGGGGGGTCAAACTTCGGACAAAACCAAGCCCTCAGTACGAATCAAGGTAGCATTGTCGCTGGTACGCCTAATTTTGGACAGAATCAAGGGTCGATCATGAGTGGGACCCCTTTCAGTCCAAGCCAAACGACGAGTGGGGTAAACCAGGGGTCAATTGTCGCTGGTTCATCATTCGGGCAAAGTCAGGGAAGTAATGTAACAGGGATGTCAAATTACGGACAAAATCATTCGATGATTACTGCAAATCAGGGGTCTATAATGTCTGGTACACCGAATCAAGGGTCAATCATGAGCGGTACACCGAATTTCAGTCAAAACCAGGGAACAATCTCAGGAAACCCAAATTTCAGCCAAAACCAAGGGTCAATAATGTCGGGAACACCAAACCAAGGATCTATCACACCCGGAACGCCAAATTACAACCAAAATCAATCTCCCATAACCGGAACCGCATTCAACCAAATCTACAATCAGACAAGCATCAATCAAAATCAGAATTACAACCAAAACCAGCCAAGTTTCAGCCAAAACCAAGGGCCCATGGCGGGCACAACCACCAACCAGAAATCTAGACTCGAAACCATTCCACAAGGTTCTATAATGAATGTACAGACATTACCTACTGGCTCAAATATGACTCAAGCTGTTGCTCCATACACACCTATCACTCATACCGGCTCTATAACATGCGGGACTCCTGTACAAAGCCCTGGCCAAACCGCTCCCGCTTTCGATTACTACAACACTTTTAATTACAACTTCGGAGCTAACTTCGCGCCGAATACAGCAGCAAACTTCAGTGCGAACACTGGTTATCAGGAATATGGAAATAACTTATGTGTGAATTATCAGAATCAGAAACCGACTGGGTCGATTACAGCGGGAACGCCAGTGCAGAGTGGTTTTGGTTCTAATTATGGCACAAACGAACCAAGTCCTAGCTATGGGACGAACCAACAAAATTCAAATTATGGACCGAATCAACCAAGCTCGAATTATGGCTCAAATCCACAAAGTTCTAATTATGGCGCGAACCAACCAAGTTCTAGTTATAACCAGAATCAGAATATCGGTTCGATAACTGCTGGTACCCCAGTACAAGGAGCCAACTATAGTTCTAACTTTGGCCAGAACCAACCAAGTTCAAGTTACGGCCAGAACCAACCAAGCTCCAATTATGGGCTGAACCAACCAAGTTCCAACTACGGCACAAACCAAGCAAGTTTCACCGGACAAAACCAAGCAAGTTTGACCGGGCCGAACCAACCGAGTTTCAGCGGACAAAATCAAACCAGTTCTAATTTCAGCCAGAACCAACCTGGTACCAACTATAATAGACAGAGAAAGTATTCAGGACCACAGCGAGTGAAACTGCAGGCGTTGGCTACTGTGCAAGAAATGGGTAAATCTTTATTTTGTTTTTGGGTAAGGTTATGGGTACTATAGGAGGTTATGGGATGAAAAAGTACTTTGTACAATACTTTAATACTACGTAAAGGTACAATGTACTACTGGTCGATTCAGATATATTCGAGTATCGAATGAGTGACTCATACTATTTTCGCCGCTATATTTATTCCACTCTTTTATTTGCTGTTTGGTTGTTCGACCGACAATCAAATAGTCATGTCCTAATTACCGATTAGATTTTTTTATGACAATAGATTTTATTTTTGTTCTACAATTTGTATTTTTTTACATACCTTACTCAGGCGTCTAAATGACTATTTTTGTAATCAGAATATTCAATAGAATAAAATTGTGTTATATTTATTGTTTTACTTACAGCTTGCGTGTAATGCCGCAGGTATTACACGTGGTTTTCGTGATAAAACAGACCGAGTTGCAGTGGCAAACTTTAATTTTATACTATTTTCATGGAAAAATCATCTGGAATAATCTTTGTTACATACTACATAATGTTGGCTTAATAAAATTCGAGACTTTCGTAAATACTCATATTTTTCGAGTCGAGAGATTCGCATCTCTATCGGTCAAAAGTACATGTGTCTATGAAATATTTCATTCTGTCATTCAGTCTTCATTCACTCACCTGTTAACAATTGAGGAACTTCATAGTCGTGCATAGACCAAACAGAAAATATATGACTGGACGGAGTAGTTAGTCTGAATCCACAAGCTAGTACGTTTTTGTGTGTCCGTACCCAAAGGGTGCCAACGGGATATATCTTAATTTTCAATTTAGTTTTATTACAGTTAATTTTTTAAAACATGAATGGGTCTTGGTATCATAATATTATAGAGAATATTGTGGATATTTTCAGATTATTCTGTAATAGAGGGAAAGTTTAGTAGAAGTGGGAAAGTATCTTTTTAAAACACTTGTATAATTTTCTGTTTTTGCATGTTGTGTGTTTTTTGCGCTAGTGTTTTTGTGTGTGTGGTAGCATTAGTTGTGTGTGTGTGTTTTTGTCACTATAGTTTATTTAGTAATTTAATATTAGGACATGGTGTAGACTAGATCTTTGGAGACGTTCATAGGTGGGTACTGACTAGCGTTCCGAGCCGTAATGTAACGTGTTACATAGCGGGCGTTCGTGCGTCTGTACGGGGAATGAAGGCGCGAGCGGGTTATTGACGTTTCATGTTCGCTGGGAATAGTAAGTTACGCCTCGTAACACCAGTCAGCCGGGCTTTCCTATTTTTCTTCCTGGTCGTAATTTTTGGTGGCACTTTTATAACAAATATTTGTCCCGTGAGAATCGAATCCACAACCTTCTGGAACTCAGGCGGACTTTCGCCCACAGTGCTTCTGCCGTCGTTACTCGTCAGTTTATATCTTAGCTCTAAGTCAGATTTTAATAACTTTATTTCTTTAGGCTTACAAAATAACCACTTACAATTAGACAAGTCAAACTTTATACTATAAAAGTTGTGAAATATTTAGCATAATTTGTTCATCAAAGGCTGGCCATCCAAAGCTGTCAGTAATTTGATCGTGATTTACACACCAATTTCCATTTTATTTCATGAATTTTTCGTGTAGATTGTGTTCTTCCTAAAAAATCTGCCGATTGCATTACATTGTTTTGACAAAAGCTGTTTCGTACAAAATATGTTAAAGTTGACATAGAAAGATCATCCCATTATTCATACATGTTTACTTTTTTATTAGCCGGTACTGGGCAAAGGCCTCCCTTCCCTCTTCAAGTCTTCGTGCTGTAATGTAAAAATATACGAATTAGTGCTTATGTAATTAAGTATAGGACTTATTTATTTTTTATGTTATTTCAGCTCGAGAACACGCAGAGAGATACTCCCCCGTCAGGAGGGCCGAATGTTCGCCCCCGAGACAGGCGCACGATATCGCATCCGCAAGGGCAGAGTATCACCAACTACAGGTATGTGTAGGCATGAACTCATCACCACACGTTCGTCCACTGCTGAATATGCCTTCCTCAAACAAGGGGGGTTTCGCTCTCCACGCTTGGAAGGCGCTGACCGAAATCCCCATTTAGTGAAACCCCCCGATTGGTGGCCGACGGTTTTTTTCATAGTCAATTAACCCGTGGCTTTCTACGCGCTTTTCATAGATGAAAAGTAGCTTAAGCGCTTCTCCGGGATACCATCTACCTCCCTGCCAAATTCATTGCGATCTGTTCAGCCGTTTTAAAAGTAACAGATAGAGTTACTTTCGAATTTATAATATTAAGTATGGATAGACCTTCGTTTGACCACAATCACACCTGATGGAAAGTGACGATGTGACCGACGATGTATCACGAAGGTCTAGAAGACACCTGTTCACTCGTGTCAAGAAGAGATCCAGATTGTAATTGACCGGAAAAGCAGACGGACGAGTGTTGAAAAATACATGGAAGGAAGCTGTTGGTCTATCTCTAGTTTTTTGAGGTATACAAAGTTATTTGGCAGCTGTCTCACTCGCACAATAAATTCATTCAGTGAACGTACTAAACGTTACACACAGTTATATTCAAGTAATAAGAAAGTTTTATTTGCTATTCATACAAAAACAAAATAGGGTGTTATCTATTAGTGAAAACAAAGCAGAATGATTGTACACTCAGCCACAAGGACTAGGCTTTTTTGAAAACTCTAATGTCAAGGTTGAGAATATACTAAAATATAAATTTATTCAGGTAAAAAACAAGATAACATTTTGGTTAGAAGTGCCATAAAGCCCATGTAGGTTTAACAAGACACAGGAGTTACTCTTAAATTGTGTCCTCCTTCCTGACGTGCTGATTTTTTAATTCATTTATTCATGATGGCAATGTATATTTCCAGAGAGGGTTAGAACGCCGCAACACGCCATCTGCCGGCGCGTCGCCGCCGCTCGCCGAAGTGAGACTGAACACGCCCGCCGCATCCATGCCAGGTATTTATTACTGTATTTGGTTCTAGAATCTAATATATTTTATATAAGCTGCTGCCCGCACCTTCGCCCGCGTTATATCGGTATAAAAAAATTGCCCATATGTTATTCCAGGTCCCAAACTATACCAAATTTCCATACCAATCAGTTCAGTAGTTTTTACCTGAAAGAGGAACAAATATCCATACATCCATCCTTACAAATTTTGACATTTATAATATTAGTAGGATAGGAAGACATGAATGAAAACTTAACATAAACTGATTAATATTAACAGAAAAGAGCAAGGTTATTCAGCATAAAGAATAAAAACATAAATAATTCGTAGAATATCAATGGTGAAGACTTCGTCTTATATTCAGGCAACCATGGCTCAAGGTTCTAAATGGTCTACTCGGGCTTGTCCTTGAAGCTTTGCAGCCAGCACCCAATCACAATGCCATCTGGTATCCTTAAGGCGATTCCCAGACCCAAAGTAGCGCCGCCACCTATTTTATCGTATTATTACATAAAACCAAGGAATTTTCAAAAATCCCTTGACCAATTTGTGATACCTATCTTAGCTTTTTTCAATGCCTCTATAATAATTTTATTTTGTATAGTTTAGAAAGAGATGCGAAGTTGCACTTTTAGGCCACCAAACTTGGTTTTCGCATCTCCTCCTAAGCTATACAATATAAAACTATTACAGAGGCATTAAAAATAAGCATATGATAAGTGACAAACGGGCCAAGGGGTTTTTTGAAAATTCCTTTGTAATAAAACTTTTTAAACTTTCGCGATTTGTTGACATAATTAAAGATTATTTATCGGGTATTTATCGCGATGGAAACGTAGGGGAAAATATAACAAAAGGTACGCGATAAATACCCGATAAATAATCTTTAATTAATTCCTTTGTATATCGTAATAATACGATAAAATAGGTGGCTCTGAGTGGGCCGGGGTAGCCCTTTAACACAAACTCTGCTTTGGATCTAGATGATGTTGTGTGGATCGTCCAGCATTATTTATTTACTAAACTTTTCTAGGTTCACCGATCCACGCCATCGGATCCTCTCCATCATTAGAACTGTCACGGCTATCATCAGAAGCTGGTAGGAGTCTGCTAGTATCTGCGAGACAGCTGGTCGGGGAGACCGCGGTTGCGGAGTTACACGCGACTTCTACTCTTACACAGGTATAAGAGACCTTTAACTTACTAACAGCGATATATATAGAATTATTAGAAACTCATCTTTCCTAGAGACCGAGAGAGCTCAATATTGGTGCCGATTTTACTCCATGTTTGTATTCGGAGTACCAGGCAAACATGACAATTAAGTTTGAATTCGACTCTCGAGAACGAGTAATTGTGTCGATCCAGACGCAGAGCCATTAACCAAAAAGTTGAAGTTGAGAACATTCGTAATACTTCGGATTTATCATCATCAGCCCATTTACGTCCACTGCTGAACTTAGGCCTCCCCAAAGGACGCCACGAATAGCGGTCCTGAACTGCCTCCATCCAACGACTTCGGATTAGGACCTACTAACGTATACTTTCTAGGTTGGAATTTGAATCATAAATCCACATTACACATGTGTAATAATACTATCGATACCATAGCCGAAAAGGGTTGAGTTTGGACCCCGAGGGAATCGACTTTGTAATTATTTCTTGACAAAACACAGGTTTTGTTGAAAAACCAGTAAAATAAATTTTGAAATAAATGTGCATATACATATAAAAAAAAAAACAAATATTGTTTCGTGCTTATTAAAAAATTATGTGACGTGTGATGTGTATAAGACAAAGGGTCTTATAACCAGCGTGTAACATAATAATACTTCAAGGTCGCAATGAAAGTGATAACACTGACCTTATTGTTCTCGTTACGATCTCTTTCATTAATAATTTTATTAAAGTCTATTTAGTAGCGTGCTCATTCCTGAGCAGTGCTCATTCCCTTGTATATCAAATGACTGGCTTATAACAACTAATTTCGACAGTTTAGTCATCGGTTCCATGGTGTAACGGTTAGCACTCAGGACTCTGAATCCTGCGATCCGAGTTCAAATCTCGGTGGAACCTGACTTTTTGCATTTTTGTTTTTGTAGATTTGTTGTTGTTTGTGTAATGTAATTGGTACATATTTTGATGCTGACGAGAAAACTTGGAAATTGCCTTAGATATTTTTTTATTAATAGTATTGATCTGACTGATATATTTTAGCGATAAGGCTGTCGATTGACTCACTGTTTGTTTTTGTGTAAAGCTAGATAAGTGAGGCCTTTCCCCAGCGGTGCAAATGATGGCTCAAAATATGTATAATATTAACAAGACTACGTATTTAATGTCTAAGAAAAAAAAAGTAAATAAATATAAAGATGAAAATATCCGCAAACGTAACGCCTGAATCTATTTATTTATCAAAGAAGTTATGTTCTGCACAAAACTTTACTTAATTTTTACCTTTGAAATTCCAGGAACTCGCGCTGAAACTGGGCATCAACATCCACACCGTCCTATCCAGCATCAATCCGTCCCAAGAAGTACTCAAAGCCCTTCACATATCAAACTACAACCTGCTCTCCGGTCACACCAGCCCGGTCAGCCCCGGCTCACCCTTGCACCAGATCACCGAAGGCCTGAGCTACCTACACACTGGATCGATCACCAGAGGGACACCGCAAGCCTCAGCAACACCTTTAGACCTCCGAAGCAATGTAGACATGGACACCGGGCAGTACCAAACATTGCTACCGATGGTGCATCCGCAAATCCATCTAGTAACCCACAGATCTCTGAACAATTCCCCTATATCTAACCCTGGATCACCATTGGATATGATACAGGAAGAAATTGGCAACGGAGACAAAGACCTGAGGCACTATAACACCCATCCTCAGATTAGTTTGACTGACTGTCTCGGATCAGAGATCACTCTGGTGGCATCGTCGTCAGAAGACAGTATGGATAGCTTGGAGAACTCTAAATACCATATACCGCAGTTCGTGATCTCTGAGCCGTCAGATCTGGAACATAGACCGTCTATAACTAAAGGTATAGGACGGAAGGTCAGTCAAGAGACGGAGATTGAAAAGGATCAAGCGATGCAAAGTCCTAAAGAAGAGACGGAATGTTATTTAAGAAGAGGCAGTGATAAAAGTCTAGGCTTCAGTGATGATTCTTTAAGCAATGATTCTGCAAACGCGTCACCTAACTGCGACCAGAATGTTCAATCTTTATATTCTAATTTAGTATCCATAAGCTCTGGTTTTAGCGAGAATAGAGGAAGCTTCTCGGAGCATAGAGAGTCTTTCTCATTCTCAGATAGAGGGAGCTTTTCAGAACGGGGCGATTTCGGTAGATCATCGATGTCCGAACGGAGCGACTTGGGTCGAGGCAGTTTTTCAGAAAAAGGCGAGACGCCTAGAACGTCATTCTCTGCCCAGGGTATGTTAGGAGAAGTTAAGGAGTACTGCGAGGATGTTTACATGTCGAAAGACGATGACGAACTGAATAAAATACAGCGAAGCACGATGGATTTGAGATTAAGTGACATCTGTCGGCCGGATGATAAAATACCTATTTTGCTATCACCGCAAAAAGTATCTTGCGCACAGGAGTATTACGAAGTTACTTTGTCGACCGTATGTTCGAAGTTGGACTGTAAAAGGATTTTAGAGTTACTCAAAGAAGCGATCAACAGTAGAGTTCCGCCTAGAAATATATTTGAGACGCAGGACGATCTGACTGGATTACTCAACTTGGAGTATTCGGGAGGTATACAAATAGAATTAGTGGTTTGTGAAAATAAAGCGATGGAGAAGAAAGGATTGAAAATGAGAAGGATTTCCGGAGATCAGAGGGAATATGGGAAGCTGTGTGAGCAATTGATTACTAGTTTGACAGCTTGAGTTGACGGCTGTCGATACAGTGTTACATTTATTTGATCAATGAGTAGAGAAAACTACGATTTGATAGTCGATACTCAAGACACAGTTTCGGAATTTTAGAGCTCAACCACGGAGGTTTGTACATTAGGTACTTTCGAAAATTCCATATTTACTTTGACTTAGAAATTGTAATTCTCTGACTTATTAAAAGGTGAAACCTTCAGTGACTTTTAGACGGTTGAATTCCAAAAAAAATTATAAATTGAGTCAATTTTATTGACGAAATATGTCAATTGATGATATAATGATATATTCATGTCAGATTAGTAACGTCTGGTACAGTGAAACTTTATTTTATTGCATTTATAAATTGATTTTTCATTCCTCTATTTATTATTTTAGACGAAATATATATTTTATTTGTAGTTAACGACATAATATTTTTACGTAATATTTATGTAACGATTTATTTAGAAGAATTTATTTGAAAATTCATTTTATTGTAAATATAAAATTGACACCAAATACTAGAGTTTGACTCTAAATTAGGAAGAAAATAGTTTTAGTTTAAGATATTAGTTGTATCAACTTAGACTTTTGTAATTTAATGTACATACACAACTAATTTAAAATACTTTAAATTATAATCACAATTTGAAATATGTAATGCAACATTTATAATAATTTGTGTTAGCATAGATAGATCGGGTGAATAACAACTTCACATAAATGTACATTAAAATATTGTACAAATAGATCAAGATTAAAATATTCATTCATTATTTTAAATATTAATTGCAAGAACAGTTCTAAAGAACTTATTTTAATAATTTGAGGGATATTTTGAATATGACATTTTTTAACGCTGCATTAAATCACAATTCTTTAATTATTATGTAAAATATGTACAACAATACTAGTTACATCCTATGTCTTTACATTACAACTTCAATAGACATTCTGTAACAAATTTGACAAAAAGGGAAGTAGGTACCGTTCTTGCTGCTAAAATGATATATTTCAAGCACATGAGACATGGTTGTCGCAGATCAGGGGGCCAATTCTGCGTATCACGTGATACTTTATCGAGTGAAACTGATTATCGCGGGATATAAATATCATGTGATAAATATCGAGTACCACCAAAAACTACATTCTCGGACGACATAACGAGCAACTCATCAAAAAAAACCCTCAATAAATATTGAATTACAGATTTTGAGAATACGCTTGTTTATCAATCGATATTTTGACAGTTCTAGCCATATTTATCGAGTAGATATATTGCTAGAATTGCCCTCCAGGGGAGTACCGCTACCGCCCAGCAAAAAGTCTGCATTCAAATATAGGCTTTCAGTTGCGGACGGTATCAGATGACAGCCCGTTCGTGCCACTCGTTTGAACTTGTGGGAAGACATTTTGTCATTGTAAAGTGTATCTAAAAATAACGAGTTTAAGCACATATTTTGCACGTTTTGTGCTGTGCTGTAGCGGCGTCGAATTAATGTATGCAGCAGCCCTGCATACATTAATTCGACGCCGCTGCTTTGCCGTATGTTGTCCAAGGCAGTACTTTGTTGAGCTACCATGTGTCTGCGAGAAAATATTGACGAACACCACTCACATGAGGTGGTGGATCATCTGCTTGTTTCGCCAAGTCCATTATAAATCATAGGTACTTGCGAGCACGCCAATGGCGCTAAAGTATGGTCGAAAATAGTAATCAAAAGCTGGTAACTTTCATACCTACATATGTAATTTAGTTTGCAATTTTAAGTCACTATTTTCAAATATTTACAATTAATTTCTTCAGTGTCCTATTTGACAGGTAGACCGACTGACAGACAAAGTGATAATATTCCTGGGTTCTATATTCGATTGTGGAACCCTAAAAAGAGTGCAATAAGATTAGGGTCTCTCAATTTTGTACCCAATTTCTGTAGAGGAGTAGAGTTTGCCATAAGTAATGTTGTTATCGTAAGGTGTATATAATATTTTAATAAATTCCGATTCCATACTGTTTTTACTTGTTTTCTTTCGTATTTTAAGATATTTATCACTAACTTATGGAATCATTTTACGACAGGTTTTTCCCAATAGATCTTAGTAATATTAAGCCATTTTTATTCAGTACTTTCAAGATATAAATAAGATTTTTTTTATAAGACATGATTTTAATGAAGGTAACAGCAGCATCTATTGAGAAGTAGCGGAACTAATTATTGCGAAGCCTTACGTTTGCTGCAGTCTCTTTTAATTCAGATGTTCTTGAGATGTTTACGAAAATTCACAGTAGTGCTCACGTAGATGAGTAAAGCTTATTAGCATTTCCCGAAATTTTCAATATTTAAATTAGGAGTACCTCTGAAACCAGATAACCAGCGCCGGGTTGTAGCATCTATTGATGTGTAGCGGAAATAGTAAGAAGTATGACGACGATCACGCCATCTAGTTTAAAAGCTATGAAATTCTTTGCAGTAAAGGAACGAAAATAAGTTTATTGGTTCTCAACAAAAACACATTAAAAATACACACAGCTGATGGAATGGATAGATCATGGAAACCGAAGGTGGCCATACGAACTCCTAAACGAAACAAGTTCGTGTTCGTTGGATTTGTCTTCCCTAGTAAGTACTAATGGTCCTAGATGATTTATAAACTTTTAAAATATTAAAAATGTATATTTTCACTACTTACCTAGCACTGAATGATTAGACAAAACACAAATTATGACGATGTAAACAATGCAATATCAAAATTAGTCAAAATTAGTCCATTGGTTTAGAGTCAATAATCTTTTACCTAACGAAACCAAAACAAAATGTATTAGATTTATTCTACCAAATTTTAATATAAAACAAGTAAAGGCTGATATAAACGTCAAAGGAGAAACTTTAGACATTGTAGACAGTATTGTATTCTTAGGAATAACTTTAGACAGTAAACTTCAATGGGGCCCACACATAGATAAACTATCGAAGAGACTTAGTTCTGCAGCATATGCAGTCAAAAAAATCCGTCATCTTACAGACGTTGAAACTTCTAGACTTGTCTATTTCAGCTACTTCCATAGTATTATGTCTTATGGCATATTACTGTGGGGGAACGCTGCAGATATTAACACCGTATTTATGCTGCAGAAGAGGGCTGTTCGTGCTATCTATAATATAGGTCCTAGAGAATCCCTGCGTGATAAATTCAAAGAAATAACTATAATGACAGTAACATGTCAATATATTTATGAAAACTTATTGTATACTCTTAAATATCGATTGATTTCCTAAAAATTGCGACATACATAATGTAAATACTAGAAATAAGAACAAACTCGCTTTGCCCAAAACTAGGCTGCACAAGATGAGTGTATCTTTTAAAGGGCAATGTATACGCTTCTACAACAAAACTCCGAGTGAGTTGCAAAAATTATCAATAAATAAATTCAAACAAACTATCAAACATATCCTTTGTAAAAAGGCTTATTACAAAATATCAGATTATCTAGAGGATAAAAAAGCATGGGACGACTTTTGCTCCAACTCGAAAACTAACAACCTAACAAGGTAAAGGTTTCTTGTTCGCTTCTTTACTTTACCTTAAAAAGATTGAAGTGAACAAAAAATCAAAGTGATCACTTTATTTCCCTGTTTTATATATGTAATTTTAATTTTGTGACGTGTCCAAGAGTCCTGTAAGGTATAAAGGAAATAAAGCACTTTGATATTTGTACCTAGGTGTTGTTAGAGCTAGGTACCTACTTATTGAGACCTAATACTCGAGTTCTCTGCCTTCAATGAACTTTTTTGAAGACTTACGGTACTTTTTGCCATTTTTTGGAGCTTTTGGTACCCGGGGCGGACCCAACCACCCCCCACCCCTTACTACACTAGTGCCTACTGCTTATTACTCCCTTAGAGCATTAAGCCAGACAGGAGGCGATAAACGCCTCCGGTCGGACGCAAAAAATTCTGCATCTTTCAGCGGGGGGTGAGGTAACACACAGACTTTTCAATCACGTCGCTATAAACGCACACAACATTATTATCGCATACTCACACAGTCATGCACGTAATGATATCTGTCAGTATACAAAACAATTGCAGCAATAATGAAATATGCTACTGCTTCACATTATCGATATTCGATGAATTCTAAAGTTTACCAGAAACACTTAATAATTTTTACCCAAAGTACCGAAAGAGCGGAGGTTAATAATTTCTGAATTGATATTTTCTGGGATGACTGTGCCCACGAAACTGAACTACTTTGTCTAAAAAACATAGGTCATAATTTGATAACATGGGTGATAGTGATCTCTCTTACCCTTACAAAACTGCTAATTTGTCATGGTAAGTCTAAAAATATTTTTCATATTTCAACCTTAGTTTCTTGGGGGAAGTTTCAATTTATCGATATTTGTGAATGTGCATTCCCATCACTAAGTTTGTTGATGTGCTGCCAGATTCTTAAAGTTGAAACTGATATTTTTCGGTAAAGTGACGACTGAAAATATAATTCATCTAGAAAGTGTAATAATAATCTAAAACATGCATAATAAATTAACTAATAAAAGTATTTTCTAAAATCTGTGCTGCCCATATAAATGCGGTGATATTGCAGTATTTCCCTGAAAATCACACGAATCTATAATAATTATTATTGGTCAAGTCAAAGATTGTAATTTTTTAAATCTATCAGAATTGCGTCAATCCAGACGCAGATCCATTAACCAAGAAGTTGAAGTTGAAAAATTCGTCACTTGAGACGTTAAATCTGAGTTGCATTTGATTATTCGGGCGGGCGTTAGCATTTGTACAACCCAAGGAATATACATATATGTATACTAAAGTAGTAATTTAAATTCTTTGGTACGACCTAATCATACTCACTTATACCTACTCATTACCTAAGGACCACTATTACGGGTCTGAAATAAATTATTATTATTTATTATATTTAATCAAACTTAGAGTCCGTGGGAATCGAACCCAGCATTACCTAGAATCGTGCATGAAATGATTTTTCTATAATGGCATGAGTACAAGAAAATAAACACGTTTTGTAGAGAATAACATTCAATTTAATAGAATAAATCACAGAATTAAAAGTAAAACACAAGTCCAGTCTTTTTTCAAAATCAAATTAATTATTAATACCTACTACAAAAATGAGACACGCAAATATCACAGTAAGTTTTTAAAAATGAGCACTAGTAACGAGAGGCAACACGCGACATCAACACATTCACTGTGATACTTCTATTAAATATCATCATCATCATCAGCCCGTATACGTCCACAGCTGAACATAGGCCTCCCCAACGACGCCACGAATAGCGGTCCTGAGTCCTGAGCCGCCTCCAGCCAACGACTCCCTTTCTTTCGTCTTTTTATATGCTTACAGCCATTATTTTTTAGACTGGCCATTCTGACTTCCTTCTGTAAAGTACAGTGACTATTTTTGCCATAATTGAGTTAGTAATAACTACGACTTTATTGACAAAGAAAATAACAATCAAATAATATAAACAAATTAAACTGGTATTTATAATTGAGCTAACTGCAGACTGTTGCAAATAATCTACAGAAAGCTCAATTGAGTTAGTTAGACAAATATTCGGTCTCGCCAAAAAAAAGCACGAGAACGGCTGCACCGATTTACATCAAAATTATCTTTCGATGAAGTCATTAACAAAAATTATTGATATCGGTTCATCCGTTTTTACCCGACTACGAAAGGGTTATGATTTCGACACCCTATGTATATATGTATGTAGCCGATTTTTATGTTCCCTCGTAGCGCTGAAACAACTGGTCTGATTTCAACTAATGAGGTGTCATATGATTCGTCTTAATAGCCCGATGGTTATAGGCTATGTGACGTCAGATAAAAATGGGGGTCGAAGAAAGGGTCGAAAATTTCAATATTAGTAAATATGCTCGTGTGTGGTATAGTTGCAAAGGTCTTTGTTTGTAGTTTTCGAAACCGTTTCTCAAACTTTTGTGAGGTTAACGATTTTCAAACTATTAGCAAAAAGGTGTAAAAAAAATATAGTTAAAAACTAAAACCCGACTACATAACAGTCTTAAATAAGCGTTCACCTATTGTCCTTATCATTTTCTTTTGATACTTAGGTAGTCGGAGGCACCCACCCCATATACCTACGGTACAATTAGTAACAAAGGCCTCCGACTAAGTATCAAAAGAAAATGATAAGGACAATATGTAGTCGGGTTTTAGTTTTTAACTATATTTTTTTAGTACAAAAATAGCACCAACAACGGTTCGGGCACTCCAACTTCTGAACGATTTCGTTCACGAGTTCCATCAAGTCGACATATCTATTCCTCGACAAGCTAAGTGTTATAGTTAAAAGTCTTATAATTAATATATTCAAGATATAAGTATAACATAGATTTATAGTTAATAGTATAAGATAATGAGTGCTTTGGTTTTAACACTTTATACTTCTATCTTTTATATATAGGCTTGATTAATTCTTCGGATCCTCTTCTCTTCTCGTCTCTCTCTCGTCGACATGCCGTGAGAGAGGAAAGTTAGCAGATTATACAGTCTCCAAAAATAGTGTAATACATTACTATACAACCTACTACCTCACCCCTCCCGCGGCCTATTTCTCTTCTCTTTTCTTCTCTTCTTTGATAATAATCCTTAATAATATCCTAAGAGCGAAAGTATTTCTGTCTGTTTATTACATTTAAACGGCTTAACTGATTTTAATGAAACTTGGCAGGAAGGTAGACGGTATCATAGAGAAGGACATAGGCTACTTTTATGCCAGATGCCCACGTATGAAATAGCGGGCAGAAACTGTGATTTGGTCACAGCTTCTGCCCGCTATTTCATAAATAATACCTACCTAGGTATTTGATAATTCACACAGCATTATCTAGCCACTAGCCCTGATTACTAAGCAGACAAAAATTAATTTTAAATAACTATATAAGACTAATTTTAATTATCTATACTTATTTTAAATAACTAATCATTAAAGATAACTATGCTCACGCATTTATTTACTTTGACTGAATGATCTGCTTCTTGTTAAGAACAGTGATGCGAATCTATCGGCTCGAAAAATATCGGCACTAACGAGAGCTTTGATATTTATCGAAATGACGTAAACAGTTCATTTTCAAAAATTATTTTTTATGTTATATTGTGATATTACATAGATCCTAGGACATGTAGATATAACTGATGATCTGTTATTTAAGCCATACTTAAAAACTTATGAAGATTGCAATAGTTACATATGATATAAAGCTTAATAAACATAATTTTATAAAATTCATATAGATAGTTATGTAGAATGTACATATATTATACTATAAAAATATGTACAAATTTATACTATAAAATATGTACATATTTTATACTATATTTTATATTTTATATATAGCATATTTTATAGTATATAAAATATGTACATATTTTATAGTATATTCGACTCTGTTCTGGCAAAATAAAAAATATGTTAACTTTTACTTTTTTACTTTACATCTGAATCGACACCTTTAACAATATAAGAAACAAAAAATTGACATCGTAAAAATAACAGGCATTTTTGTATTTTAAGTCTGTAATTTTTTTTGCACGTCCATTAAATAGTAAAACGAACCTTTGAAAGTAAGACATTTTGCTTATGTCTGACTAGTAGGCACTCAAAAACCTAGGTAGATAGGTACATACACAAAAATAAATAAAACTATGTATAATATTAAATAAATTACATACAGGCTACATAGTAAATTTATTCGTAACTTTATCAACAAGCGACTTAAAATTAAAATAGGTGGGTACTCTACCTACCTATAGAACGTAACATGCAAAGCAAAATAATACAAAAAAGAATTATAATTACAGAAAATCAAAAATATGATCTATGTACAACATAATAAATCGGATATGTTGTACATATATAAAATCGATAATACTTAAAATAAACAAACAAAAATAACTAGTTCATAAATGTACAAAAAAATAACTAAGCTAACGAAGAAGTCGAATCCCGTTGTACTTCCGCTAGAACTAGGCCCGCGTATCACCAAACTTGTGTGGGAGACGCGACAAAAAGTCGCGCGACCAACAGGCGACATTGCGACTACAAAACTTTTGAGTCCTTGAAAAAAAACTTAACAAAGTAAAGTCAAATCTAGGATACCAATTTTGTAACAGAAGGCATTTTTTCTTTTACAAGACAACCTCTCTTTACAAGAATGGTTTGAGAATAGTAAAAGAAAAATGGACGCAGCAAAATGTCGCAGGATCGCGCGACAAAAAGTCGCAGTCATAGTCCCCAACGACTTTTAGCGCACAAGTTCGGATCTACGGGTTTCAGTTCCAGCGGGCATGCTAAATTATAAAAAAAGAAAAGAAAAATATAAAAACAATAAGTAAATAAATTAGACAACAAAAATATAACAAAATTAAATGAATGAATGCAGGCCTTTATATAAATCCTAACTAATATTATAAATGCGAAAGTGTGTTTGTTTGTTCCTTCAAGCACTAACTAAGCAACCAATCGACTTGATATTTGGCATAGAGTTAGTTGAAAGGACATAGGCTTTTTTTTGTCCGGGTAAAAACATCAAATTCATACGATGAATGCGGGTGAAAACGCGGGGAACAGCTAGTATAAATATTTGTACAAATCTAGGAAGTTACTGAGTTTCTACACCACGAGGCTCCATCACTAAGCAAACTAGCTCTATCCCGCAACTCTCCCACAATTCACACAACACCATCACACTAAGCAGACCTTGTATTATGGGTACCAGATGCCTGATATCCAAAATACTCCCAGACCTGGAACAAATATCTGCAGATCAAACAAACATTGTCCTGAGGTGGGAATCGAACCAGCAACCTTCTGCATCGCGGTATTAGCACAAACGGAAACTACAGGGGACGAATGTTCATCAATATTGGTGTCAATTCTGATGTCATTATAACTAACAATAAGTATTTTAGTAACACTAAAAATGGCGCTGTTCATCCATACCTACTATTATTTAAAAAAAAAAAACATTTATTGACTAATAGCTGGTGAAAAATGAGTCCATAGGCTCCTGAAATAGTATAAAAACTGTGTTTCAGGAACCAGTGGCTTCTCCAACATATTAACTGATAAAATTATGTCAAAGCAACATAAAACATAACTAATCTTAATTATAGATACACAGGAACAAGGTAAATAAAAATGAAAACGTGTAGAGCTAACGATTTCGAGCTTGTGCTTTCAAAATTACAATGTAGTGTATAATTAAATACAATGTGTAACTCTGTAAAGTTATATTTTTTGCTTCGAATCTCACTGCTTATGTTCAATGATATGAAAATAACATTAATTGGGTCTGTCTATTACCTCTTAAGTCTAAACGGCTACACAGATGTTATCGATCAGGTTAATGGTATCCCAGGAATGACATAGGCTACTTTTATCCCGCAAAAGCGCGTGCGATCTCGTGGGCAGGAATTAGTAATTTTATGTTTCGTTCGATTGGAAAATAATTTGATCAGGCATCAGTTTTAGTAAAGTTCAGTCAAATTAGCATTGAAGGTACTTATAAATTGTGGGACATCTGAATTGACACCGTGTCGAATAAGAGCGCGCCCCCACGGCGACTTTTTATAGCGCTGCAAATGCGCACCCATCGCACCGCGCCGAACGAGCACCTCTCTCCACTCTTCGTTTTTCCGATGTGGTCTGAGACGGTCGCGCGATTGCATCGCTACAAAAAGTCGCCGTGAGCGCGCTCTAATAGTCACCAGATTTTTGACGGCTCTAGTTTTCCTTGTTTACTGAAAGAAAAATGTTAAATTATTTTATACCTAGTGGAGATTTGGCAGGGCATGTATCGAACATGGCTTGGATTTTAAATTATGAGATCCCAGAACAACCAAGATAACCGATGACATAGCTCTCAGATTTGCGAAACTCAAGAGGCAGGGCACATATCTTGTAGAACCGACATACATCCAGCACCGCTTCAGCACAAAAAAGCATTCAAATGTGGGCTAAAAGTCGTAATGTTTAGATACATTTTACAATGACAAAGCTTACCGCAAGCTTCTTACGCGTTGTTTTTAATCGACTTCAAAAGGATGAGGTTCTCAATTCGTCTGTATGTATATTACGCGAGGTCTCCGCCAATTATGGACCGATATTGAAAATTCTTTCACTATTGTATAGAAAAATATCCCGAAGAGGTCCCATAAAAATTGTATCCCCAGAGGATTAGTATTTATCCCGCAAAACTTAAAAACAGTTTAAAAGTGAGGGAATTTGAAATCGGTTTATCGTTTTTCAAAACACGCCATATTATTTATCTGATGCTGTCAATATAAATGCATTGAATTTTTTAATAATTAAAGCCTATAATTTAAAGGCACATTTTTTTGCGCAGAGGTGCGGTCCTGGGAGCCAATTCTGCGTATCACGTGATACTTTATCCCGTGATAATGAGTATCACTCGACAGTATCACGTGATATGCAGAATTGGCTCTCTGTACCACACCACTGTCATTCTAACGATCTTCGGGGAGACTGTGTCCAGAAGTGGACGTCGTTCGGCTTAGTTGGTGTTAAGAACTAAGATTAACACTGGACCATGACTACCCTAAGTAGAATGATTATCAGAATAACAAAAAAATCGTTACTATAATATTATAAATGCGAAAGTAACTCTGTCTGTCACGTTTTCACGCCAAAACTACTGAACGGATTTAAATGACATTTAGTACACAGATACTTAAGAGCATGAGAAAGGACATAGGCTACTTTTGATAAAAAAATGTAATTTAAAGTTTCTACAAATTATTCCTCAAGGGTTTAAAATATCAAAGGGAATAAAGGATTAATATTTGTATGAAACTAGCACTATTGTATGAAACTGTCACTATTCTACGCGGACGAAGTCGCGGGCACAGCTAGTAAATTATAATATAACAAAAGAAATCTGACGTTTCGCCCGACTTAGGCTTTCATACTTCACTGTGCATTCGTTTGGCACGGATCAAGCAATAGTCGATATCTGAATCTATACGGATCAAGTAGATTTTTGCCTTGAACTCCGTTTATAACCCGTCCCCATTCTCGATAATCTGGAGTAGCAGGAACATTTATTTTGAAAATTCGTCGAAAATTATATATTAGCAAATGCCTATTATTAGCTATCTGTGTCTTTCTTAAATTCTATTGTAATTAGTTATGCTGATGGCAATCCGAATTAAATAAATAAATAAATTATAATTATCACCGTTATTATTATTTACAACCCTTGGATTTATGCACAGCGAAAGAGAATGCGCGGTCAGATTTTTTAAACTTGGGAGTTTTACAGGTTTTAATCGACTTCGTAAAACTGAGGACCACAGTTCGACTGTATTTTTCACCGACTTTTTGAAAAAGGAGGAGGTTCTGTGTTTATTTCATACGTACAAGCTATGTTCGATACATCCCCATACGAGTGCTAGACTAAAGCAAGACCCACACTATTATGGCGTGGCGAGTTGGGTAGGTATGATTAGAAACAAATTATAACAGCGAAAAACAAACAGTAATTATGTGTTTCTAACCATACTTAAGCTCTGCGTACATGAATCCAACACCGCTCCCGCACAGCATAAAAATATGCATTCTAATAAGGACTTAAACTAGCTATCTTTAGATGCATTTTACATGATAAAATTACTTTCCACAGGCTTCAAAAGAGTGGCCCACGAGCTGTTTGATGCCGTCAAAATAAAATGCATCTAAATGTTACGAGTTAAAGCTCATATTATAAAGAATATATTGTGCTGTGCGGCACCCGTGCTTTACAGGTGTGCGACAAGCTTAAATTTATTAACCTTAATGCTTTTGACGCGTTCGCCTCAACACGCTACACCTCATTAGTGTGGTTCTCGCTTGAGGCTTAGATCGTATAATTTCACCCTTGGCCCTCAAACCGGATCTCGTCAGTGCTGCTTGGCTGATGAAGACATGATGGTTACCACCATCATTTAGAGGAGACTGGACCAGAGGCCACATTCCTTTCGCCTTAACCTGAAAATATTAAATTCACTGAATTAGATGCATTGCATGATTTTTTTTCTAATTTGATCGGTCATAAAATTTTATGTTATTATTCTGTTTCTCTTTTCCATGATCACGGGCCATATAGTGACCCGGTCCTTTGGGAGGTATGCGTGGAGCCGAAGCCAACAGCACAGAGGCCCTTTATGAGAATTAATGTAAAGGCGAGAGCTACACATAGCGGGTATCATCCTTGGTTGCACAATATGATACACCCGAAGATGATATCCGCCAGGTATAGAGACTATTGCAAAGGAAAATGAAAATAACAAAAAATGCCATGTTATTGTGGTGAATGGATGGACTGGGTAATTGGGCTATGGGGGAAACTATGGACGCCTGCCATAATTATGTTATTTATTATTATTTTGTTTCAACATCATTTACCGATATTATAAGCTGTAGAAGCCGCTGGCTCCTGAAACACAGTTTTAAACTAGTTCAGGAGCCTATGGACTCACTACTTTCTGTCAAACAATATATAAATATAATATATAATGCTGGACAATCCACACAGCATCATCTAGCCCCAAGCTAAGCAGAGCTTGTGTTATGGGTACTAGATAACTGATAGTACATAATACAAGATATTACATACAGTGGTGGTCACATAATTAAAGAGACTGGAAGCATATTGAAATAACTTAGCTATTCCTCTGTATATATTTTATCAGACTGCCATTGTAACTTGCTGCACACTTATTTTTTATTTGTATTGTTAGTGTGTAATTATAAAACGAAACATCTACAATATAACTTGCCTTTTATTCGGTAAAACTTAAATATAAGCAGTGTAAATAAAAGATAAGATTAGTAAGATCTGGTCATATAATTAAAGACACTTCATTTCGTAACAAGAAATTAAAAAAAAATTGTTATCATTGAAATTATCTTAATACGTAAGATTGCAACACATTTTTATAAAGCATTTCAATGCGTATCAGTACTTGGTCGCCATGTCCTTTTGCAGAAATAACAGCACGACATCTCTTAGCCATGGAAGCGATCAATTTTGTATCAAGCTTGTACCGGAATTTGTTCCCACATTTGATGTGTAAAGTTGATCTACGTTTGATGTACGCTTTGCCGCCACTGTCTTCTTCAACTGGTACCTCAAGTTTTCGATTGGATTTAAATCCGGACTGTACGGGGGCCAATCCAAAACTGTCACAAACTGGTTCCTTAAGAAATCTTTTACTACTTTTGCGGTGTGTTTCGGATCATTATCCTGTTGAAAAATCCAAATTACTGGTAAATTTTGCTCAGCATAGGGCAGCATGGTTTTTCTAATATATTTTTGTACTGGTATTTATCCATATTACCTTCTATCTCCCTGACAGGTCCGACACCAGGTCCTGTAAACAGCCCCACACTTTGATATTTCCCCCTCCATATTTCACTACTTTCTTGGTGTACTTCAGATCCATTTATTTGTTCGGGGGGCGTCTAACATATTGTTTTCCGTCAGAATTAATCATATAAATTTTTGTTTCATCCGAAAAAAAGCACATTTTTCCACTCTCGTTCAGTCCAGTGTTCATATTTTTCAGCAACCGCTAACCTTGCCTTAACATTTTGCTTTTTCAAAAGTGCCACCTTCCAAGACACTCTTCCGTACAAGTTTGCCTCACATAGTCTCCTTCTAATTGTCCTTGCAGACACACCGGTCGACCCTCCTGCCCCATATATTTCCGAGCGTATCAGTTCTGATCCTTTGAACGGTTCCTTTTTTGTCAACTACATCATCTTAGAGTCTTCCCGCCGAGTAGATTTTCTAGGTCTCGGTTTTCTGGGTACGTTTTCGGTCGTATTGAACTTCTTGAAATGCTTTATAGCCTTCATAACCATGTCTTTAGAACAGCTCAAATGGTTTGCGATTTTTCTTTATGACCAACCTTTGCTATGAAAGTTCAAGATTATCTTTCTAGTGGACGAATCGCAACTCTTGTTTTTTCCCATATCGATTGGTATAAAACGTATTAATTTGAATAGAAAAAGTAAAATATTATAACTTGTGTCGAAGTTTCATACGCGCCAAAACAACGAAAAACCGAATGTAGTTTTTTTTTCTTTGCTTAAATTCAGAACACAGTGTTCAATGTCTTTAATTAGCTGGCCAGTTACAGGTACGTTAAAAAAGTTTGTATTAGATTCGAATAGTGAGCAGAGTCTAAACTACTAAGCAACACAACTTTTTTTATCCCCCATTTTAAGAATACAACGTCATGTATGATTTAGTAAGAATTATATTAAATTTAATACCTACTTTGGCTAATGGTAGTGCCAAAATCAAGTTTATTGTGATCAATTAGGGGGTGTCTCTAATTATGTGTCCACCACTGTATATAGATATTTTTTATTACACATAGAAAACGACCAGAACACCCTGAACAAATATCTGCAGATCGGTCAAATATTTGTCCCGAGGCGGGAATCGAACCCGCAACCTCGTGCGTCGCAGGTGGATCTTCGCCCACCGCGTCGCAGAGCCCGTCGAAACATGCATAATAATGTCAATAAAACAATTTTTACTTTACTTTTTACTTTGAAATAGATAATTTTTGTACCACACATTTTTTAGACAAATTTAGACAAATTTCAATATACAGAAAGAAATGCAGAGAAAGGTGGAAGTAGAAAGGGCGCCTTAGCGTTATGAGCCATCTCTTCCAGGCAACCTTGGGATTATGTTTGTCAAGTTATTTGATAGGTAGGTTAAAGTGGTAGTAAAATTAAGTCACTTCTTTTTTTTAACCGATGAAAAACAAAAGAGTTAGTTTTCTATGTTCCGCTGTATTTTTTTAACCGATGAAAAACAAAAAAGTTAGTTTTCTATGTTCCGCTGTATTTTTTTAACCGATGAATAACAAAAGAGTTAGTTTTCTATGTTCGGCTGTATTTTTTTAACCGATGAAAAACAAAAGAGTTCGTTTTCTATGTTCGGCTGTATTTTTTTAACCGATGAAAAACAAAAGAGTTAGTTTTCTATGTTCGGCTGTATTTTTTTAACCGATGAAAAACAAAAGAGTTAGTTTTCTATGTTCGGCTGTATTTTTTTAACCGATGAAAAACAAAAGAGTTAGTTTTCTATGTTCGGCTGTATTTTTTTAACCGATGAAAAACAAAAGAGTTAGTTTTCTATGTTCGGCTGTATTTTTTTAACCGATGAAAAACAAAAGAGTTAGTTTTCTATGTTCGGCTGTATTTTTTTAACCGATGAAAAACAAAAGAGTTAGTTTTCTATGTTCGGCTGTATTTTTTTAACCGATGAAAAACAAAAGAGTTCGTTTTCTATGTTCGGCTGTATTTTTTTAACCGATGAAAAACAAAAGAGTTAGTTTTCTATGTTCGGCTGTATTTTTTTAACCGATGAAAAACAAAAGAGTTAGTTTTCTATGTTCGGCTGTATTTTTTTAACCGATGAAAAACAAAAGAGTTAGTTTTCTATGTTCGGCTGTATTTTTTTAACCGATGAAAAACAAAAGAGTTAGTTTTCTATGTTCGGCTGTATTTTTTTAACCGATGAAAAACAAAAGAGTTAGTTTTCTTTGTTCGGCTGTATTTTTTTAACCGATGAAAAACAAAAGAGTTAGTTTTCTATGTTCGGCTGTATTTTTTTAACCGATGAAAAACAAAAGAGTTAGTTTTCTTTGTTCGGCTGTATTTTTTTAACCGATGAAAAACAAAAGAGTTAGTTTTCTATGTTCGGCTGTATTTTTTTAACCGATGAAAAACAAAAGAGTTAGTTTTCTATGTTCGGCTGTATTTTTTTCGTCGATTTCTTCGTCCATTATGCACCGATTTGGAAAATTCTCTATATTATTATTATTTATACTATTCTTTTTTAATCCATTATGGATCAGATTTTTTTCCCGAAAATCTTAAAAAAATTTAAATATTAAGGAATATTAAGGAATTTTAAGACGGTTTTTAGTTTTTTTCAAATAATTAAATCATATTATAAATGTCAAAGTTTGTATAAATGAATGTATGGATGTTTGTTCCTCTATCACGGAAAAACTACTAAACTGATTGGGCTGAAATTTGTATGGTTATAGTTTGGGATCTGGAATAACATATAGGCAATTTTTTATCCCGATATAACGCGGGCGAAGGCGCGGGCAGCAGCTACATAGTTATAATAATAAATAATGCTGGATAAAGGTTTTGTTCAGCATTTTCAGCATCTCTTCTTTCTACTACGAATCTCTAACATGTCACATCAAAATCGATCGCAAGACAGAAACGTGCGAAATATTCGCGAATCCATACTCATTGTTAAAAACGAACAGGTGCGCGTCGCGTTTTAAAAAAAAAAACATAAAAATCGCACCGTGAGAACTTTGGCAGATGGCGGACGGAGGGTGACTTGAAATTACGGTTTTTTAAAGAAACGGCGTTTTTTTAAGATAAAGCGTTTTATAAGACAAATTGACGAGACTTTTTGTACAATGTTTTAGAAACGGTAAGGTACTGTTAGATTCTTTTATACATAGTTTGTGTGTGTATAGAGATCGTAACAAGTAATATTATATGTTTGTTTGAAAAAACAAAAGTACAAACCGTCTTCAAATTCCCTAGACTGTTTTGTGGCACTTATGTTTGTACGCATCCAGCGCGGGAATATAATTTTTATGGGACCACCTTAGGATCATTCTCAAATATACTCAATACAATAGCAAAATTATTTTTAAAATCGGTCCATTATTGACGGAGAAATCGACGAACAGACATAAAAATAGAAACCCCCTTTATTGAAATCGGTTAAAAATATCAAATCATAGATACCTCTCACCTCTTACAGATACCTCTGTGGCACAGCGAATGAAGGTCCGTCTGCGACGCAGGAGGTAGCGGGTTCGATTCGCGCCTCGCTACAAATGTTTGTAAGATCTGCAGATTTGGGTCCAGTCCTGGGTGTTTTCAGGGTACATATTATTTTTTAAATGGTAATCAAGCTTATTACCACTATCACACTTGCGAAAGTGAAGATTTGGCCTAAGGTAGAGCACGATTCTTCATATCTGTGTAATGTTGTTTATTACAAAATTATATCAGTTATCTAGTACAAGCTCTGCTTAGCTTGGCGCTAGACAATGCTGTGTAGATTGTCCAGCATTATTATTTATTTAAATAGATAAGAAAATAATTAATTTTTAGTCATTATTGAAAGAAAAAGATCTTAATTAACGAAATAAAAGGATGTCAGACACCTACAGTATCCTGCCTCCAAAGAAACAATATTATTTGATAGTTTCCAAAACATCCCAAAATAGAAGGGGTGTCTGGCAGACGTCTAGACATGGGGTGCAGGGGGGTGTCTGTCTAGACACCGTGGGTAGAGATTATACCTTGCTGAGTCTGATCTCCTGGAACTTGGGAGATGATATTGTATAGGATTCACTTGAAATCATTCGCTTTGCAAGCTCTTTTGGTACCTTTACAAAGAAGTACACGGTACATCGATTTATGTTTTTTTATTTAGGTAATTATATTTCAATTTATATTTGTTTCTTATATAGACTAAACAAGCCAAACGCAAGCCTAAAATGTAAAAAAAATCACCTAGTTGTTATGCTCGAAATTTTCTTTTGCGTTCAAAAGCTATATGAAAGCAATAGATTCGCTTCCTTTTACCCGTGTTGCATGTTTATTTTTAATATTTTCAACGTACTCTAAGGAGGAGGTTTTCAATTTATATGTTTTTGTATATATGTGACGCGAATATTCCGTCTATATTTGAAAATACTTTTAATATTTTATAGAAAATGATCCGAGGTGGTCCCATAAAAATTATCCCCAGAGGATAAGTATTTGTTCCGCAAAACTGAAAAACAGTCTAAAAAACGTATTTAAAAATGTGATATCGAAGTGATTTTTTTTTAAAATTACCTCTTGTTACTAAATCGTTGATGTTCCTGAAGACGCATTTGCTTGGCATGAGTATCATGAACGCAGCTCATGGATGACGCTGTTGATGGATTGTTTCTTCACCTGAAAGTAAAAAAAAATAGGTTGGTATAGTAGTATGTTGATGCTATAAATTTTTTTAACGATATTATAATAAATAAGTTTAGTATTATAAAAAAGATATTAAACTTTTTTGTAATGTAAAAATTGGTTTAATAGTAACTTAGTAGCTTCAAACTTCAAACAAACAAACACACCTTCGCATTTATAATATTAGTTAGGAATCCAAAAGTATTTTTCTGAGCTTACAAAACGAATTTCAGTTTTTTTCTATTGGTGGCAGATATGTAGCCAGTTAGTGTGTTAAGTTAAAATACACGAGGGTGAAAAATAAATAATTTAAAAATAATTATTAGGTAATTTATATACCTTCATACATTCACTTTTATAAAAGAAAAAACCTTAAGAAAACAACCTTAACATTTAAACAAACTTTTACAAGAAACCATGACATTAACAAAAAAACATGAAGAAAACCAACCTTAAGAAAGGAAACCTTTAGAAAAATAAACTTTTTACATTCACTTTTAAAAGTTACTAATAAAAGTAATACTAACATCTTATGAGACTCTCGCTAGGAAGTTGGATCAAGGGTCAGATTCAAAAGGCGGTACTCCTGGACTCGGCGCGTATCGTCAGGAAGTTCCTCTCTCTGCAGCCCTAGTCACCGGCCGCTTGAGCCTAGCTTCGCGGCCGGTGATCCACCGTTTTGATATATTTTTTACTGTAGATTAGTTTTATATGTTACCTATTGTATTTTCTATAGTAAAAAATGTATTTTAATGAGATTTAAAATAAATGAAGTGTAATACTAATAATATGTATAAATAGTAGTATAAATTTGAAAGTAACTCTGTCTGTCTGTTACATTTTCACGCCTAAGCGGCTGAACGGCTCTTAATGAAATTTGGTAGGGAGGTAGATGGTCTCCCCGGGACGGACATAGGGTACATAAAAAGCGCGTGTCGAAGCCACGGTCAGCAGCTAGTATGTAATATTTTTATCAAGGTTTTTGTATCAGTCAGTATTCTGGTACCCATAACACATGCTCTGCTTAAATTCAGTCAAGATAGTAGAAAGGTTCTCATCGAACTCTGTTGTGGTTTTTAATTGAATTGTTTAGTTATGCTTAAGGTATTATTGGATTCATCTTGGCAGTTTTAAGTTTTTTATCTGACTGTACAAAACAGCGTTTATCATTGCTGTCCGAAAAGTCAAGTGAAGAAAATATCATCTTTATTGACAAAGAAAATAACAAACAAATAATATAAAAAAAAATAAACTTGTATTTACAATTGAAACAATTGAGCTAACTACAGACTGTTCAAAACAATCTACAGATAGCTCAACTGGTCCATATACATATGTATATATATATATATATCAAGGTTGTCTGGTAGAGATCGCTCAAGAATGTCTGGTAGAGATCGCTCGTGAGCGATAAGACCGCCAATTGTCACATTTCTTTTTTGTTTCTAATTGTTTGTAAACTGTTTTGTTAAGTGTGCAATAAAATAAATCACAAAAAATCACATAAAGCATTTTCTATATATATATATGTTCGTGTGTGTGTGTGTGTGTTTGGGACTGGTTGTAGGAAGTTCGATTTTCTAGTCTAGCGTTGTTAGTTCCACCTACAGGGAAACATTACATTAACACTAAAACAAAAAAAAAGTGGCAATTGGGACAAAGTGTCCGAAGATTTTGTGTCCCAAATGTCGGCAAGCCTGTTTTGAGGCTAGACGATGCTGTGCGGATCGTCCAACATTATTTGTTATGTCTACTTCATTTTTATCAGTTATGTCTACGCCACTCGGCATCTAGGTTAGGTTATGTCCTTATCAGTGACGTCACTTGACCACGCCCACCGGAAGTACAGCAGACGTGATAAGAAACGTTAGTCTTATTAACCAACTTCGAAAAAGGAGGAGATTCTAAGTTCGGCTGTATTTTTTAATGTATGTTCTTAGATTTCTCCGTCAATTGTATGGACTGATTTGAAAAATACGCTTTTGTATGGAAAATTATCTCGGTAGTAATGTTTAAAAAAAAACGATATACCGACTTCAAATTCCCTTACTTTTGCACTGAGTTTAAGTTTTGCGTAATAAGTACTAATCCCCTGGGGATAAAAATATTATAGGACCCTTCCGGGATCATTTTCTATACAATATTGAAAGAATGTTCAATATCGATCCATAATTGGTGGAGATATCGCGTAAAATACATACGAAAAAAACATACAGACGAATTGAGAACCTCCTCTTTTTGAAGTCGGTAAAAAAAAAACAATCCCGAGGGATATATCCTACAAAACTTAAAAAACGGTGTAAAAATTAAGGAATTTGAAGTCAATATTAGTTATTTCAAAACAATCAAATTATTCGATTCCGCTTGTAACATTTGAACGAAGCCACAGGCAGAGATTAGTAAATATCAAAGTGCTTTATTTCTTTTAGACCTTACAGGACTCTTGGACACGTCACAAAATTATAATATTGTATTGAATAATTTTATTTTTGCTCATTGACCTTTATTTATATGAATCTAGCTGCTGCCCGCGCCTACGCCCGCGTTTTATCGGGATAAAAAATAGCCTTTATTTTATTCCAGGTCCCTAAACTATACCCATACCAAATTTCAGCCTAATCGGTTCAGTAGTTTTTGCGTGAAAGAGTAACAAATATCCATACATCCATCGATACAAACTTTGACACTTATAATATCAGTAGGAAGTAGGATTATTTAGCTAATTATTGTTAAAGTATTATGTTACTTGGGAATTATAATGTTGACTCCCTGACCTGTAGGAATAGGAGTCATGTTTTAAATAAATAAATACATAAATAAATAATACATAAATAAAACTAGGCTTTAGTGATCACTTTGATGTTTGGTTCACTTCAATCCATCTTCCATCTGAAGCAACTGAACTCCATATTGGTAAATTTAAGCAGTACATTAAACAAAATCTTATCAGGAAGGCCTTTTACTCCATAGATGATTACATCAATGATGTTAATGCTTGGCCAGATGTCGCTCCGTTCCGCACTGTCAGTAGAAATTCAATGTTCTGTTTAGCTTTATAGAAATATTGACATGTATCTAAATCGCATTAAATATAGATTTAGATAGGCAAAATAAACATGTATTAGACACATAAGTGATATTATAATGTCTCAGTGGTTTCTTTTTCACTTCTTCCACTAGTGGACAAAAAATTGAAGTGAAGAGAATATAAATAACACCTTATTTCTTATTTGATAATAATAACTATGTTTATAGTATAAAAATTGACTTGTCTAAGTGCTTATTTTGTAAGCCTAAAGAAATAAAGTTATTGATTCTGATTCTGAATCTTAAAGAAGCGAACAATAAACCTTTCCCTTGTTAGTTTAGTTTTCGAGTTGGAGCAAAACTCGTCCCAAGATTATCCTTTAGATAATCTGATATTTTGTAGATTATCCTTTTACAAAGCATATGTTATAAAATTTGTTTGAATTTATTTATTGATAATTTTTGCAACTCCTTTGGGATTTTGTTAGATAAATAATTAATGCAGCATTGGTATTGACATGGATTAGGTGAGCTACCTCTAGATTGTTTTAAATTTGGAGTTAGTTCTACTATTTCAATTGAAATAGTTTTGTAAATACTAGTTATATTTATTTCTAATAGGGTACAGTATAATATAAGCAAGACACTGGCCGTGGGGCCGCGACGTACGAATATCGACCCCTCCAACTCAACCCGTGGATGTCGTAAGAGCCGACTAACGGAACCTACCAGAGGAAGGGCAGCAGCTTCCTTCTGAGTATTTTTAAACACCAACACTGCGATCACCAATCCGCTTGCCAAGCGTGGTGATTATGGCAAATCCCCCCCTACATGGGAGACCATCCACTCGATCGACCGACGACATCGTAGCGGTCGCAGGGAGTCGATGGATGGAGGCGGCTCAGGACCGCTATTTGTGGCGTCGTACGGGGGAGGCCTATGTCCAGCTGTGGACGTGTATGGGCTGATAATGATGCAAGACACTGCAGTGCGTCAACCATGTTTTCTGACGCTGGAGTTCCCGACTTCTTTGCTGTAAGACGGACAAGGATAGCAGCCTTCTGGAATCAACTGAGTCGCTCCATTAACACCATTCTGAGGGCTGTTTCTGACTATCTGGCCAATCCCATTTACAGACACTGGATTTCTGTCCATATGGATGGAAATAGAAAATAAGTAACCTATCGTACCTATGTAAATTTTAATCATTTTTAATCTTATATTTAATTCTATTGTGTGCTCGGTATTATTTGTATTTTTATGTGATATGAGTCTATTTTGTGTCTGCAATTAAATGTTTTTTTTTTTAATTATATAAAAAAATATAAAAATCAAACTTAAAACATAAATACAGTTAATTAGTAAAAAAGCGAATAAAGTTTTTTCATTGACGCGTCGCCAGAATCAGCTGCTCGGAAGAATAGAAGACGAACAATAGAGCTTTTTTTATTTTTTAATGCGAAAGGGATGTACCAATACAATGGATTTTTTTTCTTCTTTTAAGCTTTTTTAATGCAGTGTTGGATTAATGGGGATTGAATATTTCGTTAAAAATCGTGTAGGTATTACATCACTTATAAAAAACTCAGTTGACAGATTAAAATGTGTCAAAAGCCTAAATTATTATGTTGACTTGTCCAACTACTTTTAAATATACTTACAAAAACAAAAAACAAAAAAATATTGTTTAATGACGCATCTATGCTCAGTATTAAAATTGATCCTACATCATTATTTCCTACTAAAATTATAAATGTCAAAGTTTGTAAGTATGGATATTTGTGAAAGAGTAACAAATATCCAAATTTACGCAAAGAAAAAAAAAACCGATAGGCTGAATTTTATTATGGGTATAGTTTGGGACTTGGAATAACATATAGGCTATTTTTTATGCCGATAAAACGCGGGCGAAGGCGCGGGCAGCAGCTTTTATTTATATAAAAAGGCTACACAACCAAACAATAACTTAATAATGGAAAATACTTTACGACGCGCTGGTATCATCGGAGCAAATCGTAGAAGATCGATAAAATTTTTGAAAGTGTTCATTCATAATTTCACTCTATTTTTCGTTCATTTTCAAAGTCCTATTTGAATCTTGTTTTTAGCAATTGCCTTGTTGTTTTCTGATAATGTTAATTTTTCATTCATGTCTCTCGTGGTTGAAATATCTTGAATTTTAAAACCGACTATAATTAAGGTTCGTCTAAGTCTAAACACAAAAAAAACACACTAAGACGAAGAATCCCGCGCAAGGTAAAAAGGTATTACTCTACTTTCCTATTTTTCCTAGTAGAATGACATGATGTATGTGTATATAATATAGTATGTATGTATGTTTGTACAACAATGTATGAGCTGTGGGCCCCAGACGCCGCGCCAGACATTTTTTTAGTCCATCGGTAGAACAAGAACCGGTTTCAGAAGACGTGGTGCGAGGCATGAGCGGCAGCGATGGCGATTTGAGGTTTTTTATTGGAAATTGTAAAGCTACCTCTACCATCTCACTTAAGAAAGTGATGTGGCCTATGATGGAGTACGTTTTTCCTGAAGGAACAAACGGGCACAATCACTAAAGTGGTACCTACTTGTAGAAAGTCGAGTGTTTTGCGTGCTTCTGTATTTGTGGAACTATTATTGATTTTGAAAACCCACCGAATAGCTAATGAGTTTTTCAATAATGAGGTGCCGATGTCAATTTTTTGATATTAATTGATGTAAACCACAGCGTTACAATTTCCATTAAGATACTTTAAATATATATAACAAACAATAATGCTAAAAGGGATAACACAGATATTAAAGAACAGCAAAGTAAGTCAAGACAAGTTTATAAAAAACAAGGCATTATAATTTTAACTTATTTAAAAATATCAGATTATTTAGAGAATAAAAAAGCATTGGACGAATTTTGCTCCAACTCGAAAACTAACAACCTAACAGTTTCTTGTTCGCTTCTTTACTTTACCTTAAAAAGATTGAAGTGAACAAAAAATCAAAGTGATCTTTATTTCCCTGTTTTACTTATGTAATTTTAATTTTATGACGTGTCCAAGAGTCCTGTAAGGTCTAAAGGAAATAAAGCACTTTGATATTTGATTTAAGTTTTTTGCTTTACCGAGTGTTGTTTTATGTAAATCGATGCAGCCGTTCTTATGGTATGTTACAGTCTACACTTAACTGAATTGTAAATACTTATTCTAATTTGTTTCTCTTCTTTGATTGCATTTTCTTTGTAAATAAAGTTTATATGCTATATGGTGGATCAAAGTAAAAACGCCGGGTTTTTACCAATATTCTAGAAAGGAAATCTCAAAGTATAGATTATAATGGATTACTCACTCATTCATGACTGATATAATACCTATTACCTAATGACTAACTTGGATGCTGATTGTTCCACACTCATCATCTAGCAAATATTTTTTTTGCTTTAAGCATTTCTTTTCTTAAGCGCAAGCGGAGACCTCCCGCTACCGCCTACTCCCACACCACACCGCTAGCCACGATATAAATCCGACTTTCTCTCGGTACCAGTTCGATAAATAAGGGCTGGTAGAAGTTTCCCTCATCAGTTTTCAATCTTAATGACGTTTACTTGAAATCGCAACATTATAAAAAAAAACGAGTTGTTGTCTGCAGCTTTGCGTGTGTTTTTTGTATGCATATGTAATTATGTATATACCTGGTATTTTTTATTTTGATTATGCATACTTTTGTTCCATCACCAGAAACAGTAATTTAATTACTTATGCTTATCGACCTGAACTTTAGTTTTGCAAAGTTTACGAAAATTATAAAAAATTCTTTAACTTCCATACATTATGTGGCTGCTTGCAGCGCGCCCCTACTGGAGAAGAGGAACTTTCGTGATAACACAGCGATCTAATACGAACTCAATTTGAATTTTCTTAATTTTCTAATAATTTTGAGTGACAAATCATATGTATTGTATTTTAGCATAACTTTGACTTTTCGTATTGGTATTGTGCAATGCAAACTCAGCCACTTTCATCGAAATATCATAGTATGTGTCTGAAAAAGGTTAAAATTCATAGGAAAACGGAGGACAGCCATATAAAATAAGGAATATTTACTTAAAAGTTTTAAAAATTGTTTTAGATTTCTACAATTTGCTTCGATGATACCCAGGGTCATAAAATACGTATATTTTTCACAAATAACTTTTTTCTAGAACCGAGTAGGTATACCTAGATATTTTTTCCAGAAACATCTATGAATAATGGCAAACATTGAAATTCAAGAAAAAACAACAGATGGCCCAATTATATATACATATATATTCGAACAATGCGAACAACTATTTAAAAAAAGTGCAGCTTTTTGCAAAATGCAACACAAAATTGGCTTTCTAAAACAGCAAATAATGTAAAAATTCACTCAGTTAATAACAGAGTTCAAAAGTGTGTCAAATTCTTTTATTACTTCCCCTTTTTTTACCCCTAATTTTTAATCCACATATCGAATTTCGCAAAAAAAACTTTTTTACTTGAAATTAGCAGTTTTGTTCACCCCTACCCTTCTATACTCTACCCTTACAATAGGGTTAAAAAATAAAATCAATACGTTGGCGTGACGCTTAAAAAATCGATTCAGTTTTTTGTACGGACAGATGTACTGTACTTAATAATACTAGCTGATTTTCGTGGTTTCGATTGTTTGTAGGAAATATTTTTTATTTTTGGACAAACTTTACATTTTTTTAAATAACTTGCATCTGAATAATCACTTGTTGATAAATATGGTTCTATTAAATTTAGTTGAAAGAAGTACAATACCAAAACAAGACAATAATGGGCAACATATTTTTTGTTCTGGCTAATTACAATCTGAGACTCTTCAAGACAAGAGTGAATAGGTTGGTGTCTTCTAGACCTTCGTGATACACCGTCGTCGGCCAATTATAAATAGAAGAAGCAGAGAAGAACAATAACTTATTTGGACAGATCGTCACTTATAATAATTATTCAGATGAGACTATCGACAACGACAGATTATAAAAAAGTTTAGAATCAAAAAAAAAATCTACGTCGACAGGATTTTTCTTAGAAATTAGTCTGATTGTGGGCACACTATCAATTTTCTTCCACTAGTGGACAAAAAATTGAAGTGAAGAGAAAGTCAACACCACACACCACATTCTTATTTGATAATAACTATATTTATAGCTGTTTCATCATCATATCAGCTCATACATCTCCACTGCTGGACATAGGACACCCTCATACGACGCCACAAATAGCGGTCCTGAGCCGCCTCCATCCATCGACTCCCTACAACCGCTACGATGTCGTCGCTCCATCGAGTGGATGGTCTCCCATGTAGGGTAGGTTTTGCCATAATCACCACGCTTGGCAGGTGATTATGGCTGTAGGTACTATGAGGTTATAGCTGTTTACAGTATAAAATTTGACTTGTCTAATTGCCTATTATAAACATTGAAAAAACTTCAAAAGGAGATTTGATCATTATAATATGAGAGACGGTCAGCGTACGAAGAACTGACTCTACCTAAGCTCAAAATTATAATTAGACTAGTTTCTACCCGCGATTTTGCACACATTGTTTCTACGAAAACGTTTAATGGTGATTTATACCCCATGGGACCTGATTTATGGGATAAAAAGTAGCCAATTTTTGATCCCAGTCTTAGAATTCCCTGGTACGCAAAATTTCAGGTCGATCGATTGGTGTAAAGAGGTAACAAACTTAATGTACTTACATACATCCAAATATCCATACATTTAATTTGACTTTATGCGATATTTGTATTTTTATTGTATTACTTAATTTTAATTAGTTAGTGTAAGTGGTTTTTATAATCGTTCTAATTAAATATAATTGAAATTGAAAATTGAAATTTAAACGAAGTATTCTTATCATCATCATCATAAGCCTGTATACGTCCACTGCTGAACATAGGCCTCCCCCATACGACGACGCCACGAATAGCGGTCCTAAGCAGCCTCCATTCTATTTAAGTATTCTCATTTAGAGTACCACATTTAGAGCACCCTATGTTGATATAACTTCTGCAAATGTCACAGTTTGTGAGTATGGATATTTGTTCCTCTTTCACTCAAAAACTACTGAACTGATTGGGCTGAAATTTGGTATGGGTATAGTTTGGGACCTGCAATAACATAAATACTATTTTTTTCCCTTATAAAACGCGGGCAGCAGGTAGTATACCTATAGAGGTATATAAAAAAAACCTAGGTACTTACACAGTTTTAGAACCAGGTAGGTACTAGGTAGAAGCACTTCATCATCATCATCATCATCATCATCCAATAGACGTCCACTGCTGGACATAGGCCTCCCCCGTACAAGGTAGAAGCACTTACCTAGGGGTTTATTTTTCAACTATATTAATATGTATACATATGTACAGATATACGATACATCCAAACTTTCTCGTTTTTAATATTAGTGTGTTAATGTAGTGTAATATTTAAGGAACTATAAGTTCCTACGATAAAAAAAACTTTCAACGGTTCATAATGTTGATTTTCTGCCACACGGCCAGTCTCAAAAGAGAGTAAGTACATAGGAAATTATTAAACTCGTAGTGCACAAGTGTATGCGCAAAAACACGTGCACTGTCTATTCCGTCACTCTCATAAACCGATGGGACGGCAGACCGACACTACCGAGGAGAGGTCAGGCGACACTGTCACGGTTAACGAACCCGCAACCAGCTACGTCAGCTACACCCACAATGCTACAGAGGTCGTCTCCGCAATGTCATGGTCTGTTTACCTTATTTAGTCTTAATGACAGTACATTGTCGTAGGTCATGACCTTAACGGTAGATAGGGAGCGCCATCTCTGTTGGTCTAACCGACGATAACCAACGACCTCTGAGGCACAGCGAGCAAAGGTCCGCCTACGACGCAGGACAGTGCGGGTTCGGTTCTCGAACAAATGTCTTAACGATTTACAGATATTTGTTCAGGGGTGTTGTGGGTGTTTATTTTGTATCTAATAATATATTGTAAAAATCATCTTGTATCCATAACACAAGCTCTGCTTATATTGAGGATAGATGTTGCTGTGTGGATTGTCTAGCATTATATAAAAAACTAAATTGGAATTTAACATTTCTAGGGATATAAAAAAGTCTGTTTTACCATGGCAATTTGATGTGTCATCAGGACAAAAAGAAGTCTATGTTACTTTCCATCCTTTCAACTAACTCTATGCTAAAAATCAAGTCGATTGGTTGCTTATTTGGGGTGTGAAGGAAGGACAAACAGATAAACACAAAGTAAGGTTCTAAATAAAATGAACCATCTGAAATTCTGAACTGACCTGCTCCTGTTTTGTCCGTGTTATTTCTTGTTAACAAGTAAAGACTCAAATATAAAAGTTTGAGAAGTTGTGAGAAAACTACTGAACAGAGAGGGTTCAAATTTTGCGCTAGAAGTTCTGGGCATTGATAACTTAACAAGCTACTATTAATTCCGGAAAAATGGATGCTAACCTGGTAGAGCTTTTATCTCGAATAATAATTTGGCGTGTTTTAAAAAACGTTAAGCGCGTCTTTAAATTCCTGAATAATGAAAATGCTATGTAAGGTCTTTCAAGCATTATTATAATGATTGTTCCATTATGGACAGATGTCTGAATACATCTGTCCATAATTATAAACTTTTTATTTATTATTTCTCTTTTCTTTATTTCTATAGTTATCCGAAATAAAGAGATTTTATTTGTTTATTATACCACATTGGAAGCCTGATTTTAGTTTCTTTCTAAAATGCTAATTCCGACAAATAGTCGTAAGAAAAAATATTTAATTGGGCAAATACTCCTAAGCACAGAAAGTCAGAAATAAAAGCGATCTTAGACGAAGCATAGATTTTGAGTTAGATACCTGGATCTAGGGTCGGATATCCGGTCTAAGCTCTCAAAATCCGGTCGACCGAGACGGAGTTTATCCGGTACCTAAGTCTGACCATGTTATGATTTAATGACAATTGAATTAATACATACCTTTGAAATCGTTAAAGTAATATCCTAATTGATCTTTCTGCGTGTAGGGTTAAAAATATTGTATACTACAACACAAAATACTTTTTAGTAACTAGGAAACGAAACTCCTTCGAAAACAGGATATAAACTTTTTGAAACCGAGTAAAAACTTTTCGCTAAAAACTTTCCGAAAATTCCGCGAACGCGTTCCTAATTCAAAGTCTGTAGACGTACTGAACTGACGATGGATGGGACGGTGATAAAAAACAACGTTCTCCATTTAAGTTGGACTTTATCTCCCTTGTAATAGGGTAGCTTTCAGCTTCTTTAACCAAAAGCTTATCAGACGGTTGTCTAATCGTATCTTTATGAGATCTCAGTCGAATTTGGACCTTGAGTTTTGGAGCTTTTAGACTAAATTGGAATGAAGTTTAGCTTAAACTTGTAGACAATTAAGTCCCTGATATTTTAATCCTTATTTGTACTTTTTTAAAGTTCAATTTTCAGTGGTATAGATTAAAGTTTGCCAGACAGATAAAGACGGAAATATTTTTGCAAATTGCTAGACATTTTTTTTTGATGTGACGTCACAATTGACCTGTCAGAATTAAGGCTGTGTCAATGTATCGAATAAGGTCTATTATAGATGACTAGCTGCGGCCCGCGCCTTCTCCTGCATTTTATCAGGATAAAAAATAGCTTCAGTATGTTATTACAGGTCCTAAACTATAGCCATACCAAATTTCAGCCTAATCAGTTCAGTAGGTTAGTTTTTGCATGAAAGAGGAACAAACATCCATACATCCATCCTTACAAACTTTGACATTTATAATATTAGTAGGATCTATATACAGGGTGAGAAACTAACTTTTCATTTCTTTCATCATCAGCCTATATTAGTGCACCGTTGGACATAGGCCTCCCCTAATAATCGTCATAGCGCCCTGTCTTCAGCTTGCCGGACCCAGCATCTGCCTGCAATCTTTCGCAGATCGTCATCCCACCAGGCCGGAGGGCGTCCTACACTACGTTTGCCGAGTCGCGGTCTCCACTCAGGAACACGTTTACCCCAGCGGTTGTCGGTTCTTCGTGAGATATGGCAGTTCAGCTTGCTAATTCTTTGAGCTACATATGTATGTCGATAACTTTCGTTCGCGGAAAAACAGGATTTTACCTAGTTCAGGCACAAGATAGATAATACTTTATTGTCCAGCATCATCCAGGATTAAGATAAACTGAATCATCATCATCATCATCATCAGCCCGTATACGTCCACTGCTGGACAGAGGCCTCCCCCAAACGACGCCACAAATAGCTGTCCTGAGCCGACTCCATACAACGACTCCCTGCGACCGCTACGATGTCGTCGGTCCATCGAGTGGGAGGTCTTCCCACAGTCCGTTTCGCGCATTGCACGCGCATTGCATCGCGGTCGCCACTGGAGAATCTTTACTCCCCAACGGTTAAAAAAATGATAATTATAATAATTAACGAATAAGCTACAATGGGCGGTCTTATCGCTCAAGAGCTATCTCTCCCAGACAACCTTGCAGCACAACCACAAGCATTATTTTACTTTGTTATCCTTTTAGTCCTAGTTAGTTAGTCCAAGTCATAGAGTAAAAACTCGCTTTATAATTCTATGGTCCAAGTTATTTTTGAATAAATTATACAAATTTATTAATTTTTTTATTTTCATAAAATTAAATTCATTACTCTGCACTTACTTCCTAATAATGGATGGAGTTTGGGACCTGGAATAACTTATAGACTATTTTTTATCCCGATAAAACGCGGGCGAAGCCGCGGGCAGCAGCTAGTATACTATAAAAAAGTTTAAGTACATAAAGAAATTCAAATAACACTTTATTTCTTAGTATTTTCTGACATCCTATCCTACTAACATTATTAGAATAGAATAGAATAGAAACGTTTATTCGTAACTCAGACACATACAATTATAAAGAAATGAACATAAAAAAAGAAAACAGTTTGCTAGAGTCACAAAACGGTCCCTGTCTCAGCATGGGTTAGTTGTATACGTATGTGTGTACAACCAACGCTGGTCTTCCGACAGAGCCGTCAGAGCCGTATTAACGTCACAGTTTGTAAGGATGGATGTATGGATGGATATTTGTTACTCTTTCACGCAAAAACTACTGTACCGATTAGGCTGAAATTTGGTATGGGATAGTTTGGGACCTGGAAAAGCATATAGACTATTTTTTATCACGATAAAACGCGGGCGAAGGCGCGGGCAGCAGCTAGTAATCAGATATAATAGTTAGTCCAGACAAAGAGCCAAATTTGGCAACATTTACATATGTGTAAAGGATAGTGTTATTAGAATAACTAGCTGAAGTACAATGTTATAACATTTTCATCAAAGGATGGAGAGTAACATAGGCTTCTAGGCTTCTTTTTAACCGACTTCAAAAGGAGGAGGTTCTCAATTCGCATGTTTGTGGTTTTTTGAATCAGAATCAGAATCAATAACTTTATTTCTTTAGGCTTACAAAATAAGCACTCAGACAAGTCAAATTGTATATTATAAACATAGTTATTATTATCAAATAAGAAATAAGGTGTTATTGATATTCTCTTCACTTCAATTTTTTGTCCACTAGTGGAAGAAGTGAGTTTGTAGTTTGTATGTACGTTATGCGATATCTCCGCCAATTATGGACCGATTTTGAAAATTCTTTCACAAATCCCGAGGGGGGTCTCATAAAATTTTATCCCCAGGAAATAAGTATTTATCCCGCGAAACTTAAAATAAGTGTAAGGGAATTTGTAGCCGGTTTATCGTTTTTTAAAACATGTGATATTATTATTGTCCAGGTAAAACATAAAATTCCCGGGAGATTTACGGCTTATACGTTTAACGAATTTAACGTGGGTGAAATCCCGGGCAACAGCTAGTTATTAATAAACAATTTAATATCATAATACAGACAATAGCAAAGCTTGAAACTTCAGGACCACACAATATCTATATAAATTGTCTAGACAGACATACAGACAGCTAAGGGCCTCGCGGGGTCAATAACCGTCTGGAGGCTGTGCGGGATTTATGACGACCTGTATAGCGCAGTGGGTGTGTTACTGGTTGAAAGAACTGAGGTGGGAGTTCGATTTAATAGTAGTGCTTTAGAGAAATTTAAACATGATTTTTTTAAGGATTTTTTTTTTGGTCTGAGTAATTTTAGACCAGTGACCCAGGCTCTACGCCTTACAGAATTTGAGGTAAAATAAATAATGCTGGACAATCCACACATCTAGCCCCAAGCTAAGCAGAGCTTGTGTTACGGGTGCTAGATGACTGATATACATAATGCAATAAATATTACATAGATAGATATTTTTTATTATACATAGAAAATACCCAGAACACCCGGAACAAATATTTGCAGATCGTACAAATATTTGTTCCAAGGCGGGAATCGAACCTGGAACCTCCTGCGTCGCAAGCGAACCTTCACCCGCCACGCCACATCGGTCGTCAACATACCTTGATGCTTGTTGTTATAGTTTCCACATCAGAAGAGTATCTTCAATAGAACAGGCCCAGAATCTGAAACAAGAATGAAAATATAAAAGAAACCTGTAAATACAAAAAGTTTCCACTGAAACATACATAATAAGGTAAACCAACCAGACTAGAACAAACCGTGGGGTAGGTTAGGGACATTACCCTGTCACCTACTGAACTTAGGGCTGTCCTAAAAGTTTATGAAATTGGGATAAAAGATAAGGGATAAAGGTCTTTGATAGATAACTCTTTATAATACGCACAAACACAACATTCAATACAGACGGAAATGCCGACTAATAAGAAAATACAGAGGGCGGACTTACCGCTTTGAGCGACCTCTTCCAGGATTAAGATAAACTGAATACATGAGTTGAATATAAAGCAAATATAAGCGAGAATAAGAGACAAGCTCTAGGTCGTGGTCAGATGGACCTTCGTTTGACCTGATAGTAAGTGATGTTTTGGCCGTCGATGTATCACGAAGGTCTAGAAGACATCTATTCACTCTTATCTTGAAGAGACTCTGGTAGCAGTTGGTCGGAAAAACAGAAGCAGGCGGAGATGACAACTTGTGAACGAAGTGGAGGAGAACAGCTGAGTAAGAGTGGAAGAAATATCCGAAAGATAATGGTCGTAATGCGCCGTACGTCTGCTTTTCCTGGAGTGGAAGGGAAACATCCATTGGTTGGTCCATTATGTTACAGTCAAATTGACTGTTTTAAGTAAAATGGAGAAAAAAAGGAAGACACGAAAATTACTGGAAATTCTTCTTAAGCAGAATTTAATCTCTCCTAATCCAGTCAAACTGGCTGTTTTATGTAAAATGGGGAACACATAAGGAAGACATTAAAATTTACTGGAAATTCTTCTTAAGTCTCATCCAGACTATCGCGGCCTAAGGTGGTGACCATTTGTATTCGGTTATAAATAACGCGAAAGTTTTATGGAAGGTTAGTTGCTAGTTTACTATTCTTTCCCCAAATACCTGCGAAGACATCCAGAAGCTGGACAAATAAAAACCAACAAAACCACAAGGTGTTAAAACAGTTAATACAAAAGACTTGCAAGAAAAAACTACTGACCCAGACGCAGCGAAAGCGCACCATCTGCTATTCTTTTCAAAAAATAAAAAACCAACCGAGTTGAGCTCTATTTTTGCGCAGGGAACAATGAACAACCCTATAGCTCTCGCAGAGACCTATAGTGTACTCAGCCATTGGCAATACACACACGCACATGCAAGGTTTATACAGGGTTATGGTGTGGGTTGTATAGATTTTAATATTTTCTGTGGTTGTGGTAACGCATTTTTAATAGGTACAGTAATACAATATTAATTTATACTACACCTGCTCGGAAAGTTGCCTATTCCTTTTCCAAATATAAGATAGAAAGTAAGTCATTGCAGGCGTTTAGGAATCCGGGAGGAAAACTCTATGGAATTTCATTTCTCACTCGTTTTAGCGGGAGAGAAAACTGTATGGAAATCCATTTCTAACGTGTTATTTTTTTTAATTTCCTATAGATCGGCCGGTAGCTATAGTTATTATCATAATAGGTCAAACGACAAAAAGTTTTTACTACAAGTCCGCTTTTTATTTTCCTCGAAGGTGTAGTATAAAGCACTATGTGTCACTCGGCAGAAAGTGCGATTCCTACCTCGTGTGTTTTAAGGCTCAAATGACATACTCGATAGGAATCAGGCACGTTCTCGCCTAGGTGAACAATGTACTATTATTTATGGTTTATAGTAAAAGCTGTATCTATCAATTAGAGAAAAGGCCTTTCCCAGCAGGTGGGACAGTAGTGGTTAAAATAAACAAATACGATGGCACATTACCATCCTTATCTGGTGGATATACCATCCACTCGTAGGTACCAAACGGTTTTCTCCACCTTCATCATTCGCACCACTAAGGAATGGAACTCGCTAACTGCTTCTCTTTTTCCGGCCAATTACAATCTGGGTCTCTTCAAGACGAGAGCGAATAGGTGTCTTCTAGACCTTCGTTATACAACATCGTCCCTTTCCATCAGGTGAGATTGTGGTCAAACGAAGTTCTATCGACTATAAAAAAAAACTACTTAATAGGGATTACTATGTGTATGTAGTGGTGTAATAGGTTCAAAAACGGTGTCTTTTCAGAACATAGCAGAAACTTATTAGATTTCTAAATCCAACAAGATATATTGGCAGAATGGGATGTATATTAATGGCTTTGAAAAACTTGATGATGAATGAAAAATTGAATTTCTAAATTGAATTGGCAAGCTTCTTACTTGAAATTTATTTTTATTTCTGCCATAAAATTAGGCATGCAAACATATAAAATTCTATTTACATGCCTAGATTAGGCATAGACAAAACGAAAATCCCATTTAACCCTTTGACCGCCACGCCAAAAACGCATTCCCGTGTTCTGTACGCTAAAGCACAAAGTGAACAAAATATATTCTAAACTCGTTGGCGCTGCCCCTCAGCGCCAACGAGTTTAGAATATATTTTCCTTAGGTGATTTGTCATATATAGGTGACAATAGCGGTGAAAGGGTTAAAACCAACAAATATTACGAATTCTAGTTTCACAAATTGAATTGGCAAGCTGCTTGAAGGAGACATCCTGTATACTACCCTCACTTGTTACCGTGTCAGTACACGTCTGCACTCACACAGAGATAATACCATCCCACGTGAGTGTTGCCAGCGAAACGGGGATGATAGAGTTTGAGATAGGTACCATGGATAAACTTTGCACAATTAATAAATCTAGATAGATTTTCAATAATGCTGGACTCATATAGCATCATCTAGACCTAGCTAGCGAGCTGTCTGTCGTTTGATGCCGTAAATATGAAATGTATCTATAAATGTTACGAGTTAAAGCCCTTATTTGAATGCACCTTTTTATACTGTACTGTAACATTTGATCTGCAATAACCTTAACAGATATCGATGTTTCTACCATTTTCTACGATGAATATAAGCGGGCTAACTACGAACCTTGTGTTGGAAGAACACCAATGTTTAATCACTTAACGAGGGACTTCTTCAGCGTCGTGCGCGTTTTGCGATAAACGAGTGTTAATAGTAAAATTTTATATTGCGAAAGAAAACACCCAAAATAATGTTTTGTATGAAATACAAACATTGTATACCGAGGTGGGATTTGAATCCGCAAACTTGCGTCCCAGGCAAACTGATCACAGCACTACTGAGGTCACCAGATAATAATATAATTTTAAAATTAGATACAGCCATAATATTTATAGTTTATTCATCATACACTGCGTTGCCTTTATTCCGGTGCGGTGGCAAAACCTCAGACCGGAAATATAAACCGCCAAATTTAGCGAAATTCTTACAAGTTGGCCACCCTCACACACACCCAGAACCGTGTAGATAAACGTCTGTAAAGTTTCACGAACACAACCAAAGAGTTCGACGACCGAGAGGTTCTGAGGTAAGGGAAAATCTTTTTATATTAGGAATCGTATTGGAAAATGTCCAGTTTGAAGGAACTTAAAAGGATATCGAAGCTTGGGAGGGTTCTACTTCAATACGAAAAGCAACTGTTACAGTTGACAGATTGTTATAAGCAGAGTACTGATAGGTGTTACGTGGCGTAATGTACCATTCGCAGCAAGCCTGTTACGTTAAATGTTAAAATACGTCTCATAGCTCGTTCCGACCGCCTTCATTCCCCGAACTGAGTGCACGAACGCGCAGTGTAATTACACACCGTAACGCGGGTCAGTACCTGGCTTTAGAATAAGGAAGTAACAAGTAAGAAGTCTCTTTTTACAAGCTTTTATTTAACTTGCAATGCATTATATAACTATATCAGAATCAGAATCAGAATCAATAACTTTATTTCTTTAGGCTTACAAAATAAGCACTTAGACAAGTCACATTTTATACTATAAACATAGTTATTATTATCAAATAAGAAATCACCTTATTTCTTATTCTCTTCACTTAAATTTTTTGTCCACTAGTGGAAGAAGTGAAAAAGAAACCACTAGCACATTATAATATCACTTATGTGTCTAATACATGTTTATTTCGCCTATCTAAATATAAATTTAATGCAATTTAGATACATGTCAATATTCTATAAAGCTAAACAGAACATTGAATTTCTTACATACTACTGACAGTGCGGAACGGAACGACATCTGGCCAAGCATTAACATCATTGATGTAATCATCTATGGAGCAAAAGGCCTTCCTGATAAGATTTTGTTTAATGTACTGTTTAAATTTACGAATAGGGAGTTCAGTTGCTTCAGATGGAAGCTTATTATAGAACCGCACGCAATTGCCCATAAATGATTTCCCTACCTTTCGTAATCTATATGCTGGGATATGTAATTTGTTCTTGTTTCTTGTATTTCTATTGTGAACATATTTTTTTGCGTATACATTAGATTTTCATAGATGTATTGCGATATTACTGTCAAAATATTTATTTCTTTAACCCTAGATAACTAAACATTAGCCTCACAGGCTACACGGTCCCTAAGAAATCACTGTTTAGGTAAGATCCCGATACTTCCCGGCCTCAACGCGCTCAATACCCTCCTTATTCATTGTTTTAGTGGCACGTGCGTATGCATTACACCCACTCATATTATGGTTCCGGAGTTATGGCAAAATTATTAGCCTTATGGACTAATGTTTAGTGATTACGCATGTAGAGTAAGACGAGGTAAGCTTCGGATAATTTGTGTATTTATTGACTTTATGTATAACAAAATTATTTTTGTATTGATTTTTGAAAATGTTATTGCTTTTGTAATATACATAAAACAAGGTGATATGTATTTGTTCAGTGTGTTTAGTAAAAAATATGTATTTGAACATTACCTTTGTGAACCTATTTATGGGACCAACAGAAACATCACCATGGAAAACTAGTTCACGTCCGTGTCACTTGCTTCAGAACTACTGAAATCTCCGTACAAACTAACAATTGTTGGCACATTGCGCAGCAACAAACGAGAGATACCACAGGAGATGAAAAACACAAAAACAAGGAAAGTCGGGACTTCAATGTTTTGCTTCGATGCTGAGAAAACCTTGGTGTCTTATAAACCAAAATCCAACAAAGTAGTGTTCCTTCTATCAACAGTACACGATCAGCCGGACATTAACTCCAGCACGAAAAAGCCTGAAATAATACATTTTTACAACAGCACCAAAGGAGCCGTTGATACTGTCGACCAGATTTGTTCTGGAATGAGCTGCAACCGTAAAACAAACAGATGGCCTCAATGCATATTTTATAATATGCTGAACTTATGCATGATCAATGCCTATGTTATTTATGTATCTAACATGGTACGACAACGACAAAAACTACTGAAACGCAGAGCATTCGTGCAAAAATTGGCCGAAGATCTTATGGAGCAGTGGTTGCGGGAACGGTACACGACTGTAACTTTGAGAAAGAATATTCGGGCTAATATCAAAGATATCCTGAAAATTGAAAATGTCGTGGCTAGTACTTCTCAAGCACAGCCAAATAAACGAAAAATCTGCTCAGTTTGCCCATACCAAAAGCACAGGCTAACGAAAGTAACATGCCACTCCTGCAGGAAGGCCATTTGTGGCGAACAAACCATTCCTGTCTGCTCAGACTGCCAGGATTAAAATGTTTAATATGTCTGATAGTTTTCAAAAATCGTAATACTTGTACTCTCATGTTACCTACTTTTTTAATTAATAAACTTTATTTTAACAACAATATTGGCTTTTTATTTTGTTAGTCAAAATGACTACTGTTTAGTTACTGTGTAACTCCAAAATAAGTTTAGTGATCTAGGGTTAAATAATTCCCTCAAAGAGTCGCGTGGATTTAATTTGTAAATTACGCGTACCGCCCTTTTTTGGAGGACAAAGATAGTCTGGATGTCAGCTGCCTGTCCCCAAATCAAAATACCATAAGACATAATACTATGAAAGTAACTGAAATAAACTAACCTAGCTGTATTTTCATCGGTAATATATCTAATTGTTTGAACTGCATAGGCTGCTGAACTAAGTCTGCCTGCGAGAGCATCAATTTGCGGTTTCCATTGAAGAGTGGAATCAATATGTAACCCTAAGAAAACAGTAGAGTCTACAAAGTCAACAATCTCATTCTTTAGCATTATCTTCTTTGGAAATAATCTTACATTAGGTAACATGAATTTAATGCATTTGGTTTTTTTTAGCATTGAGTAAGAGGTTATTGGCGGTGAACCAATCTAATATGTGTGAAAGCGCATCATTTACATCGTCATAATTACATTTATTTCTGTCAACTTTAAAAATCAGTGAAGTATCATCAGCAAATACGACTATATCACACAGATCTTTTGCTAAAAAGGGAGATCATTTACGTATACTAAAAATAAGAAAGGACCTAATATTGATCCTTGCGGGGCGCCTAATTCAATTTTTGAGCCCCTAGATCTTTCTTTACCAATATCTACTTTTTGAACTCTATCAGATAAATATGATTGCATAAGGTCCAGTGCCTTGTTTTGAATTCCATAGTGTTTAAATTTTCCAATTAATGTATCTACACAATCGAAAGCCTTAGAAAGGTCACAGAATATACCAATAGCGTTTTTTGCTTTATCCCAGGCATCCAATATATGCTTAAGTAAAACTGTACCAGCATCGGTTGTTGATCTACCCTTGGTGAAGCCAAATTGATTTTTATGGAGTAACCTATTAAGGTTGAAAAGAGAGGACAACTGAGTCAGAATATTTTTTTCAAAAATTTTCCTTATTGCTGGAAGTATTGAAATTGGTCTGTAGTTGGCCGGATATATGTAAGTTCGGTGACAATGCAATGTCATGGTACCATCGAGCTGGTCTGATGATGGAAACCAAAGGTGGCCATAGGAACTCCTAAACGAAACGACTTACCACGTCCAGTTTGGGTTCGTTGGATTTATCTTCCCACGCACTTTAGTCCTAGATGATATAAAAGCTTATATTTAAAAGTTTTTTTAAGAAATATAAAATTAATTCATATTTTACTGTAACTAATAATTGAAGTGAATAGAAACAGACAAAGTAAACACTTTTTTGTGTTGAATTACGTCATTATTATCACAATAATATGCGAATGTTTGAATCGATGGTTGTATTGATGAATGGATTTGATACTTCTTCAAGCCAAAACTACTGAACGGATCAGGCTGAACTTTTGCATAAATGTAGTTCTAAACCTTATATACCAAAAGCTTCTTGTTATACCATAAATGAGATAGAATAAACCTAAAATCTTACTGTCAGACGTTCTACACGAGTAGCCTATGGACCACATATACTCAAAAAGCGACCAACAACCTTCGCGTACAGTATAATAATGCATTCAGGATGCTGCTGGGGCTCCCGCGGTTCTGCAGCGCGTCCAGTATGTTCGCGGAGGCACGCACGGACGGCTTCAATGCATGCATGCGAAAGAAAGTTGCCTCGTTGCTATGCAGGCTGCACGGGAGTACCAATATCATCCTGAGTGCATTATCCAATAAATGGGATAGCCCGTTCATCAAGCACTGTAGTCGAATAATGATGAAATAACCATTTTCGTTATTATTTGATTACACTGTTTGAGGTTATTATTATTTACATAACTTGTTAAGCCTAACATAGAATAAGCAAAATATGTTACTAATATGATATGGACCTAAATTACTAAATTTTTATCGTTGTCCGAAATAAATGAATTTTATTTTATTTATTTCTATTTATTTATTAACCTTTAAACGTGCGTAAAGCAGCGAGCAAAAACTAGTATTGTGCATAATATTTAGTTTCAAACTGTTTGACTGTTCGTGTTCTTCTATCCCTTATGAAAATACAACATTATTGATTGTGTTCCGGACATAAGTATTTTCTCAGTAGGTAAATAATCAATGTACGTCCTAAATAAATACATAGGTGTAGAAGAGCTGTGAAATATTACCAGAAAAAAATATACTTTCGTACTGTTAAGGTTTGGAACTCGCTGCTTGTTTATGTTTTTCCGGTCAATTACATTCTTGGTTTCTTCATAAGATGAATCAGAATCAATAACTTTATTTCTTTAGGCTTACAAAATAAGCAAGTCAAATGTTATATTATAAACATACATAGTTATTATTATTAAATAAAATATAAGGTATTATTGATATTCTCTTCACTTAAATTTTTTGTCCACTAGTGGAAGAACCGAAAAACAAACCACTAGTACATTTATATATCACTTATGTGTCTAATACATGTTTATTTTTGCCTATCAAAATTTAATGCGATTTAGATACATGTCAAACATCGGGAATAATTTTTATGGAACCTCCTCGGGGACAGTTCTCTATAGGTACAATAATAATCATCATCATCAGCACGTATAAGTCTGCTGAACATAGGCCTCCCCGAAACGACGCCACGAATCGTTTTCTAATTGTTGCCATCATATTGGGGGGTTTTTGCCTTAATCACCACGCTTGGCGGGCGGATTGGTGACCGCAGTAAGGTGTTGGTAATACACAGTCATTAGGACGCTGCTGCTCTTCCTCTGATAGGTAATTGCCTATCCGTTAATCCTTTACTCGGCTCTTACGACATCCACGAGTTGAGTTGGAGGAGTCGATGTTCTACGCCGCGGCCCCACGGCCAGGTACAATAATAGTGAAATAATTTTGAAAATCGGTCAATAATTCACGGAGATATCGACAAACATACATATTATAGCCGGATATAGAACATCCTCTTCTTTTCGATGTTGGTAAAAAAACAAGCAAAAATACATTGTCACAACTTTAGAAATACAAACTCAATTGATTACTGTCATTAAATCACCCTCGCCCTGAACAATACTTTTATTACTTTCTTTGGAAGGGTGAAAGCATGGTTGCCATTGGCCATCGGGGTGCCCCCATGGAGTTAGTTACAAGGGTAGTAATTTTATCAACCAATGGGTAGAAATCAATGAAAATTCTAAATGGCGATCCCCTTTTTGGGGGTTGTAAATATAAAATTATGCAGTTTTTGGTGCAATTGCGTTATTTTTAGGGTGGTAATGCCAAATCGCAATGGAGCCCATATAATTTTGTTCTGTCCGTATGTCATATCTAATTTAGTTAGTGTAAAATTACAAGCTCAGTAACTGGTCGAAAAGGTAAATGATGATTTGATAAAAAGTCAACGAGCGACGTTCAGTATGGTGAGAGTGAACTGCCATACTGTTTACTACAAAGTTTGCGTAACTTTATTTTCTATGGAATTCCTGAACAGCGCTCCAAGCGGGAAGTTTTAAAAATAGGAATTCCATAGAAAATAAAGTTACGCAAACTTTGTAGTAAACAGTATGGCAGTTCACACTCAGCATACTGAACGTGACGTGGACTTTTTATCAAATCATCATTTACCTTTTCTACCAGTTGAGCTACCATAGATTGTTTGCAACAGTCTGCAGTTAGCTCTATTGTTTTAATTGTAAATACTAGTTCTAATTTGTTTCTATTAATTGATTGCAATTTTCTTTATAAATCTTTTCGACTCCTTTCATCAGTAGATGTTATTAAATAAAAATTTACAACTAGTAATTATGTCCCAACCCAAACAAAACAGAAAACCACGACTATTTTTGATAAAACTTTAGAGCAAAACCGTGGAGCGCGTTTATGTCTTTTCTAAGGGCTTTTAAAGACAGTGCTTTTGATCTCTAGGGTTCCTTGTGGAGATACCAGAACGGTGATATAAGAACAATATTTTCTTTTTTTATATTTATTTACGAAATAAAGTAAGTTTAAAATGTTATATGACTTTCATCGAAGTAAGTTTTCTACAATAAAAAGAATATTATTTTAATCCTTATAAACCAATACACATACTTTTAATTTATTGGCTGTCATTATTGTGAACCCCAAAGCAAGCTCAGCTTGCTCCCTAGCAAGCTAGGCTTGCTTTGGGGCTAGCGTAGATAATGCTGTGTTAATTGTCGAGCATTTTTATTTAATATAATGTATTTTATGTTCAAAATGACTCAAGCATGGATGTATCAGGGGGAGGCCAGCCCGACAGAGGGACTTTACAAGCTCAATGTAATTTTATGTTTATTAAAGCGGAGATGTGTGCACGTTAGCAAAGAATGATTGAGAAGAATAATCGAGTACATTTCACACAACACTACTCCATAAGTTCAGACGTAGAAAAAAAAAGGTCTAGGTCTATGGTTCAGACGCTTGTTCTAAATACTATACGGAACCCTGCATCCTTTAACAAATTCGTGCCTTCCCAGTGACTCACGAGACCGGTCCCACTACCGTGATACGCGGCGCGTCTCCATTGTCATGCGTTAAAAAGAAACGCTTTAAACATGGCGTAGGAATCGAACCATCCAACTCAGCCCATGGATGTCGTCAGAGCCGACTAATGGAGACTAGAGGAAGGGAGCTTCCTTCCTTCTGTGTCACACCTGCACTGCAATCATCAATTCAGCCAAGATTGGCGATTATGACCAAATCCCCTTCTTGTTTGAGGGAGAAATTATTAGTAATTTACGTATGTGGGCTAATCCTAATTTAATATTTATTTATTTATTTTATTTAAGCAATCAATCGACTTAATGGTTGGCCTAGAGTTCGTTGAAAGGATGGAGAGTAAGGTAGGCTACTTTTTGTCCTGGTGAAACATCAAATTCCCTTGGGACATTTACGGGAAAAAATACCTTTTTATCCCCCTAGAAATGTAAAATTTGAATTTAACACGGGTGAAACCGCGGGCTAGTTATATTGATAAAGATTGATTATGTAACGTACGATATTGGGTAGCAACAGACGCACATAATTCAATCTGAACGAAGCTTGACTAACTCGTCGTGAACTCGTGACGCATCAATCGCGTCACCGCGACCTTGACACCGCTGTGCCGTGCGACAATGGACACGCGCGCGTGCCAATGACTCTAGAGCGCGAGTCTGCAGGCACCCAGATTTGCTTAGTGACAAGACTTCAGATGAATCGACTTTTATGGCGCATTGGTTGAAGGTCCGCCTGCGACGCAAGGTTTGCGGGTTCGATTCCCGCCTGAGGACAAATGTTTGTACGATGTGCAGATATTTGTTCAGGGTGTTTTCTAAGTATTATAAAAATATCTATGTATCTGGTAATAAGTACCTATCCGTCATCTAGTACCAAAGCATAACACAAGCTCTGCTTAACTTGGGGCTACATGATGCTGTGTGGATTGTCCAGTATATTGTACATAATGAGAGGAGTGGTTGATGGGGATACCAATCATTATCATTATCAATATTTTATTATTTATTTATTTGTCACACAAGATGTAACACAATCACATCCTACTAATATTATAAATGTGAAGGTTTGTTTGTATGGATGGATGTATGGATATTTGTTACTCTTTCACGCAAAAACTACTGAACCGATTAGGCTGAAATTTGGTATGGGTATAGTTGGGACCTGGAATAACATACAGGCTATTTTTTATCCCGACAAAATGCGGGCGAAGGCGCGGGCAGCAGCTAGTAGTAAATAAAACTTCAAGTGCGAGTGGACTCGCGCACCGAGGGTTCCGTATTATAAGACCTAAATCTTGCCAAATATCATGATTCTATCTAAGTCAACGAGAAGTAAGTTTTGGACCCTACCGAAAAGTAGTTTTTTTTTGTGAATTAGATAGGTACATATTTATGGTATTCGGATTTTTTCCTCGCTTCTTGCCTTTCATAATTCTAGGTCAACGAGAAGTACCCTATAATGTTTTGTGTGCTAGTGATTCCCTGGTCAATTTCAAAAAAACTAAGCCTGGAGCTAAGAGCTACCCCGAGATTACCTATTAGGTACCTAGAATTATGTGTTTCTTTTTTGTTTCTATTATACGCAATAACTACGAAACCTGGATACGGGGTCATTTCATTCGATCAAGTTTAAACTTGTCTCGCTAAGCTTCAATAATGCCGTGTAAAAAAACTAACGGGTTCGCAAATTAAGACCCCGTTACAATGGAGGTGGAAATATATATTATGTTTTTTTTTTATCAAATGGAACATGGTAATGCCGTTTAAAAACCTAACGGGTTCTTAAATTAAGACCTTAAGACCCTGTTTCATTAAATAGAGATTTATTTATTTATTTAATGGAACACTTACCTTTAAGGCCCTTTGTGGACTGTCCTGTGGATTTTTTTTTATGTTGTTTGGCTTTTGTTATTGTTTTGTGTACGGCTTTTGTTATCGTTATTATGGGTATTTATTACAATTATTATTTGTTTTGTTAGGTAATGTAATGATAAATTCCTATAAGGTCAATTTATTTATATTCACAACAGGTTTATGCTTTTTTAGGTTCATCTATTGTATACTCGCCAGTAAACAAACTAAGAGAAATCAAGAACTTGGTGTCTACCTTCCTACTTATTGAAAAAATTCTATAAAGACAAATTTCTAAATGACAATAAACACAAGTCTTGGACTAAATAATATTTTTAATATATTTAAAAATAATATTTAGTTTTGTTAGTTTAATTGAATAGAATAGAAAAATAATTTATTGCTTTATAAATACTTATTACAGTCCGACTTAAGATAAAGACAAAATAAAAAATAAGGCATAAGGAGTAAATTCAGCTTTTGCTACATGCAATAAATCATTTATTAATTTGTTCAGTACTTTCTACCCATAAATCATTGAATTCCTATTATTTATTTTTTAAGATGGTTATTTCGTGAAAGTGTACCTCTATTATGAAAAATCTTACTTTATTACGTAGGCTAAACGTAAGTTAGAAAAAAAACGTGGTGTTCAGTTCAATTGAAATTTAAAGTTAGTTATAAATAGTTACACATTGATAAAGAGGTCTAATTTAGGGGGCTCTAATTTCAAAATGACCTTTTAAACCGTCCCTTTTCATTTATTGACCTTCTTAGTTATTAAATCAATATTTTTACTAGTGTAGTGAATATAACTTGAGAGTTATGTTAGGTCTTTTTTTCCCAAAATAAGATCGAGTTTTTCTTTTATTTCAAAGTAAGGTTAGGCTTTTATATAAGACAAGACAAGAGGTCTATTTTTTGTTCTTGGTTATTTCGTGAAAACGTTCCTTTTCAGGCACAAAAAACTAGGACTTTATGTAGTTACCGAAACTATATAAATAAATTCACTTGATTAATAATTTCTGAGCTTATTTCAATGGGCCATCAATTTAAAAAAAAAACACGTAAGAAATTAAAAATACTTTAGGATAACGACTATCGCCAGCGTTCGTTTTTTTTATTAGTAAATATATCACAGTAACTTCTCAGTACCTTATTATAGTTTAAAAAAAAAAACAATAACTAGTAAACACTCTTTAAATATTTCCCTAAAATTCTGATATATTTTAACCATCTCTATCAACATTCGTACATCAATTGGTTTTAGGTGGAACTTCAGCAAAGACATTATAATATTTCACTTATCTTTTTTTATTATTATCATCTACGACTCACCTTGAAATATACCGATGTTATAAACTTTGATTATGCCAATTCCTCAATAACATAACACCACCATCATTGTACAGGGTCTTTACTAACCCTGTATAAATCAGGCCTAAATGATCACTAAACTCATCCAAAAATTAGAACAATGTAAACGGAACACAAACTACAGTAAAAGGTTTCACACAAAATAGGTTACTTATCACTTTTTTGTCGTTCGATTTTTAAACTTCACTGGTGACTTTTTCGGTAATTTCGAACGCACCATGTCTGAGTCTCAAAAGTTGAGATCAAAAAGTACTAAAGCAGACGCGTTTTAGAAAGAGATAGATGTAATTTTGATAGTAGAGCTTTTAAAGCGGGTTCAACGTACCAGCCTATGTCGTGGGCGCGGGCGACGGGCGTGCATCTCGCTCTGCCGCCGCGTCTGCGAACGGGTGCGAGGGAGATACGTGATGCGGTCCACTTTTTGTTCAGAGTTTGAATTTCGATCGATGTAGCGCGACGCGGCCGTCTTGGTACTTAGGTTTGGTTTGTTATGTTTGAGTTTTAGGGTGAGCCCCTAGGTCTGTCTTTTGATTTTCTTTTTGATGTTTTTGCGCTTAGAGTGAAGCCATTTAGGATATATGATAGGTAGATAACATTCTGAGTTATGCTTTTCTTTCATTTCTGTTTCTCAATTTCTTTAAAAGATGGTAAAACTTATATATTAATTATAAATGCCGTCAGAGAAAGGGAAATACTTAGGCTATTAAAATATGTCGTTATAGCATCTAACGCGATAGTTTTGGAAAGATATAGCGTCGTCACCGTCAAGTAGAGTCAACGATAGGTGCACATACTTTCTCTAAAACCGCTAAGGAATGGAATTCGCTGTCCGCTTCAGTTTTTCCAGTGAATTTCAATCTGGGTCTTTTCAAGACAAGAGTGAACAGGTGTCTTCTATACCTTCGTGATACAACATCGGCCACATCGTCACTTTCCATCAGGTGAGATTGTGGTCAAACGAAGGTTTATTTACTATAAAAAAAAACCCTTTAAATAAACACACTCACGTGATACATGAAGAAGTAATTTTTATATTGTTTTTATTTCTTTAAAACTGTAAGTATATGAATCGTTTTACCTAATTAATCATAAAAGGTGTATATTAAATTGCACACAGTAAGATTGAAAGTAAAAAGCAAAACAACTAGACTACATTTCCCGCCCTTTTTATAGAACGCTAATTGCGTACGAGTGAATGCAAAAAGAGTAAATAGTAAACATGAATGGCGGTTTGATGAATATATAAAAGACCTGTAAACTTGTCCGCCTGTCTTGAAAATAGTACAATATGTATCTGGTCTTTTAAAATATAACAGTTAACTAATGATAGTTTTGTGTAAGTAAGAAAAATAAATATCATCCTCAGTGTTCCACAAGCTACATGCTATGAAAGAAGTAGATACAAAAAAAAATATTAAGAATTAATATAAAGATTTATCATATCACACACACTATAGAGTACCAAATGGCCCGTGGAAAGCATTGATTCAAAGTAGGTATGTAGATAGATAAGAATTGGGAAGATGGCGTAGATAATGATAATGATCATTATTATCTTCGCTGTGGTATTGAGCAGAAAAAAGTATTTTTTTATTATTCTGAACTAAAAAACTAACACAAAATTTGTATTATTATTATAATTACTTCGATTTGAATTTATTTATACAAAACTTGAATAATACATAAATGATGTATGCATCTACATAGAATACAGCTATAAAATTTACCAAGTACAGACTAAAAATAAACTGGACATCAGATTGTCGTAAGAATGTGTCCAAGGCGAGCCGTGCATCGTCCGTGGCAACCAGCTATAAATACATTCTATTTTTAACATCCTAGCATTCATACGCTGCAGAATTTGCAATTAATATTAAACTATGTGCTTCTAATAAGATTAGTTTTGATAGATTTGAGATTCTTATAGGCCTACGTACTACAAACGTACACATAAAAAAGCATTCTAAATTATTAAAATCATAATAACTATTTTATAAAATGATGTATGGTTACAGTTTTTGCCTTTTGTTGTTACATAGGTACTGATACAAAAATTACACTATGTTTAATAACAAAGAAAATACATACAAATTAGAACTAATATTTACAATTGCAACAATTGAGCTTACTGCAGACTGTTACAAACAATCTACAGGTAGTTCAACTGATCCATATCAATACTACTCGGAAGCGTCCCCAAGACGCTGGCTGCATTACCCCGCTGTACGGCAATGAACAGCGTGGTGATGAAGCGCTGCCCCAGATGCTCAAAAGCTCTCGGTTTATGCGTCCGTAAATAAAATTTGAATATAAATTAATTATACTATGACGATGGTGATACTAATCAAATGAATAAAACAATAGCCATTCAAAACGTTTACTATAATAGCTTCATTTCTCATCTTTGCTTTCATTCGCTCACAATTAAAACTCTTCGCATCAGTTGAATAGAATTTGCACGCTCCATGATAACACAGACCTATAAATAGAATTTTATTTATAGATCCATTAGAGGTCCAGTCGAGCAAAAAGATCTTGGTTAGTCGAACTACGGAAAGCTATTTTAAGCGAAGTAGATAACTTATGCAGGATGCATGGTGGAAAGCAAAAGCGAATTAATTTTAACAAATTATGACTGGCTTCCCATGCAATTTTTTTGGCATGACCGTTTTATTTTTGACTTTGATAGGAGTGAAGAAATCAAAAACATACCAACTTTTATATTTATAATATTACTTTGTTGAAAGTTATTTTTATTTTCATGTAAGTATATGTTTTTTTCCTATAAGAACTATCTTCAGATTAATTCCAATTTACATAACACTCAATATTTTAAAGTAGACTTTTTAAAAAACACCCTTAATCTTATAAGATCTGATTTCCTTGTTTGAGGTTATTTCTTCCTATTAGATTAGAAGTTATGATTATGAGAAATTAAGCTAATTTATGAGGAAAAACCCATAAACAGAGAAAGTGGTCAAATAAATCATACTTGACAGTTATAATATCTTACAGAACCATAAATTTTAAAATTGTATGATTCAAAAGATTAACAGCAGTCATAAAACCTAGGTACTTATAACGTTTTTATAATTAGTTAGCTTTTTCCCGCAGCCTCAAATCCATCATTATTAGATAAAAAATAGCCAAAGTCTTTATTCAAGATTCTCTCTTCCTCTTCTTACCTTACTAGAAGATTTGTTCAGCCATTCAATCATAAAAAAAACTGACGGAGATATGGATACGTTAGCATTATTCTAAATTGGTACTAAATCATGTCAAAAGTAATTTACTACTTACTACCCGCAAACTATTTGACAGACAATGGATGACTCCAAACGCTAATTAGGTACAAGATGTAGGAAAAAAATAGCCTACTTATAGGGAACGGGTTATAAAATATTTCAAGGCTGCATTTTATTGTTAAAATGTTGCCATATCTTGTAAAACTGGTTATATCAGCTGTATCGGTATGATATTTTTTAGGAGGTAAACTGTAATTTTTACAGATTATGAGAGATTATTGAGTGTTTTTTTTTTGTGAAACTGAAGGCAGAGACAAAAGTTATATCTATTTATAAAAAAACTGTTACAGTTTGAAAAAATCGTGTAGAATGTTTATTATTCCATTATTACAAAAGAGTCAGTTTAAAAAATAAATAAATAAGGCTTTTTAAAATTCTGGGATCATCAAACCTTCTCTGGTTTAGAGTGTCTAAGAATACAACAATAAATCCTAAAATTCCAATTGCTATTATTACACAAATTATCCCTAAACACCCAAAAGTTTCTTTTTTCCCTCTTTCTTGTGAAATAATGTGGTGTAAGTTTTTATTGATAAAGAAATATAAATAGGTAACATTTTGAACTAGCTAAAATGCCATAACCTCTGTCTCTAAGTCTCTGCTTGAACAGATATGTTTTACGGTTAAGTTTAAGATTTTTATTTGCATTATGTTGTTCCTTTCTAGTTTCTAGATTTTTTTGTGCAATAAAGAATTAAAGAATACCACCGACGTGCGAAAATCTGACAATTTGTTATAATTCAATTAAGTATCAAAAATCATGGTCACGGTATACTCTCGCCCGTTTCAATGGGAGTGGTAGGCGGCCCGCGTGTGAAAGAGACAGTTATACAAATCCTCGCACCGTCTATCAAAAATAACGGGACGCGTCGCTCGCGCATCATCGACCTCAAAATATTTTTTAAATCCACCACTTGTATAGTCATTTAATTTGATTTTCGACGAAAATTATATAAATTCAGATCCAGGAAGACTCGATTCAGCATCTGTTATGGTTTTTTAGAGGTGTACAGGTCAGGTTTTGGTGCTATTGGGAATGCAAAAGAGAGGAGTTGGACTATTTTTAGAATGAAAGGTTTCTGAGAATTGAGTGTGGATTTCTCGAAAATCCCTTAAGGGCCTTTAGGTTTAGGACTGTTCTATAGTCCTTGTTAGGAATTTTCAGTTTTTGTTTTATTTTAGTTAAAAACTTTCGTTGTCGAATATTTTTGGCGGGAACGCGTATCCTACTGGCAATCTAACGAATGTTTTAATATTATTTTATATATTTTTTTTGAAAAATATATTTTATTTCTGACAAATTAATGTTTTTGCGAACTCCTGTACAGTTTGATTTTAATTTTATTGAGTTATAAACGTTTTTATAAGGGTTTAAAAATCTTCGACCTCAGTCCTGAACATTTTCATTCAGTTTATATTTAACGAAATATTTTTGTTCTCGGTACTATAACTCGAATATAACCTTATTTATTAAAATTAACAATTAATTTTTATTTTATTTTAAATAAGTTCTCATTGCCATTTTTTGTCCGTATTATTACATGTGAAAAAAATAAAATAAAAATAACTTGTATAGAGTTTTTTAATTATTATTATTTCATTGTACTATTTATTTGACTGTAAGTAGCTGGTTGGTATTTATTAGTTGCCATTGCCAATTTTAGTGATCGAGGTAGAGAATAAAATGAAATTATAAGTGACCTTACCGGCTATATTACGACATTTTTAAATATCTTAAAATATTAATATGGCAGAATTTTAGTATCTTGAAAAAAAAAAGAAATAATTTGGCGTGTTTTAAAAAACGATAAACCGACTTCAAATTACCTTACCTTTACACTTATTTTAAGTTTTGCGGGATAAATACTAATCTCCTGGGGATACAATTTTGTGGGACCCCTTCAGGATCGTTTTCTATACAAAGTGAAAGAACTTTCAAAATCGGTCCATAATTGGCGGAGATATCGCGAAACATACATCCAAAAAAAAAAATGCATACGAATTGATAGCCTCCTTCTTTTTAAGTCGGTTAAAAAAACACAATTTTGTACAAGTAGGTACCTACTGACCTGCATAAATGATTAAGGTTTTAAATTCAAGTCAAACTTAAGGACCCTAATGATTGGACAGTTTTATTAGGAGCAGCCTTGTTTTGGGGTTCCGTACCTCAAGAGGAAAAAATAAACCCTTAAAAGAACACATAATTGTCAGTCCGTCTGTCTATCGAGACCATTTTTCGGGAATACATAGGTATCAAGTTGGAATCAACATCAAATACTCTTTAAAGGGATGGTAAAAGGTCAAATACTCTTTAAAGGGATGGTAAAAGGTCAAATACTCTTTAAAGGGATGGTAAAATGTACTTGCATAATTTAACATTATATTATATTAAAAGTCTTGTTGTCTTACCTCTAGGTTCAAAAAGTAACAGCCCATTATCTGAAAAGAAAAAAAAAACATTAAAATGCTGGTCAAAATTGTTTTTAATAACTTACGGTAATTATAATAATAATTACTATATTTATAGCTGTTTATAGTATAAAATTTGACTCGTCTAAGTGCTTATTTTGTAAGCCTAAAGAAATAAAGTTATTGATATCTGAAGTACATCTAGTTTTTTTTTTATTGCACTCTTAACTTAGAAACAATCAGTAAACGAAATAAACAATTACAAAATTATGTTACAATGGTCGAGAGCGATCTCTACCAGACAACCTTGAATGGATAGAGTAGTAGAAAGTCTTTGGATTGGATTGTATTTATTAGGTAATTATTTGAGAACCAAAGAATAAAATGATCTATTATTATTTCCAATCAATCTTCCATGTCTAGCCCTTAAAAAAAATCAAAAAGTATTAGAACACACCATCGTTAATTCTATCCCCAAACTCAAACCCTTTAGAAAAAAAGAAACAAAATGCATCGCTTTCGAATTTATACTACGCCTACATAGACCTGGGTTATTAATAATAGTGGGTAAGCTGCTGGACGCTAGTCTTACTGAAGCAACCTTGGATATGCATGTTTCTTGTCTGTTATGTTGGTAGAGCGCATTAAGGATAGACAATTCAGTTTAAGGCTCTACGTTCACATAAATAATGACCGGCCTAAATAATGGCGGCGGAATATTGATGATGATGAATAATAATAAGATATCAAAAACTTGTTTATTATTATAAAAACTGTTGTAATTTCTCATTTTCTGATAGCATGAGTTAGTTTTTGTAGGTAAACATTGAATAAACGCACCTATAGTTTCTTGTGCCAGTTACGTCATAGAGTTTGTAGAGCATAATTGTACATTAAATGTCAATCTAAACTTAAACAATTTAAATTTAATTTGGTTTTCAATAGCATTATAATCATCAGCTCTTTAATACCCACAGCTGGGTATGGACCTCTCTCAGTGTTTGCTTTGGTCTTGTAGCAGTCTGGATCACGTCCAGCCCACGGACATGCGGTATAAATATAGTCGACCGATTTAGTTAAATAAATAAATAGTAAATAAATAAATATATAATAATTTAATTGGGCAAGAAACAAGCATAATCACATTTGAACACATAAGAAAATACAATTGTAGACAGACTAGCTTAGTGTGCATTACAGTTATGATCTGTGGTGACACTAAGTCAGCGACTTGTGCTGTAGATACATAGATACCACGTCCCTTCCAGGTGATTTTTATACTACTTCAGCCTTCTAGAAGTAGTTTAGGCGTTCTTTCAAGATCCTTCTTACGACTACCTTATACAAAAAATAAGAGGTGCCTATTAATATAAAAAAAATATTCTTAATTCTAATAATAATTATTATTTATTCTATACAAATACGGATTTTAACTAACTGTATAATTAATTCTCACTACAAACTGTTATTTTATATTTTTATCAAATAACAGTTTGTAGTGTAGTGTAGTAAAATCCGTATTTTTATAGAATAAATAATAATAATAATTATGATTAGAATTAAGATATTTTTTGAAAATTAATTTTATTCTGCAATCAGAATCAGAATCAATAACTTTATTTCTTTAGGCTTACAAAATAAGCACTTAGTCAAGTAAAATTTTAGACTATAAACATATTATCAAATAAGGTGTTATTGATATTCTCTTCGCTTCAATTTTTTGTCCACTAGTGGAAGAAGAACACTAGTTAAAGAAGACAATGAAGTTATCCACATTTACTAATAACTCTCAGTACATTTCAGTCTGATGTAACGACAAAAAGACAGAAAGAGAGAGTGTTCGAAAGAGATAGCAAATGGTCCCCCAAGGATTCTATTTGATGTTAATGGCGACGTTGCCGCTCAGTGCATTACTTTCTGATGCATTTTGTCATTGTATGCTTTTTAAACGAGGAAAATTCAAAAGATGCATTAAAAAACTTGAAGAATGTAGGGACATGAGATTCTGAAAATGTTGGAAACATAAAAATATATATATATAATAAAGGCTGATTAAAAATACTACTGACAATAATGTTTTTTTTATTCAACGTAAAACGGATTATATTTTAAAACTAAATTTAAATTTGTTGTATACAAAAAATATAATAGTTATTAATTTAGAAAACACATCACGCAGGTACTAAAAATATAAATTAAGTTTTTATCGAGCGCAGCGAGATCTTTCAGTTTACACTGGTGACTAGGTACAATGTGTCGGTATTATATTAATGATGGAAACTGTTGCCATCTCACTAAAAATGAGTCACTTATTCAGACAATACAGACCACACGTCAAAGATATCATATAATGACCCAAAGTAACCTATATAATTACCTACCCTATAATTTAATTAATTATTCAGGGGTATTTATTCCCCTAGGTAATATTTGTGTGTATTTTTATAACACCTTTATATATTTAGGGTTACCAGATCTCTTACTGGACAATAAGCCTGATTACTGATTAGGTAACCTACTACAGAAATATTACCCGCTAGCTAAAAAAATTGTTCCTATAGAAAAGAGGTGTTTGGGCCGTAGTAAGTACAAACAGTTATTTTGTTATTTGTTTGCGATAGCGAGCTTGTTGGAAGGGGTCGATCGAGATCTGGACTACGGCCAGAACCAATAAGTATTATTGGCGAGCAAAGCGAGCGACGAATTTTTCACTTTTGCATTTGCTGTAGTGATGCTGGATTTTTATAAGACTAAAATCTAAAAAGGGAATGTATGAATTTCCAATGTGGAACTGTTTGCAATAGGCACCTATTTTACAAAAAGTTGCATGTTAATATAATTTTTTTAATACTCTTTATTTTACAAACCAAGAAATAAACCTTGAATAAAAATGGCTATGACAGAATCGATAACACAAAATGGTTTCCCTTACCAACACTCCTACGGATTTCAAATTCTGTGATCATCGTCTCAGTGATTATTTAATATTTAATGTACTATCACTGAAATGTATTAATTAGGTAAACCCATCAGATCCCACAGTTGGGATTGTGCTAGGGATAGAATACGGCTTTTTTAATTTATTTCTCATTCATCTATCTATAGAATGTAATGAATGATAGACTAGGTAATGCAGCCAGCGTCTTGGGGACGCTTCCGACTGGTGTTGCTAAAGACCCAATTGAGTGACCTGTAGATTGTTTGCAATAGTCTGCAGTTGGCTCAATTGTTTTAATTGTAAATACACGTTAAATTTTTTTCTGTTATGTTGTGATTACTTATCGTAGGTAGGTGAAAGAATCAACTCTACAATTTTTTAATTGGCACGCACAATTACTAAGTAGTTACTTATTTCTGAATCACTAGATTCTATATCCATGATGTTCTCAGTCAACATAAGGGATAATATTTTGCGATACTGGTGTCATTGCAACACATCGAAACGTTTTTGGTTTGACAGTTTTCTTTCAACATTTAATTAGTTTATTTACAGTTTTCATACTCTAATTTGTACATTTTGCTTTGTAGTAGAGTTTAGTTTTAGTTTGTTGTCTGTGTTTAACTCTCTAAAACCTGGTTTTCTTTTATTTTTACCAGTTTTTGTTAAGTTTTCATATACAAAAAATATAAATGCTGGACAATTCGCACATATTACTAGTTTTTGTTTTAAATTAAGTATATATAAAATAAATACACCCAAAGAAGTAATATTTGTTCTAGACACACACTACAGATTGTATAAACGTCAGTAGCGAGCCCAACAAAAATTACTCTGTTTCTAAAAAATATCTCGTATTCTACTCTGCGTATAATATAAGCGAGTGTAGAAGCAAATCAGTTAGTCTAAAACCTAGAACCTGGCAGCTCGGATGGCTGTGTGAATGACCTGCGCCGGCAACGTCACGTGACCTTGCGCGCGCGCACTATATTTAGCAACTATCGCAATACACGCGGACATTCGTAGATTTTGTAGAGGTAGGACGCGTTTTGCTGAATTTGCGATATATTTTAACCGACTTCGAAAAAAGGAAGAGGATATGTTCGGCTTTATGTAAGTTTTTATGTTTGTCGATTTATTCGTCAATTATGGACCGATTTTGAAAATTCTTTTACTATTATATAGAGAATGATTCCGAGGTGATCTTATAAAAAAATTATTCCTGCGGGATAAGTATTATTCCCATAAAACTTGAAAACAATGTAAAATTAAGGGATTGGAAGTCCGTTTTCGTTTTTTCAAATATTCAAAATATCCCACTTGTCAGCCATGGGGCCAACATGTTGGTTCAGATTGTATCCATAAGTTTTTTGTATTTTCATCATCAGCCCGTACACGTCCACTGCTGGGCATAGGCCTCCCCCATACGACGCCACAAATAGCGGTCCTGAGCCGTCTCCATCCAACGACTCCCTGCGACCGCTACGATATTGTCGGTCCATCGAGTGGGAGGTATTCCTAAGTATATTGATTATTTATTTATTTATTTAATAATAAAGTTTACCAACAACATTAAATATCAATCACTTACAGATAAGTAATATTAGGTTCTGTTCTGATATGCATGTTACTAATATCATAGATGAAGGACGTCCATGCTAATATAGTTTATGTCGTACATGCTAATATTATATCCTCACTTAGGATTTAAGACACTATGTACCAAAACCATGTAATATTTTTATCAATAAACGAAAATTACAAATTAGTATATGTCGTATATGCTAATATTAGTTTATGTCGTCCATGCTAATATAGTTTATGTCGTCCATGCCATAGATGAAGGTATATAGTTTATGTCGTCCATGCTAATATGTAAACACGACCTTCATATTATTTACCGAACGTAGTATTTCACGAATAACGAATCGTCGCCACTCATCTGAATAGACAAGTTTATGTAGTTTTTGGTTAACTTTGGGCCCTTGTGGAAGAATTTCCATCACTGTAACTCGCGGGTGTTTCAAGAGGCGGTTATCGAATATCTACCGATGGAAGGGCAAGTAGCGCTTCCTGCAGTATAATTTTATTAACGTACTGCGAACACCAACCTGCATGGCCAGTGTTGGAATTATGGGCATGGGATTATGGTTATCTACCCCCAAATAGTAAAATCTACCCCCAAATGATAAAATCCAATAAGGCCTTTATCAGGGGGAAGCCTGCGATAAATAAAATAAAATCAGCTTACAATAAAAAACAACAATACTAAAAACTCAGTACCTAGACCTGCCTCTTCTTTATTTCACACCAAATAATAAAAAATACAGAACATAAAACAAATACAGATAATGTACACAGGCGGCCTTATCACTAAGACGTACGTTTATCACTTCTTCGACAAGTGAACAAAAAATGTTAGTGAAGAGAATATCAATAACACCTTATTTCTTTTTTGATAAAAGTAACTATGTTTATAGTATAAAATTTGACTTGTCTAAGTGCTTATTTTGTAAGCCTAAAGAAATAAAGTTATTGATTCTGATTCATAAAGGTTTCGCACAGACTACTGAGGTACCCTACCCACAAAGAATTTACTGTATTCGGAATTGATTCGCATTCGGATTCTCAGGGGTGCCTGGAAGAGATTGCTTCTCAGCGAGAAGGCCACCCCTTGAACTTTGTCTTTTTACATGTCCTGTTTATCCGGTCATCTCTTCCAGGCAACCAGTTTATTGCAGGCACAAAATGACTCATATTATAACTAGATAACATAACGTCCTCACTTCCTTTCTGTTATAGCGTCCCATCTCCTCAATAAAACAATCCACCAGAATGTAGCCAACTATAAATGAACTTTATTATCTAACTGGGTGTCACGTGGGAGGTTACACGTCATATCGCGTGATGCTTGAGATCCATCCATCTCTTGTTACACCTGATGACGTCATCTGAATATCATCATCATCATATTAGACCAATGCTGGACAAAGCCCTGCATTTGATTATTACTATACTTCGATTCAAATACCTAAATATTTTTTGTATACAAGAGCGTTACAAGAGCCAAGGAATATTGGTGGAAAATATTTAACGTAATTTGTATCACCGTGGTATCAACGAAGCAAAGTACAGAAGTTTGAAACATTTTTTAGCCGACTTCAAAATGAGGAGGTTCTCAATTCGTCTATATGTTTTTTTTTGTATGTTTGTTACGCGATATCTCCGCCAATTATGGACCGATTTTGAAAATTCTATCACTATTGTATAGAAAATGAGCCCGAAGCGCTTCCATAAAATTTTTATCTCCAGGGGATTAGTATTTATTCCGCAAAACTTAAAATAAATGTAAAAATAAGGCAATTTGAAGTTGGTTTATCGTTTTTTAAAACACTCCATATTATCATAATTTGGATTATAATAAGTACAAGATAATTTTTGCAACTAACTTGTTTTGTTTCAATTGTAAATACTAGTTCTAATTTGTTTCTATTATTTGATTGTAATTATACCATTTTAAGTGACTATACCTACGTTTTAGATAAATTAGCATAGTCACATGCTTTTCCATTCAGATATACTGTTTTCGAACAACACTGTAAATAATTTACCTGATACCTGATATAACTGATAACCTGTAGCCCATTTCAAAAGCAAAGCCAAAAATGACTAAAGATTTTGAAGAATTTTAAAACATTATTTTAAAGTTTTCACTCTAAGTACATTTGGAAGATATATGTATTTACTTACTGATAAACAGGTTGAAATTAAAAATAGAGCCAAATTCGTCATTGTTTAATGCAACAAAGAAAAAAATAATCCCGAGGCGATCTCATGAAAGCTTTATTTCTGATAAATTTCCATTTGTCCCTTATATTTTAACAATATTTGTGTGATTACTTTTCATTCTAAGATGGTTTTAGCTGATTCCACTTTTGCCCCTTGATAAATCCCCCTTAAGGGGGAATGAAATGAATGAAATTTTAGATTTTGTAAAAAAAAATTCGTGTTGCATGAGTTATATTTTTTCTTTTTATATTATTATTCAATGTCTATGTATCCATATTCCGATTAAGAATCCAATATATTTTATGTCAACAAAGATATATACGGATGAAAACTTCACCAAAATGATAACTATAACTGAAAACAAAAATGTGACAGCTAAGTTGTCATTAAAAACTAAAACACAAACTTCAACAACGCATAATCAATCACATATTAGCGCAAAAATGTTTTTTAAATTCGAAAACGAGAGATCAATTATATGACAAATGAAAGCTTTAAAAACCAAAAATATTTCAGCTTCTTTGCTTTGCTCGATGATACTAATGTCATTAAATATTTTCCACCAATATTCTTTGGGTTTTGTGACCCCTTTGTATACAAAAAATATCCAGTTTTTTGATCGGAGTACAAGTCCATTAAGATTCGGCTGTCTCCGAACTGAAATACCATCCTAAAGTTACTCGCCAGTTGACATCTATCCTATCATACTTCCTACTAATATTATAAATGTCAAAGTTTGTATAGATGGATGTATGAATGGATATTTGTTATTGTTTCACGCAAAAACTACTAAACCGATTAGGCTGAAATTTGGTATGGGTATAGTTTGGGGGTTTTGTATCCCGATAAAACGTGGATAATATTTTACAGTTGTCATCTAGCCCAAGTTTTTGACCAGTTGCTATCTACTAATATTTAGCACATGTGATCTGTCTAGTCGATGATGCTGATGATATCTAGACTCTAGACATTGACTGATCGGCCCAGACGTCCAATCTGCATAATTATTATATTAATATTGGCAGACGTCCGCTGCTACACTCTGTAATGGACTAGACATGTCCGGATGTAGGTATAATTAACTACAAATATACTAAGCACTAATTTCTTCATCATATCAGCCCATACACGTCCACTGCTGGACATAGGCCTCCCCCATACGACGTCACAAATAGCGGTCCTGAGCCACCTCCATCCATACCATGTTGTCGGTCCATCTGTCGGAGTGGATGGTCTCCCCTCCTCGATGGGTTCACTAATTTCTTATGTTATTTTAAACGCGGATGCTTTCGACTGCTATTGATATCAGTTGAGCTACCTTTAGGTTGTTTGCAACAGTCTACAGTTCGCTCGCTTGTTTCAATTGTAAATACTATTTCTAATTTGTTTGTATTCTTCGTTTGTTATTTTCTTTGTAAATAAAGGTCAGCTATTATACAGACATCGAAAAAAGGAGGAGGTTCTCGTTTTTTTTAAATGAAATGTTCGGCTATAGTAAGTAGGTTTTTTTTGTATGTTAGACTAGCTGCTGCCCGCGCCTTCGCCCGCGTTTTATCGGGATAAAAAGTAACCTACATATATGTATTTCCAGGTCCCAAACGTAGATGATGAAGATGTATGGGGGTTTGTTCGACTTTCTTGGTCGAACAAACCTCCATACATCCATCCTCACAAACTTTGACGTTTATAATATTATTAGAATAACCGATTTCTCCGTTAATTGTGGACCAATTTTGAAGTTTTATTTGGCTTTGTTTTGAGAATGAATCCCAAGGTCCCAATCCCAAATGCCCAAGAGATTAGGTACTATTGGTCCCTCAAAACAAGCAAATAAAAAGAACGCCGAAGTGGATTGTTAGTTTTTCCAAAACCATCACTTGTAAAACTGGACTGTCGTTTCAACAACTGGTAGAGCAACAATATCCGGTCTACGTTTCATCCGGTACTACGTGAGAGAAGCCTCGGGCTAAAGCAAGTAAATAAATAAATTATAGAAATACATAAAACATGAAAGACAGTTATGAGGATGGCGCCGTGCGCTGGCGCCTAGGATGCTGGTTTCAACACTTTCAACATCGACATCTTGCCGTCCACCGTTGGACATTCGACGAGACACGAGCTTTCTATAATCAGCTGTTGTTTTTAGGGTTCCGTACCGAAAAGGTGCCAACGAGACTATTACTTATCTATTACTTATCCTACGCTGTCTGTCTGTATCTCTATCTATATATTGAACCGTACGAGGTATAGACAGTTGTTTTTTACAGAATGCGTATTTCTCTGACCACGATAAGAACAAATAAGAAAAATAAAAATACTAAAGTAAAAAACTACAACCTCCATACACTTTGAGTGCCGAGCACCGAAGTTAGCAACGTCCGGCACGGTCAGAACTTTTTGTATTTGTTTTGTAATAAATTTGCTTGTAACTTTGTGATGTAGAATAGAGAAAGAGCGCGCGACCACAGTGACTTTTTGTCGCCGTGGGCGCGAGCTCTAACTTGGATGGGTAACCGCGTCATGTTGGCTTTCTGTATTATAAACGATTCATCAAAAAAAAAAAAAAAAATTTAGGGTTTTTGCTTTATAGTTTGTACGATGGTATGCCCTCCGAGTGCGAGTCGACTTGCACTTGACCGGTTTTATTTTTTATTTGTTATATAATTATGATTAGCGGATAAGATAGTGTAAATAATACCAATGAAAAGATCCTGTGGTATTGATTAATAATGAGGCAGCGGGTAACATTATGATAAAATAAGACGAAACTGACCTAAAAATTATCTACTAATGAATATTTATAGAAGAAATGAGTCAGACAGGACAGCCTAGAACTAGGCAATCTTGATGCAATAGATTACAAATGCTAATTTGTTTTGTGACTCAGGTTGCTCAACTTGGAGTAGGCAACACCGAATCCCAGTGCTCATGAGGATGCGGCCCTAAAATTAAATAGTTCGTAAACACATCATCATCATCCAAACCGCCACATGCTGAAAATGCCTCCTTCCAAGGCTTTTTTTTCTTTGATTTTTAATTGTATCAGTGTTCTTTCATTCAATTTTGTGTATTTTATATGGGTCCTTAATTTTGTATTAGGTGGTGGTATATGCCTGAAATCCACAATTTTTAATTTATTTATTTATTTAATGTTAGCTTATTTAAGTCAAAGGTAAAAAGAAGTCATAGCAGATAAAGGTAGGTACCTACATGTTAATATATTATTTACAGTTATATATCATATTTATTTATTAACGTAATTTTTATTTCTTGTAATTTATGTTAGTTTTGTATGTATGTAGATTTGTTTTTTATTTAAGTAAATACAAATCCAGATAGTTTTATCAAATTCATACAAGGACCTAGGGGAGTTTACGATTTTACGCTACTGGTAACACCAGGAAACAGATTCGTCTTCTCATTCGCAGATGTCGATGAGGACGTGGGCAAGTGTCACCCACGTGACCATCGTGTCTCGGAAGACCATACCTAATATTATTAAACTATATATGTATGAATGAATGAACACTTTATTGAACCTATTAAAATTACATAGAAACTGTTATATCTAAAATTAAAATAAATACAGTACAAAAGGCCTTATCGCTGAGAGCAATTTCGCCCACATAACCTTGGGATGGAGAAAATTATAAAAGAAAAAAGGGCTGATAGTGTATGTAACACAGTAGAAAGCTGGTAACCTTACTCCGGTAGGTTCCACGGGCTAAGTTAGAGAGGTTACGACGCGACACGGCCATTAGATATATCGGTAGATACTAGATGGCGCCGCTAAATTGGAAGATTAATTTCTTGACAGATCGGAAGAGTTAAAAAATAACCCATAAAGTGTAGTAACGTTTTTTGAAACAAAATCAAATATTTTTCTTTAAAAAACATTAAATGTGTTTTGTTTAAGTTTTGGCAGTGATTCTGGCAGATTTTTCACGTTATAAGTAATAAATTGCTTTCAAAACTCAGTGTCACTAAAATCAACAACTGACTGAGCAATTTGTGGCAATACGCCAACGTCAATTACCAGGGTGAATATGTCAAAAGGTCGTTGACTTCATTTTTTTTTCAATGAGGCTTTTTCCTCAAAAATGGATCCCTATTTACCTTCGAAGTATTTCACCATAAGACAAGCAGACGCATAGAAAAATACCAACCGTAGGTATTGTGGTATGTCGAACAGGTACCTGTTCGACATACCATAGTGTCGAACTATAAAATTCTGCTCTACTTTCATAAGGTTTGTTCCCACGTCTACAGATTCCCTTGTCTACAGGTTGTCAATACTACAGATTCCCGTATCTACAGATTCCCATGTCTACAGCGCAGATTCCCATTTCTACATTTCCATGTCTACATAATAGGCATGGCCGAAGAGCGTCCCGAGTCTGTTTTCCCGTTAGAGTACAATCTTGGAGTCTTCAAATCCAGCGTAAATAAGTTCCTTCTGGGAAAGCGTGCTCCACAGCAGCGAGGTTTTACTCTATGGTGTTCCTTCTTAGATTTTCACTTACTCAAGTGAGATAGTGACCATAGTATTGATCAATACCAATAAAAAACCAGACAAGTGAGAGTTCGCACACGGACTCGTTGGTTTTGTTTTATTTTATATTTATATTTTTGTCGTCCCAGAGGCCTGTGCTGGACATAGGCCGTGGACGTGTATGGGCTGATATGATGAAACCTGGTTAAGGGTTGATTACTGCAAAAGTTAAAAACTATAGCGGAGTTATATAAAGTTACAATTTACAAGTTACAGGTAGGTACTACTCCAGCCATACTCGATGTAAAAATTTTGTAACCAAACCGCCCACACTTAACCTAGAATTCACTTTTTATATAGGTACAATTTACATTACCTACTTGTCGATGAGAGATCTTTCCTGCAATAAAATATTGCATTCAATTTTATCTGAAACTCTACGCCAAGCAAGTGAGTTTTAGTTATTTCTGTCGTGGTTTGTTTGTGAACATTTCACATTGAGTTTTGCTAGTGTATAGATTCAGTAGTAAAGAAAGTTTTCACAAAAGCTGGTTTCAAGGGCTTCCAAGGGCGCGGCGTTGTCGCTCCGCTTCGTAGGGCGTGCTCCTGCGCATCTAGCCAATCATAGACGCAGAGATCTATTGGTCTAGGGGCCCTTTGTTAACGGCTGTAGGGCGGGACCTTTTCTGACAACACTTATTTATTTATGATAGTTTTGAGTCGTTTTATGTACTCTTTTTGTGGTTGTAACAATGTTGTTTTTTTTGGTGTTAAATATTTTTGGCAGAATTTAGATGTTTTTTTAACATATACCTAAGGTATTTTTTTTTAGTGATATACGATAGGTGGGACCTTTTTAGATGTTTCTGGCATTTATTTTATGTTCGTTTTTGGTAATTTTATGTGCTTTTTTGTAGGCTTTAGCAGGTTTTTTCAGAATGTGGTATGTGTTAAATATTGTGGTTTCAGAATCCGGTTATACTGAATTCTTTGTTTACGCTAGGATGCATTATTTATTCTACGTCATTGTATATAATTATGTACTTATATAGGATATACAGGGTAGCTTTTTGAGATGGGAGTGGAAGGCCAGATCCGAAACACAGTTCTGTGTCCGAAACCACGACAGTTAGAGAAAATTCGTGAAAGTTTGTGAGGAAAAAAAATGCACAGTTATTTAGATTTTTTGAATCTCATAATTTTGCATGAAATCACAAAAATATGTAACCATATTTGAAGGATTCGCAATCCTTCAAATACGGTTACATATTTTACGTTTTATGGCAATGCCATAAAACGTAAAAACCAAGTGTTAAAAAATGTTGAAGTCATTTTTCGAAAAGAGTTGATAGTCTTGACGTCATAAGTAGGTACTAAAGGTGATGTAATAAATAAAATAAATAAATAATAAATAATGCTGGACAATGGAGGCGGCTCAGGACCGCTATTCATGGCGTCGTTTGGGGGAAGCCTATGTTCAGCAGTGGACGTGTACGGGCTGATGATGATGCTGGACAATTCACACAGCATTATGTAGCCCCAAGCTAAGCGGAGCTTGTGTTATGGGTACTAGATAACTGATATACTTAATATAATAGATTACATTAGATAGACATTTTTTATTATACACAGAAAACATCCAGAACACCCTGAACAAATATTTGCAGATCGTACAAACATTTGTCACGAGAACAACCAGCAACCTCCTGCGTTGCAGTAGGACCTACGCGCGCCCCGCCATGCGCCACAGAGGCCTGTGTGTATGTGTTCGACATGAAAAATAATTAGAGGAAAAACATTATTAATAATTATCTGGAAGAAATGGACAGGTTCTTGGAACAACAATACAAAAAAAACAACGATGAACCAAATCAAAAAGGACTATGTCCCACAATTGGTGAGAAACCTTTTTTCTAGGATTCCGGTTGGTCCATTTTTTTATTACCTTGGTCCTTTTCTACCTGGGCCCATCAAGAATTGGCTGTTATTGGCTACCGAAGTAGATACATAGTTTTTCTATTACCTTTTGGGTTGGAACGCCCTTTATTATGTAAGATTTTTTGGTCAGTGTTTTTTTAATTGGGTCTTAGAATGTAGGTACATTCTACTATGTAGCCCTACATAGTTTTTTCTATTACGTTTTGGGTTGGAACGCCCTTCGTTATGTTAACTTTTTGGAGTGTTTTTTTATTGGTTTACTGGGTGGAATCCTGCTAATTTTATAAATGTCAAAGTTTGTAAGGATGGATGTATTTGTTCCTCTTTCACGCAAAAACTACTGAACGGAATGGGCTGAAATTTGGTATGGGTATAGTTTGGGACCTGGAATAATATATAGGCTATTTTTGTCCTGATAAAATTCGGGCAAAGGCGCGGGCAGCAGCTAGTAGAGTTATATTGCTAACTTGGACACTTGGACAAATCACTTATTATGTAGCATATTACTTAGTTAATATTGTTTAGTAATTTATCTGTTTTTTATTTCTATATAATTTGATTGTTTTCACTCTAAACCGTCTTCGAATCTTTTAATTTTGCATTGTTTTTAAGTTTTGCGGGACAGACACTAATTCCTTGGGAATAAAATTTTATCGGATCACTATATATAGAATCATTCTTTATACAAAAGCGAACAAGTTTCCAAAATAGATCCATAATTGACGGATACACAAAAAACATACGTCATACTCATACGGCTGATCATAAAACCTTCTCCTTTATTCGAAGTCGGTTAAAATACAACAAAACTGTGATTTAAGTAAAGAAAAAAAAAACATTTTTTCAATTCTAGAAACAGGCACTTTGAGATCTCCACTTCGATAAATTTATTAAAAACTAGCTGACCCGACAGACGTTATCCTGTCATTAAAGTCAAACAACTGACAGTTATTTCAAACGTGATTAGCAAAGAGTATATAACGCTGGGGCTAAGGTTACATTAAAAACTATAATAATCTATAATAAAGTCGTGAAGTTTTCTCAAATTTCTAAAATTTCTGCGCAATTTTCTTATTTAATTTTAACGTAAGAACCTTCTACGATGTTTTAGAAAACATTAAAAAAAAGATGAATGAAATCGGTAAAGTCATTCTCAAGTAACAGCCGGACCAGGAGAAATAGCGGTTCATTTTTGTATATTGTATATAATATATGTATATACATTTGTAGTAGAGTCGTCGTTGCCACTGAAAAAATTCGTATCTGTGGATCGTTCCCCATACGTAGATATGATACGTTAATACGGGACGACAATATGAGATACGTAACGTACATACTAGTTTCAGCCCGCGGCTTCGCACGCATTGTTTCTATGGAAAGGTTATTTATATATTTTATGGGAACTGATTTATAAGATAAAAATAACCCTAAGGCCCCCGTTTAGTAGTTTTAGTGTTAAGAAGTAACAAACATCCATCCAATCTATCTAAAGCTGGATGTATCCGAGAGCCCACTCCGCTCGATAACTCGCCAACAAGCACCACTGTACAACAAAGGTCATCGCACGCGACTGATAACGTATCGGCGTGTTTATTGTAATTAGTTGATATCGTGCCACTGGCATGCACGCCCCCTGCTGGACGTGTCTCAGACCAGATTCAGATGGATTCGTGGATGTACACTGAGGTTAATGCCATACTATACGTGCCAAGTGTACTATATATAGCCGGGCCGCGGCGTACGAATTTCGACCCCTCCAACTCAACCCGTGGATGTCGTAAGAGCCGACTAAGGGAACCTACCAGAGAACAGAACACTGTGATCACCAATCCGCCTGCCAAGCGTGGTGATTATGGCAAAACCCCCCCTACATGGGAGACCATCCACTCGATGGACAAACGACATCGTAGCGGTCGCATAGTCGATGGATGAAAGCGGTTCAGGACCGCTATTTGTGGCGTCGTACGGGGCCTATGTCCAGCAGTGGACGTGTATGGGCTGATATGATGGTCACAAATAGCCACAAATTGGATCCCCCGAGACGCTAAGTACAGACGAGATCGAACAACAAAGAGGTGGTGTGATGACACCAGCGGGAGCACCTGGACCAGAATAGCACGGGGCAGGAGAGAATGGAAAAGCTTGGAGGAGGCTTTCACCTTACCGGACAAAAACTGCCCCGTAGATGTAAAACTTTATTTATTGATTCATAAGGTACTTTAAGTAGGTATGTTATTAAAAAAAAGCTCTTTCTTATTTTTTTTTATTTATACCTGTCAAGCTTAGAGCTTAGCTAGGACATACGCTTGTGTACAATATAATGTAAATCCATTTAGACTTTGAAAAACAAATAAAATATTATTTATTTGTTTTTATTTTTTTGGAAAAAAACAGCTTATTTATTAGTATAAAAGCTGGAACTTATGGGTAACTTAAGCCTGGTTTCCGCTTATGTATGCATAAAGTAAGGATGTAGTATGTCCTTAAATAGTTAAAAGTAGTTAAAAATAATATGCTATAACTTATGAAATATAAATAATATATAAAACGTTACAGTAGGTAGGTACTTACATTTAAGCGAATCAAATGAAGACAAACACACAAAATATAGTAAACTAGCTGCTGCCCGCGCCTTCGCCCGCGTTTTATCGGGATAAAAAATAGCCTATATGTTATTCCAGTAGGCCAAGCACGGGGATTGTTCTCTAGTTTAGAAAAGACAATAATAACATCGCATCGTGTACATTGCGTACATTATTGAAGTTGAAGGAATTAATTTCAAATAATTTATGGATTCGATGACAAAGTGACGTAATTTTTCTCTATTCTACCATAGACAACAATCTTTTTGCCTGCCCTACAGGTCCCAAACTATACCCATACCAAATTTCAGCCTAATCGGTTCAGTAGCTTTTGCGTGAAAGGGTAACAAATATCAATACATACATCCATCCTTACAAACTTTGACATTTACGAGCACAATATAATATTGGTAGGATTTAGTAAGGTGAAAGTTACTCGCAGAATCGCAAAAAAATCCAGGCAAGCAAGGTGTATGTAGAGTCAGAGCATAATAATAATCTTGTTTCATTCCACGGATGGACATAAGCCTCCCCGACAAACGGCAAGTTTCCCATACTGCCATTGGCCTTTATGCCATCTACCGAGCTGCTTGGAACTGTTTGCCATCGTTTTTTCTATAATTTTATGTGAAATCGAAAAATTGTGAGAGCGCCAAAGTAAAAAGTAAAAGTGCGATTCCACTCGCACACGGAGGGTTCCGTACCATTGGAGAAAACTAATTAGATAGATAAAAAAAATAAGATAGAATATTTATTTGACACTACAACACACAATACAAAGGTCACATTAAATTAGGTACATCATAATAATCAGAACACAGAAACACCTAGAAATTATCGGTGGAACAAAGCTCGGAGACAAAACTCGGTGTATATGTACATTATGTAGGTTATGTAGGTAATCTAAAATTAGGTACGGATTAGTAAAAATTATGTGTGTGCTGCAGCTTGTCAAAAAGGCGACTCGGCTTAAAGCTTTACTCGAAGAGGAAAACACATTTTCAGTATTACCTTTTGAGACGACCAGAAAAATGAAGCACTAACAAAACAAATAAGGTGTGAAGATTGCATGTTGTTCTGTATGTAATTCTGTATTCATGATGAGTGCTTGACTGACGCAGTGTTTGAGCACATGATAATAGATATAGGTATTTCGCAAAAGAAAGCCTAAAAATATGACGTGTTTTAAAAAACGATAAACCGACTTTAAATTCCCTTACTTTTACACTTATTTTATGTTTTGCGGGAGAAATACTAAATCCCCTGAGGATAACTTTTTAAAAATTGGTCCATAAATGGCGGAGATATCGTGTAACATACATAAAAAAAACATATAGACGAATTGAGAACCACCTCCTTTTGAAGCCGGTTAAAAACGGATTTTTGTGATGGATCGACCAAAAGACGACATTATGAGATCACCTAGGTATTCAAATAGTGACTGCGCCCAACGTTGGTTTAACTTAGGTGATCGTTACTTGACGTGGCATGGAGTTGCAACGATATTCTGTGCGCGAGGTGCAAGTAGAGAAATGACGGCTGTAAGTAGAGGCACGTATATAATGTATTTATAGTTATCTCATTACCGTGGTGGGGAGAGTGGTCGGCACAACAGCATCGGCGCAACAAGGTAAAGGTTTCTTGTTCGCTTCTTTAATTTACCTTAAAAAGATTGAAGTGAACAAAAAATCAAAGTGATCACTTTATTTCCCTGTTTTACTTATGTAATTTTAATCTTGTGACGTGTCCAAGAGTCCTGTAAGGTCTAAAGGAAATAAAGCACTTTGATATTTGATATTTTCAACCCACTTCAAAGAGGGGGTTCTCAATGTGATGAAATGTTTTTTTTTGTATGTACATAGTATGTTACGTGATATATCCGCCAATTATGGACTGATTTTGAAAATTATTTCACTGTTGTACAGATAATTATCCCTAGAAGGCATAAAAAATAGTCCTGGGGGTTAAGTATTTGTCTCGAAAATCATAAAAACAATCTAAGTAAAAACTTACGATATGTAGTTAGTTTTTTTAGTTTTTTCAATTCATTTCAAAATTAAGTATAAGAAAATCTTTATTTGTAGCTAAGATACTAACTATTTTGTTGCAGTTCTAATTAGTACTAACAATATTACCATAAAAAATAGGTAGGTACTTAAATAAATTGTGCTTAAATTAATCTTAGGTATCAAATATACCTAAGTACCTACTTACCTTAAGCTACACACTACAATAGTTCACTATAAACTCGATAAGTATCATCATCAGCCCATACACGTCCACTGCTGGACATAGCCTCCCCCGTACGACGCCACAAATAGCGGTCCTGAGCCGCCTCCATCCATCGACTCCCTGCGACCGCTACGATGTCGGCGGTCCATCGAGTGGATGGTCTCCCATGTAGAGGGGGATTTGCCATAATCAGCAGTGTTGGTGTTTAAAAATACTCAGAAGGAAGTTGCTGCCCTTCCTCTGGTAGGTTCCCTTAGTCGGGTCTTACGACATCCACGGGTTGAGTTGGAGGGGTCGATATTCGTACGCCGCGGCCCCACGGCCATGCACTGCGATAAGTATGTAGGTATATATTCCAAGAAATTACTTGCGTAGGTTTCATTGTATTAGTAGCCTTCACCTTTAACCAGAATTATATTAATAAATAATAAACAAAAATGTGGGTTTTAGGGCTAAATATATCCCTTTATACTGAAGCTCAAAAAATTTATACAGGGCGTCTCATGGCCATGCCACATGGACGGAAAGTATCTTAAATATTTGTAGAAAAACAAAATACTGAAAGAAGATTTTGATTTTAAAAACAATTTGAACTGCATTCAAAGATTTTTTTTATGATTGCCTGTCTGAACCGGGAATCAAACCAGCTAAAGTGTAAAAAAAACACCACAATGGACAGATTTTGAGCATTTGCTGCATTAAATTATTTAATTATTTTAAATACATATAAAATTGTATTGTCTTCTTTTTATTTAAGATGTCATGTGGTAAAAAGAATCCTTATGATTGAGATTTTGATCGGTATCGTAAAATTACGGTTTTTTTTACAATTTGGCAAGTTCGATTCCCGGCTCAGACTGGAGATTATTCAAAAATCTTTGAATGTAGTATAAATTTTTATTAAAATCAAAATAATGTCTTCTTTCAGTAAAATGTTCCATCTACAATATTTAAGATACTTTCCCTCCATGTGGCATGGCGGTTGGACGCCCGCGTATGGTAGGTAGGTTATTATCTATAATTATTTTTTGAAAAAAAAAATAAGTAATATAAAAAAGAAGCAAGCAGTAAATAAGCATAAACTATTCTTTTGTTTCTTTTTCTTAAACTTCAGGTTCAGTTACAAAATTATGATTTTTTTTTGTAGTCATTATTTTTGTATGTACTTACATTTAGAACAAAGAACGAACGTCAAAAGAGCATCCACAATCTACACTAACTCTCAAGACCAAAACCCTCGCGCGCGTTCCTTTCCCCATATCCTTTGTCTCCGAAACTCGAATTTGGCAAGTATTTCTGCATTTCTTCCACAAATTCACACTGAATAATTTATTTACGTTAGTTATTTGTATTTGGACTCGTTCATTAATTTAATTATAAAGCACAAACGATTTTACTATGACGTCGAGTAACCGAGGGGACGCCCATTTTCAAAATGGCGACCTATGACGTAACGATTGATTTTACAGCAATAGTACTTAAATGCACTTGTAAAAACACTTGTTTTACATATAGGTAATTGAGGTATTTTCCTATTATTTAAAAGAAAAGACGCTTTTTTATACTTGTTACCTAAGTAATACCTATCTACCTTTATACAGAATAACACCAAGGCGGTAAACAAGGAGGCCGAATGTTTTACCGCCAAGCATGATAAAAAAAAAACTAATTTTGGGATTTCGTTTAGGAACGGAATTACAAGACAATAAAACAACAATAAACCTACCGCCTCTGACAAAGAACGCATCGAAATTTCCAAACTGATAACGATTTGATACTTACCTCGAGGTTTTACGTTTCCAAACGTAATGTAATATGAGTAATGCTAAATATAATCAGAAAAGAAAGCCACAGTAGGTATATATTAGGTACATAAAGGTAGGTATACTCGCTCATAGTAACGCTAAATGTTAACTCACCTAACATGAAAAATGGCGCCCGTACTCCTCCCCAAAACTGAAATCCCGCCGAAAACTTGATAGTCATCGCTGAAGCTGTCAAATCACTGTTCTTTTTTTTAAATTACTGTTTTTTTTTCGCGGCGAAGTGAGACATGCATCCTCCGTGGTGCATTTGACGAGACTGGGCAGGGTTGCCCGCACACAGCCACGCTTGCACACAACTGCAGTGTGCATAAAACGACTGGCGAAAGCGAGGAGCGGGTACGGCATGGCAACAACGTTTTTAAATTTTTAAATGTGGAATTAAAGTTATGGTTTTGGCCTGAAAAGAGGTTGAGTTTGGGATCACGAGTGACTTTTTTGACGCTGTCAGTTATTGGCAAAAAGGTTTCTTATTATTTTTTTGTTTTATCTCAAGTTTTTTTAACCTAACCTAACTTGATGAACCCTCATACTTTTCATATTTTTCAAAATTAATGTATATACTTATCTTAACATTATTTTAAACTTAACTCTTGTAACTGTAGTCTTTAACTCTTGTAAATAAGCGAAAAACATATATATTCTCATTACAATTTCCCTTACTTTCCTCTAATTATATAAAATATCATTTATAATATTATAATTGTTCAATATTTGACTTAGTTTTTACCTTGCCTGCTTTCTTATAATTCGTATGTAACTCCTAGACGTTTTGGTTTTAACTGTAAGTCCACTTGTAAATGAATAAATGAAATTTAAAAAACTCTACATAAATATAACTACTCAAATATTGTATAAAATATACCTCTGTAATAGACATAATAATTCTTATTTTCTATTTGTTTACATTTTTCCGTAAATAAGCACAATTTCCTCGGGAAATACACATCGGAAAACCCACAAGCTTAGTCAAAACCATTTTACTAACCAGACCATCTTGCTCTACCATTTGGTGTAATTAATGCATAAAGGTAACAATTATTTCTTTCAATTGTCTATTATTAAAAAATAACTGTCATATTGTTAGGCGTAACGTATACTGTCTGTCATTTATATTTTGCATAGCAGTTAAGGTTGGCGCATATCAAAGGCGCACCGCTACAGCACAACACAAAAATATATCTAAATTCGAGGGAAAGCTATATCTGCAGCTCCTAACATTAAAGGTACTTTAACTACTGAAATTAAATAATATCCCAACAATTTTCGACTCCATTTAAATTTATACAATATATTTATTCTTTCACATCCGTCTCTGTCACAGGACCGCTATTTGTGGTGTCGTACGGGGGAGGCCTATGTCCAGCAGTGGACGTGTATGGGCTAATGATAATGATGATTTATTCTTTGTTGTAAGTATGTATGAGGCCGCCTTATGCACCACGGTCTCCACGGAAGACCAGCGCTATGGTATGATCTGCTCAACCATATCAAATGCTGAGTGGAAACCGATTTTCTCAGTTTTTCTGTGTATTTAAGGTTGATGGTTAACAGAACAGACGAGTCAGAAGAAACCTTATTTCTCCTGACTCGTCTATTCTGTCAAAATAAAATGTTTTTACTTTTAAACCATTGACCTAAATTCTTCTAACATTTTAAACCCATATTTGAATTCACATTTTCATGCTGTGTTGGATGAATATGCGCAGAGCTTAAGCGTTATTGTTAACTTCCATTTTATTATACGAGGAAGTGGAAAGCTGGTTCATTCTACACAAATCCTATTGGGCTTAGAGAATGTTAAAATGTAAAACCTAGAATACATTTTTATACAAATACAATTAGTATGAGTAAATGTTACATCAATATATTTATTTTTCTGTATATTGAACATCAAACATAATCAATTCATAATTTGATTTTTTGTAAAACTAAACTTACCTACTCCGAATCCCTAAATTTTAAACTGGTTTTTAGTTTTGCGGGACAAAATACTAATACCTCGGAATTAAAAGTTTTATAGGACCATCTCGGGGCTTCTATACATATAATTGCAAAAGAACCATCCAAATCGGTCCATTATTATATTAACGGAGGATTCGACGAACTTGCATAAAAAATCATACATATGTACAGCCGAACATAGAACTCCCCTCCGTTTTTCGAAGTTGGTTAAAAAGAAAACTATCACAGTTAAGTATGCTTTACTAGTAAATGAGTTATATTCGATGAACTGATAAAATTTACTTTGTTAGGTAAATAGGAAAAAATCGTACAAATTCCACTGAAAATAACTTGAATAAAGTTGTTATAAGTTAAAGTGAATAATTCGTGCTACTACGGAACACTACATTACTCTCGGCCCGATACGGATTTGACCGTTTTATAAGTCGTATGGAGGATAAAAGAAGAGTTATAAAACGGTCAAGTCCGTGTCGGGCCGAGCGTAATGTAGTGTTCCGTAGTTGTACGAATTATTGACTTTAATTTACCTCTAAAACAACTTTATCTATTGCATATGGATTGAGATCTTCTTCCACTAGTGAGCAAAAAAGTGTAGTACAAAAGGCGGCCTTACCGCTGAGAGTGATTCTCTGTTGTGCCAATAAATGTGTCTCTACTTTTTCTATAAGCTTCCTAATATCAAGTTATGTGAAGCCATAGGCGTAAGTTAGTCAAGCGTGTCAATGTTACTTCCTAGGACCATCGTCCTTGATGCTAGAAAGAGATACCTACATTTAAAAAAGAGACAAAAGATGTATTGATCCAGGTTTTGAGACAGAATTGCATGTCCTGAATGTGATGCAATGTAATATGAACTTAGTGAAGTTTACATTAGGTTTTTAAATAGCTTGGGATGTAGTTGGTAGTAAAGTTTGGATATTTTGTATTGAAGAATCTTTTCGACGACTGATGTGGCGCGGCAGGCGAAGGTCCGCGACGCATGATGTTACGGGTTCGAGTTCCGTCTCGCGACAAATGTTTGTACGATCTGCAGATATTTGTTCCGAGTGTTCTGGGTGTTTGTATGTATAATAAAGAATATCTATCTATGTATGTATTGTATTATGTATATCAGTTATCTAGTACCCATAACACAAGCTCTGCTCAGCTTGGGGCTAGATGATGCTGTGTGAATTGTGTCCAACATTATTTATTTATTTGATCGCAACATTATAGGGAAGGAATGTCAATTTTCTATTTACGGAAAACTTCCTTCTGGGTCTAATGGGAACCTACTTCCCGTTGACCTCTAATCATGATTTTTGGCAAGAAACGCGGTCTTATAATTATACGGAACCCTCGGTACGCGAGCACGACTCGCACTTGACGTTTTATTAGAAAATAACTAGCAACTTCTACCATTGGTTACAAAGCCAAGCATCGACGCTATTTTAAAAACTAAACCATATTTGCACTAGTTCTCAACTCATGGTCTGTTAGGATAGGTCATGGCTTCTCTACGGTTGCAAACGTAAAAAGTATTTGAGCATGAAGTCTAAAATCCTCTACTTTATATTTCAACTTCAACTTCTTCTTTTATGGCGCCTTGCTTTTCGTTACGACTCTGCCAGTATCTGTGTCAGTGTCATAAACTTTGAAAAAACAATATGATCGACTTAACAATAAAAAATAAAATAGTTTCTAGATTGACGACTGATGTGGCGCAGCGGCGGGTGAAGGTCCGCCTGGGACGCAGGAGGTTGTTGGTTCGATTCCCGCCTTGGGACAAATGTTTGTACGATTTGCAAATATTTGTTTCACGTTATATTTTCTGTGGTTGTAAAAATATATCTATATAATACATATATTGTATTTAACATGTCAGTTATCTAGTACCCATAACACAAGCTCTGCTTAGCTTGGGGCTAGATGATGCTGTGTGGATTGTCCAGCATTATTTATTTATTTATTTACATAGGTACTAATGCCCATAATCCCCACACTGGGTATGCGGGAACTGAACTGAGCAATAAGTAGGTACGTATCCATACTCATTTGTAAATTCGAAAGTAACTCTGTCCGTCTGTCTATTACCTTTTTACGTCTAAACGGCTGAACGGCTTTTAATGAAATTTGGCGGGAAGTTAGACGGAATCCTGGGGTCAGGCATAGGCTAATTTTATCCCGGAAAAATGCGTGGGAAGCCGCGGGCAGGAGCATAGTTTAAATCCTACTACACCAACTAGTAACAAGTAAAATGTCCAGAGTTAAAACCGGGCGTGTTTCAATTAAATCTAAAAATAATCTCGCACAAAATCTCAGCACTTAGCAACAGACGTACTCTCTTTTGTTTTAGCCAGGGCTTTGGACTGAGTCGCTCACCAAACTTTCACTCTTAAGACTGAAGTAATAGAGGTTTTTATATCTTGTACGATGGTTTTATACTCGTATATGTACGATGTCTTGAAACCGGCTGTGGTATTGATAAGCTGGTACGGGTTTTGTTGTTTTTTTGATGGAGTCCCACAAGGCTTTCGGTTGGGTCCCGATTTGTTTAAACGACCTTGCAATGCGGGTATTTTTTAGGGTGACGTGCATTATCAATTAAAGAAAGAATAGAGCTGGCAAGTTTTTGATGTGAGACGAGTTAGTATTTTCTTTATACTTTCTGAAAAGGCTTACTACAAAAATAATATCTGATTACCTTTTTTTATTGTTTATTGTTTTACATTGTAGGTAGGTCCATCCTTTCTACTTCCTACTAATATTATAAATGACAAAGTTTGTAAGTATGGATGATTGTTCCTCTTTCACGCAAAAACTACTGAAGTTATTGGGCTGAAATTTGGTATGGGTATAGTTTGGGACCTGGAATATAGTTAGGCTATTTGTTATCCGGATAAAACGCGCGCGAAGGCGCGGGCAGCAGCTAGTAAGTTATATAAATAATGAAACAACGTATTTATTTCATTTTGTTAACAATAAATAGTTATCTTCTGTAACATAACAATACATTTTCAAAACAGAATGTTACTTGTTTTATTTGCGTTCGAAATTCAAATAACTAAACGGAAGCCAATTTCCCAAAAGCGCCCGTGAGGTACACGGAAGTACCTGGGGTCGATGAACTGCCGAGACTGGGCCTTGGTCGGGGGCGGGCGGAGTGGCCGCGGAAGTTTAAGCGTAAGCGGGCGCGGGTTGAGAATGAATGGAATCTTGGTAAGGAAATGTTTTGTATAAATTTATATTATGTAACTAAGACGATTTTTACAAAACCAATTACATAAGTTACTTTTAATTAATAACATCATCATGCATCATTATGTAGAGTCGAGACCTTTTTGCTGCTTAAGGAGTTTGGGCTGAAACGAGTTTTTTTGCCACTGTTTCTACAAAGAAGTGAACAGACTTGAACAAAAATTATGTAAAAGACTGCTAATTGTATTATTTTCTTGAGGGCGTAGATATACACCTATTGCTGTCATACAGTGTCAGAGCTTAGTGACTAGGAGAGTAAACCTCATAAACCTTAGGAGAGTAGGTAAATCATAATAACCCGTTTAGGGTGTTGTAATGAAAGGCAGCCTAGGTTAGGTTGGCCACAATTTCTTTCTCTGTCACCTTCCCTATCTGTCTAAGCTTTTACAGGCTTTCAAATAATTGTTCAGAATACATTTTCACAAATTTCCATGAACTGGACTGGCAGAAAAGTGGCAAACCAGACATATATTGCCAATAACAAAGAAGTCGAGTCAAGTCATGACGTTTGCGATGATTCAGTAACCCTAGTGTACTATTCGTTTGTTATCGTAATTTTTTTCTGAGTGTTTTTGTTTTTAGTAATTGTTGTAATAGCCGCTCAGACTTCGACCATACCCGTCTCCCCGATTCCGCATCGTAAGCCCAGACGGCAATCTTCCATCTCCCTCACTCCTCAATAACCTTCTATCTCCGTCTCGCTCGCCGCTTCAGACCTAATATGGATTTTGGAAGCGACTGCTTTTATTTGCAATGCGCAAACTGATGCCCTATTTTCCAAGTGCAGTGTAATATTTTGATACTAGCCTCTACGGATTCACACGCATTTTTCCGGGATAAAAAGTAACCTTTAGTGCATTCCAGGTCTTGAACTACATTTATGCAAAATTTCAGCTAAATCTATTCTGCAGATTCGGCATGAAGGAAGAGGTCGATAAACAAACATCTAAACTTCGAAAATTTCGCATTTATATTAGTGTGATTTTTTATTTATATGTATATTATTTTTATTGTTTGTTGTAAGTATGTATGAGATCACCTTACGCACCCCACTCTCCACGGAAGACCAGCGCTATGGCATGATCCGCTCTACCACCATAATATGCTGAGTGGAGACCAATTTTGTCAGTTTTTCTTTCTTTTAACGTTTATTTACTGTATATTACTCATCTGTTCTGACAAATAGAATTTTTTTACATAGAGTTTATACTCTTGTCTTTTTACTTTTTAAAAAATATTTTTTTCCTCACACGCTTATTAGCTGCTCATGTTTTCACGCCCTTCAAGATTATCTTTCACTTTTGACCCGACTTCTTGCGGGACTTTATTGCGATGCTCTATAATCTAAAATGTATAAAATAAATTGGAATTTCCAGGCCCAGAAAGATAGGCCAGAAAACCTTATCTATTTTGACTAAATGTTTTTCTAAGTGGCTTGCATTTTCTCAAGGCAACGATGATGTACGGTTTGCCACCTTGGTGGTAAAAATATCCATCCCCAAAATTTAGGTCCACTATAGGGCGAGGAGGTAAGTGGTTTGGCACCCTATTTTTTTCTGTATACCTAGGTATACCCATGTCAAGTACCTAACAGCTCTCTAGTTCTAATAATCTGGACCATAGATCTAGGATAAGGTCTATGGTCTGAACACAAACGGAAAAGAAACTATAAGGAAGATAAACTATAAGCCCTTACAAGTTCCTCTTGACGGAGCCCTAAAAAGGTGCCAAATAAGTGAACCCGCGGGTAAGAGCTATACGCTGGCCAAAATTGATGTAGAAGTTTTTAAGCAAACAACCCATACTTAACCTAAAATTCACTCTATTGTCGCGTATTTTTACGCAATTTACCCAAAGCGCTACAGGGTTAACACCTTAGGGCTCATTCACACAAAATCCGTTTTACAGGATCCGTTTATTGTCCCGTGATGGCGTATGTAGTTGCAGGAACGAGTTCACACACCTGACAGTATTCCAGATCCAGTAAACGATTTTTGCCGTCCGGTAACAATCGTTTTTCAAAAGGAGGAGGTTCTCAATTCGTCTGTATATTTTTTTTTGTATGTATGTTATGCAATATATCCGCCAATTATGTTCCGGTTTCGAAAATTCTATCACTATTGTATAGAAAATGATTCCGAAGGAGTCCCATAAAATTTTTATCCCCAGGGGATTAGTATTTATCCCGCGAAACTTTAAATAAGTGTAAACTAAGGGTCGGTTTATCGTTTTTTAAAACACGCCATATTAGTTTGTAAAGTGAAAATTACACCCTTTGATTGTAGTTGAAGGAAAACATGTGCCAATAGCGTTTATAACAGTTTCTTAGAGGTCTATGATCGTCTTCTAAAAAAAATATTAACGATATTTCTACTTGTACAAAACATAATTAATTTATAATTTATCTTTTATGCTGACTCTATCATTTTTATTTTGGAGCGCTGTGGAAGCATTTTAGTACTTTTAATTTTTAAAATAATATGAGCTTGTAATACAAACTTGGAGCCCGGAGGAATGCATTCTTGGAGCGCGGTGGAACTACCAAAATAAACGTATCCTGTAAAACAGATGCTATGTGAATGAGCCCTTAAAGTGATTTCTTCCAAACAACCTTTCGGCACCTCTGAAACTTCTACCGACTGATCATGATGCTCTTGTGAAAGTAAAACCTTTCTTCGGCCTCCGATAACCACTATCACTTGATAACAGAACAGATATCAGTAAATGACCTTCATGCTATCAGGTATGAAGTAGGTATCAATACAGGTCAAATATAATGATTGTTTCTATACCTATACATTAGCGAAACTCTATGTAGAATGTTTATAGACAAATCACGACACAAATAACCAAAAGTCACTAGTTTGGCGTCGAGTTTTATTAGATATAATTCTAAGCAATATTTATTGAACGATCTCAAATCGAGAAGTACCTAATGTAAATTGCGTATAAAAAGGCGCGGCAACAGAGTTAATTTATGGTTAAGTATGGGCGGTTTGTTTACAAACATTGTATATTCAATTTGGCTGGAATATAGGTATTAATATGTGTTGCAGAAGACCTACGGATCCGACACGTGGTCGCTATAGGTATCGTTCATAAGCTCAGAGTCGCTCAGAGGGCTATGAAGAGAGAGAGCGATGCTTGGTGTTTCTCTACGTGACAGAATCCGGAATACGGAAATCCGTAGAAGAACCAAAGTTGACGACATAGCTGTCAGAATTAGTAAGCATATAGCTCGCAGAATTTATAACCGCCGGGGAGTAAAGGTTCTCGAGTGGCGACCTCGATGCAACGAGTGTTGGGAGACCATCCACTCGATGGATCGACGACATCATAGCGGTCGCAGAGAGTCGGTGGATGGAGGCGGCTCTGGACCGCTATTTGTGGCGTCGTATGGGGGAGTCCTATGTCCAACAGTGGAAGTGTTTGGCCTGATATGATGAAAATTTTGAACGGATTGAGCTGAAATTTTGCATACAGGTAAATAGCAGGTAATTTTAACTAGCCCATGGGATTTTACAACCAACTCTTATAAAGCTGTCTGTCTGAATTCTTTCTGTGTATAACAGGAAAAATGAAGCACCACAAAGGGGCTTTATGGTGCTTCATTTTTCCTGTTATAATTATAACTTGTGTATTAATGTAAGTCATATATTTTAAATTAACGACATCAAGTGTATATACAATACCTACGGTGGAAATAAATGATATGAAATTAAATATAAAATATTTTTAAACGTTTCCATATAAAACGCGTGCAAAACCGCGGTCAAAAACTAGTAATGAAATATAACGATCAATGTGATTTTACTGCAACATGGTCTAAGTATGGGCCCGTCCCTCACTAGAAAAAAAAGGGGTCGACCAATCAGAGACCGAGAGACGTTGGTTTTGATTTATTTTTGACACGAGGGTTTTTGGGGGATTCTTTCTTTTCGTTTTTAGGTTATGTTACGTAAAATACTTTAGTATAGTAGATATCTTTGTGTCTAACCGTTTGGGAGGCGCCGTCGTCAAATCAAATCAAGTAATTTAATAATTGCGTATTTGTGCTTCAACCAAATGGTAGGAACACAATTTCGTAATTACCATATTTTGAAAGACCTGTAAGGGCTGTTTAAATGTAATTCATTTGGGGGATTAGCGGAAGAAAATTCCGCAAATCCCCCACGTGGGGGACGGCTTCGGGGTATAAGCGGAATAATCCTAAGAAACTAGTTGTAAACATATAACATTATAACTGTTGGTCTTTAAATAAAATAAAAAATAAATTATTTATTTGCAGACAACGGGTTACAAGTTGGTATGCTTATGTTAAATGTCCCTTGCGATGACTTACCAGCTAAACCAGCTTTGGTGTGCAAAATTATATAGTAAAATAACTAATACAGACATGCAGAGCAGAAAAACTTGATATAATCATGGTATAAGAAAACAAGGTATGCTCTTCCGGGGGTGTCGCCAGGTGACGTCACTGTACAGTTGCCACTTCATTTCAACAAAATGTAGAAGTTGGGAAACAAATGTGATAAGAGTCAATTGAAAAATCAATAAAAAATGTCAATCGTCAATTATATTTGTTAGATCAGTCAAAACAGCGTTAGTTAAACACGAGTCAATGTGATAAATAATTTGTAAATACACACCACATAGTTTTATCAGATTCATACAGGTAATATAAGGAGCTCGGGGAGTTACGATTTTACGCTACTGGTATCACCAGGAAACAGAGTCGTCTTCTCATTCGCTGATGACGTCGACGACGTAGCCTGGAGACACCCACGTGACCATCGTGTCTCGGAAGAGCATACCTGTTTTCTTATACCATAGTTAAAATAATGTCATGTTATCAGTAAAACATTGTAAAACATTGTTCCATAGAAATAACAAAATAAGGTATACAAATGTCAAATTGGAAAGATATAAAACCTTAAAAAAAAATTATGTTACAGTCCGTGAATTTTTTTTTTGTTTTTGTTGATAATTGTAAAGCGTTTGACCACCATCTCACTCGGGACAGTGAAGATGTGGCCTAAGATGGAGCACGCTTTCCCAGAAGGAACTTATTCACTCGGGATTTGAAGACTCCTAGATTGTACTCTACTGGAAAAACAGAAGCAGGAAGTTCGTTCCACTCTTTACCGTTTTTATCATTAACAATGATAGTAGCATCTTAAATAATTTTTGTTTGAACATTACAAGGTACCATTACTCTCATAGAGCTGGTAATTTATTAAATATTTTTGGGGGTAGTTCACAAAAGTTTTTACCTACGTTATAGAGCGTCCTAATTGCCGTTGATCGTACGAGCGAACGATCCGATTTTGTCGCACAATGATATTTAAACATCATCATCATCAGCCCGTACACGTTCATAGCTGAACATAGGCCTCCCACAAACGACGAGTAGCGGTGTTGAGCCGCCTCCATCCAACGACTCCCTGCGACCGCTACGATGTTGTCGGTCCATCCAGTGTTGGTCTTTGTAAATACTAGTTCTAATATACATAGGTTTCTACTGTTCAATCGTAATTTTCATTGTTAAAAATAAGAAAAAATTATAACTTAACTACGAAGAAACTTATGGATTTTTAACACATACCTACCGCTTCCGACTGGTATGATATGAATCAGTTGAGCTACCTCTAGATTGTTTGTAACAGTTTGCAGATAGCTCAATTATTTCAATTGTAAATAGTTATTTGTGTCTATTCGTTTGTAATCCTAGTATTAATATTATAAATGCGAAAGTGTGTTTGTTTGTCCTTCCTTCACGCCCTAACTAAGCAGCCAATCGATTTGACTTTTTACATAGATTTAGTTGAAAAGATGTAAAGTAAAAGGCTTTTGTCCTGGTAAAACATCAAATTCCCATTAGAAAACGAGAAATATTTGTATTTTTAACGCGCGTGAAACCGTGAAGAACAGCTTTCCTATAAATATATTGTTGTATCAAAAAAGAGGCAAAGCCGTGTGATAAATTAGAATAGAAACACTAATAATGACTATTATCACTTACAGTTAGATAGGTACATGTGACACTGATAACAATGATAACATTTGATAAGGTATGGGCGCCCAATTGTCTATACAGAATTGTATCCAACACTGTAACTGACTGATCCTACTAATATTATAAACTAGTGTCCCGCCACGGCTTCGCACGGATGTAATGCTGATCCAAAATTATACAAATATACAATCCTCTTGAATCACTCTATCTATTAATTTTTGCGTAATTGTATTTGGTTGTCAGCAGGGCGACCCTCTTGGTCCGGCCATATTTAGCCTTGCTATCCAACCAGTAATTCAACGTCTTAATGTCCAAACTTAATGTTTGGTATTTAGATGACGGAACGATAGGGGGAGACGTGGACACAGTTTTTAATGATCTAAAAATCATCACAGATGAATTTCGGCAAATAGGTTTAGACCTAAATTTTTCAAAGTGCGAGCTCGGACGTGCGATTTCGGATTCTTGTGTAGACAAAAACAATATCATAATAAAATTCAATAGTTTGGCTCCCAACATTACAGTTGTAGATAAATGTTCACTTCGCCTCCTTGGTTCAACAATTTTTGATGAGTCTTTTCAGTCATTTGTAGATGAGAAAATTCAAAATTTCAACAAAACCTCGGACAGACTTCTCAAAATTAATAGCCATATGGCCTTTACAATTATTCGGTTTTGCTTGTTTGTACCTAAATTTACGTATTTTTTGAGATGTTGTCAACTGTGGAAACACAGCGAGCTCTTAGAAGGCTTAGACAACATAATAAAGAATACTTTATCATCGGTTTTGAATATCTGTTTCGATGACAAGGCATGGCTCACACAACATTTGCACGCCTGCGTGCAGGCTGAATACAATTACCTAAATAGTTATAAGACCTGACATTGTATAATATTTATGTATTCTTGCAAATAAATGATTTGATTTGATTTGATTTGGTCGCAGGCCTCCCTGCCTGTCAAATTGGGAGGCTTAGGTATCCGCAAAATTTCAAGTGTCGCCCTGCCAGCGTTCTTGTCTTCCGTCTACAGCACTAGTTATTTAGTGGAAAAAATTTTAAAGCCGTCATTGGTATCACCTGGAAATTCATGAAAAATTTCATATTTAGACGAGGCTCGAATGGCTTGGCCTAGTGCTTGCCCTGATGCTGCTCCCCCAAAATCTCTTTTGTCCCAACGGCAATGGGACGGGCCTCTGTGTGAGTTGACACGGAATTGTTTGTTACAAACGTGCTCCAGCACTGCAGATCGTGCCCGTCTCCTGGCCGTTTCTAAATGGGAGTCAGGACATTGGTTGCAAGCACTTCCTTCATATAATACTGGCACTCTATTGGATCCCGTAACTTTCCGTATAGCAACATGTCTTCGGTTGGGTGCAAGGTGTTGCGCGCCTCATCAATGCCAGTGCGGTACTGTTGTCGAACAGCTTGGTCATCACGGATTATCGTGTACTAGGGCTGCCGGTCATCTCTGTAGATCTCTATCGATCTGTAGATTGTTTGCAACAGTCTGCAGTTAGCTCAATTGTTTCAATTGTAAATACTAGTTCAATTTCTTTATATTATTTGATTGTTATTTTCTTTGTCAATAAAGACTTTGGTATGGGTATAATTTGGGACCTGGAATACCTAACATATAGCCTATTTTTTATCCCGATAAAATGCGGGCGAAGTTGTGGGCAGCAGCTAGTTAGTTTATGTTTATTTATTTATTGTTTATTTATTGAGCAACTAATACGATTTTAATTAACCAATTACATTATATAAGTGTATTCGTTTATATAAGTGTATAAGTTTATATAAATGTATAAGTTTATAATAAGTGTATTAGTTTATATATATTAATTTCTCACAGACCCTGTCTGTCAAAGGATAGGTCTCACAGACCCAGTAGACTCACCGACGCTAGACATAATGGCGACAGAATCTACCCACTTAATATTCAAAGCAGGCAAAGTCACGGGCTGCACTAGTCATTTGCATCGGCTAAGCTTTTTGGGCAGGACTGCCTATTTAGGTATTCTACAAATGAAAGTACGTTACTAAGACGACCTCAAAGGCAAAGCGGGTGAAGGTCCGCCTGCGACGCACGAGATTGGGGATTTGATTCCCACCTGCCTGGGGACAAATTATTGTGCAATATGAAGATATTTGTTCCGCGGGACTTAAAATAGAATTAGGATAGGTAAAGAAAATACTTAGAATCTCTACTTATCTCGCTAAAATTGATTGTGATAGCGAATATGAACGATGGATAGACGTTCAGATATACTATATCCAAAATAAGTTTAAATAAATGAAAAAAAAAAAAAAATATTATATAAAAACTTTTTTAAAACAAGCTTTTATGTCATCTAGGACCAAAATGCTTGGGAAGACAAATCCAACGAGCTCAAACTCGGCGTGATTAAGTCGTTTCGTTTAGGAGTTCCTATGGCCACCTTCGGTTTTCATCATCAGACCAGCTCGATGACACCATGACATTGCATTGTCACTGAACATACATAGTATGGTACATTTTAGTACAGTCGGTTGAGGAAAATAAATGGTCTAAAATTGAATTGCAAGATTTGGCTCACACAAACTAACAGGGCAAGTAGAATAAAAGCTTGTAAAAACCATAATCAAGCGTCAATTCTGACGTTCAGTTACCTCCTGATCTGAAGGTCCAAGTATCTACTTCAACTTCAACTTCTTGGTTAATGGTTCTGCGTCCAACAGTGCGAAACTTCTAATTAGCAGTAACTCTAATTAGCAAAATGTCAATGTAGCAAAACGTCCAACTACCAGATGGTCTGTAGTTCAATGAACTGAATTTCTTTTTCTAGGTTATCGAGATAATTTTATAATTATTTATTTGTTATTGTCAATATTATATTTATTGAAGCATGATGCAATTACGAGAATCATTGCAAATGCATTGATAAGGCGATATCATCGAATGCAAGTTTCTTATCAGTAGCACAGGACAATGAAATAAATTCCCTAGGTACTGCGCTGTTGTATATTCTTTTAATCTGATAAAATAATTGAGAAATATAAAATCGGCCAATTGCGAGTCAACTCGTACACGGCGGGTTCCGTACCATTGTAGATACCCAACTATTTCGCAAAAAGAAACATTAAAAACAGATTTAAAAACATCTAAAACACCTAAACCCAACATAGAGATAGATAGAGATAGAGAAACATTTATTGACAAACGCAACTCTGATACAGCACAGAACAGAAATAGCACTTAACTAGAAATAATAAATGAAAGGTGCAATACGTAAATTACGAAGAGAAAAATATAATTCTAAATTCTAATAATAAAGCAGTAGGCCCAAGCAATAACTCACCTACCCACTTATAGGATTAAGAACAACATGACGTGGTCATCCAAGTACTGACCGCGCCCGACTTTGTTTAACTTCGGTGATCGGTATGGACGCTGGACCCCATAGTTATTATTTTATTTTTGTTGTGTGTAGTTATGCTATAGCGGCAAAAGTTATGCACACCCTGTCAATAGTTAAACTGTCTACCAATTACGGTTCAAAAGATACAGCCTTGACAAGAAAAGGAAAAAAACCCAAAATAAAATTGTTTTTATAGGAAGGATCTTTCATTTTAATATTTATTTTATTTTAATTATTTGTAAATCATCATCATCATCATCAGCCCATACACGTCCACTGCTGGACATAGGCCTCCCCCGTACGACGCCACAAATAGCGGTCCTGAGCCGCCTCCATCCATCGACTCCCTGCGACCGCTACGATGTCGTCGGTCCATCGAGTGGATGGTCTCCCATGTAGGGGGGGATTTGCCATAATCACCACGCTTGGCAGGCGGATTGGTGATCGCAGTGTTGGTGTTTAAAAATACTCAGAAGGAAGCTGCTGCCCTTCCTCTGGTAGGTTCCCTTAGTCGGCTTTTACGACATCCACGGGTTGAGTTGGAGGGGTCGATATTATATTTGTATATACCGCACAAGAAATACACATTCTGAGAAAATTTCAACAGTCTTTTTACGGTTCGTGAGATACAGCCCGCTGAAAGACGAACAGACGGACGGACGGATAGACAGCGCAGGCTTAGTATTGGGTTCCATTTTTCACCCTTCGGGTAAGGAACCATAAAAACAAAGTGTATGGCATTTATTAAGCTAAAGCTAAGTTTATTTATTTAGTATACAAAATCCACAGCAAACTAAGATTGACAAACTTATTTAAAGAACCTTCGGTCAATACAGGATTTACATTTTGTAAAATTTTACAAATCGATTATCACCAAAAATATAAAACTATTTATCAAATTAAGGAATGCTGAAACAATTTTTTATAAGATAAACTTGTCATCAGCGAATGAGAGACTTATTTTATTTTATATTATCTTGATATTTTAGGAAAACTTACAGCTAGAAAATTACAATGTACGGAATATTATATAAATACATGAATGTTACATATGCATAAGCTAAGGGCTATTTATAAAGTATCCACTGGTAGCAAAATACGTTAAAATTAAAAATGCTTCAGTGGTAATGAACGACTAAATATTATTTTAACAGATTTTATACATAATCGTAGATTGTTTTACAAGGGACTAAACCATCCCATTATATACGAGGTTGTTATACTCCCGATCGTAGCGAGGGAGGATGCCAAGACCGAGTTATAATGGGTGGTTTTGGCCCGAGTAAAACACTCTACTTTTCACTTCGATTGCGAGAAAATAAAACAATTCAAAATTAGACAATTTTCAGAAATTTTGTTAAAAATTAAATGCCGCAACGAAACAGTTCGAATTCTACCGTGAAGGGAAGAATCATTGATGATTTTAGACAAAAAATAAAAAGAAAAAATACTTTTTAGCCCGAGGTATTAAACTCGAGTTTTAGGCCTGCTAAGCTACACTATTATGATACACTTTTTGAGCAAGAGAACTGAAAAAAATAATTTAAAACTATATTGAAATACACATTGCGAGTACCATCGAATGTACATTCGATGGTATAACGCAATAATAGGGAAAAATGGCGATGCTAGTGGGAGTTGGGGCTCATATAAATAAAAACTCGCATTATGTATTTCAATATAGTTTTTATATTGAAATAAACATTAGTACTTCATGCGATCTTTTATAGTTTACATTTCTGTGAATGTTCCTAGGAACTTCATGAGCTGATCCCACCACCTCCCTTCCACTCCAGGTCAAGCAGGCGGACGGCACAATACCATCCTTATCTGGTGGATATACCATCCACTCGTACTACCCCGATCTTGAAGTCTTTCATTACAACAGACAGCTGCATTTATCATCGATTGATATGCCTAGGCTACATTTTACACTTGTACCATGCGAGCAAAGCCGCGGTCTCAATTTGAATAAGCCGTTAGCTCCACAAAAAGCCTTTGGCGCCGATAAGGCCACCAGAAAGTGACGTCACGAGTTTTTTGTTCAATACAAAGATCCGTCTGTTTTTTACCGACATTTTTAAGCAGGAGTTTATATTATAATGTCTATTAAGTATAATATAATATATCAATATATTATTAAAAAAACCCGGAGATCCTGGATACCTCAATTTGTAGTGCCGGGCTCAGGGTTTTCAAAAAATATTTGAGCGCCTGGTCGAAGCGACGCGTGACCCGAAAGCTGGTGAGTATCTGGCGCAGCGCATTAGCATTGCCATACAGCGAAGCAATGCAGCCAGCGTCTTGAGGACGCTTCCGACTGATATTGATATGGACCAGTTGAGCTATCTGTAGATTGTTTGCAATAGTTTGCAATTTGATTGTAATTTTCATTATATAATAATTTAAGAATAAATTATACCTACCTAGTAACAGAAGAGCCATAGGCGTCCGAAAGCGGATTAGATCGTTGACATTGTTAAGGTTGCTGGACACAGCTGCTGGTCAATTCAGATGAATTCAGGAGTGTATGTAATCATCATCATCATCATCAGCCCATACACGTCCACTGCTGGACATAGGCCTCCCCCATACGACAATACAATACATAAATTATTTATTGTACACCAGAAAAGCAACATTAGAAAGAGATGTTACAGTAACAACGGGGCGGCCTTATCGCTTAGAAGCAATCTCTTCCAGGCAACCGTTGTAAGAAAAGAATTGTGAATTTAAGAAAGGCAGGGAGTGTACTCATTTATACATTTAAAGGAAACTAAAATATTCTGATTCATTTTTGCTAATTTATTTCTAAGTAAAATGTGTTATATAATTGTCAACATTCTTGGACATTGGACTTCTCTCCCCTTAGTTTAGGGTGTAGTAGGTACAATGAATAGGTAGCTACCTAACCTACTTCTATATGGGTACAAACATAATGTTTTTTATATTAAAAACTTTTATATCATCCAGGACGAAAGTGCTTGGGAAGGCAAATACAACGAACCCAAACTAGACGTGGTTAAGTCGTTTCGTTTATGATATCCTATGGCCAACTTCGGTTTCCATCATCAGGCCAGCTCGATGGTACCATGACATTGCATTGTCAATAATCTTACATAAGTATACATTTCAGCTCAATCGGTTGAGGATAACTGGTCTAAAATTTAGTTACAAGATGCTTGCCTACATTTGGGACAAAATCTTCGGACACTGTCCCAATTGTCACATTTTAATTTTTTGTTCATTGTCTTTTCGGACAGCAATGATAAACGCTGTTTTGTACAGTCGGTTAAAAAACTTAAAGAACAAACATATAAATACCTATTGCAAGTTAGATAAAAGTTTTAAGTAATAGGGTCCTATCCATCCAAAGGTTGCCTGGAAGAGATCGCTGTTAGCGATAAGGCCGCCGCTTGCACCACACTAGATATAATTAGTATTAAGTTCTTGTATAAGTATTACATGTATTGATAGCGCAATAAATAAATATTCTATATATTTTCTAATCTATTTATATTATTGTTTAATCTTATTAATGTTGTATACACCCTTGCCTTTCTTAAATTGAAAATGTTCTATCCATCCAAAGGTTGCCTGGAAGAAATCGCTTCTAAGCGATAAGGTCGCCCATTGTACTTGTTAATGTCTATGTGTTTTATTTGTCTTTGTGGTGTACAATAAAGAGTTTTGTAATGTATTGTATTATTGTATTCTAAATTAATAATATATAATATTAGTATTATATATTAATATTAGTATTAGTATTATAATTATATTCTAAGCGTGGTGATTATGGCAAATCCCCCCCTACATGGGAGACCATCCACTCGATGGACCGACGACATCGTAGTAGCGGTCGCAGGGAGTCGATGGATGGAGGCGGCTCAGGACCGCTATTTGTGGCGTCGTACGGGGGAGGCCTATGTCCAGCAGTGGACGTGTATGGGCTGATGATGATGATGATGATTCTAAATATCTATCATCTCGGTCTATGTATCTATTATAGAGGGTCTCTCGTTTCCTGATCTTGGATTTGGTCACCGTAGTTTACCCTAAAATATTTACATAGTACCAAAATAGTAAAATAAAAAAACCTGTTGATATTCTAATAGAAGGTGGGAATGTATTTTTATTTTATAGGGTTACCCATAGTCGTTGTTCTATTTGTATAAAAATATGCACCCTTTTTACACGATAGGCAATATTCAATTGAAATAGACATAGAAAATCACCCTATCTATCTAGTTACGCAATTTGTCTTTAGGTATAACATAACAGAAATAGATAACCCTCTTTTATAAAAAAATTCAGCAAATGTCGTCCCGTTGCAAAAACGCCTGGTAAAAAAAAACGTACTTTTTCGAATGGTTACTGATAATTTTTGAGATAGTTAACTAATTTAAAAGAAACAAATTTCAACTAGTATTATTTAGTTTCTATTATTTGATTGTAATTGTCTTTGTTAATTAATCAAATTTTAAAGTACCATACATAATTATATTTTTACTAGCTGCTGCACACGCCTTCGCCCGCGTTTTGTCGTGATAAAAATAGCCTATATGTTATTCCAGGTCCCAAACTATACCCATACAAAATTTCAGCCTAATTGTTTCAGTAGTTTTTGCGTGAAAGAGGAACAAATATCGATACATCCATCCATACCAGCTTTCACATATATAATATAATTAGGATTTGTAAATCATATAAAAAAATGCGATAAACATCTTCCTTGCTTTTTTTAATAAAAACCTATGATCAAACTGAATTTGTTTTTTAGAAATTCTTCATATTTAAGTTTTTTTTTTAACTTTTGACTTAGCAACAGCTTACAAAAATATGCACCCTAAAATAACCTGTTACATTTCGCATATAAAATGATGAGAATAGCCTTCAGTTACTGGGAGAGGTAAGGGTCAACTCACATTATATAAAAAAACTCAAGGTACTATGGGGATGGATTCCTGAACCTGTTAGCTTGCATAAAATAACACGTACTTGATAACCTTGAATATGTCTTTTAAGAGTAAAGTATCTTTAAAACTGTAGGAAAAAAAAATTGCTAGCTATAAAAAATAACAGAGTGCTTAATAGAGCTCAGGTAATAGATTTTTATTTAGTGAAATCGGGGATGTAAATACATGTGAAAGTGCTAACGTGAAGAAAATACATGAGTTTCCCTTGAGGTTTAACATTAGTTTAACTAAGTTATCTTAGTTCTTAGTTTAACTAAGTTATCTTAGTTCTTAGTTTAACTAAGTTATCTTAGTTCTTAGTTTAACTAAGTTATCTTAGTTCTTAGTTTAACTAAGTATCTTTAAAATTGTAGAAAAAATTAAAAAAGCTTTTTGCTATACAAATAGTAGAGTGCTTAATATATTTTTATGTAGTTAAATCGGGGATGTAAATATATGAATGTGCTAACCTGAAGAAAGATATATGAAGCCACGTTATCAATAACCAAGTTAGTAAAAACATTTATTTTATTAGTAAAAAGTTTGACCACCTTGAGAAACTGAACATGAGTTATGAATGAAAACTTTTTTCATCATTCATTTCATCTTCATCATCAGCCCATACACGTCCACTGCTGGACATAGGCCTCCCCCGTACGACGCCACAAATAGCGCTCCTGAGCCGCCTCCATCCATCGACTCCCTGCGACCGCTACGATGTCGTCGGTCCATCGAGTGGATGGTCTCCCATGTAGGGGGGGATTTGCCATAATCACCACGCTTGGCAGGCGGATTGGTGATCGCAGTGTTGGTGTTTAAAAATACTCAGAAGGAAGCTGCTGCCCTTCCTCTGGTAGGTAATCATTCATTTACTTTTTAATAATTAGTAAACAAAGGTAAAAATACACAAGATTTAAAATGATAATATAAAGTAGTAGAGTAGGTACCTCGTGTTTCTATAATAATAAATAAATGAATATAATTATAAAAATTGGGATCTAGATTCGTATTCACAACACAATGTATGAAAAGTTAAACAGAGATATATAAATTTTTGTGATCCTGTACATATAAGGACATAGGACACATTTATATTATATTCCATTACTAATGTATAACATAGTTTTATCGGATATATCATAGATAGGGTGATCTATGACGAACTATAATATTTAGTAGATTTCTTACAAGGGTGCATAGAATTATCATAAAATATCATAGAAATATTAGGTTACCCTTCAATATAATATTAAATATACCTGCCTACTTATATATATTAAATATAGATAGGAAAGTAAGTAGGGAATATGGAATCATCTGACTGAATATGTAGGGGAGGCCTTTGTCCAGCCTTTGAACAAAAAGGCTAAATAAAAAATTTATACCTAGGTACTAGGTATAATAAGCAGTCATAGGCATATTTTATGATTATGTCGCAGGGGGTTGCGGTTTCGATTCCTGCCTTGGGACAAATGTTTGTACGATCTGCAATTATTGTCTGGAGTATTCTAGTATTTTCTATGCATAATAAAATATATCTATTGTATTATGTATATCAGTCATCTAGTGGCCATAACACAAGCTCTGCTTGGCTTGGTGCTAGATGATGCTGTGTGGATGCTGTGTGTCCAACATTATTTATTTACATAATTTTACTTATATACTTTTTTGGTACGTCGTAGTTTTTTAGGCGTATCGTTTAACATACTAATAAATAAGGTTTGGTAGAGCAATCTCGAAATGTAGAGTACCTAGGTATTTAAAATAAAATATTCTTCATTAAAATTTTACTTTTTTACGAAGAAAATGGGGGAAGGCCTTTTGCTTTTAGTGTTCCTTCCATCCCTTTTTCTCTTGTAAGAAAGCTCTACACTTGATCAAAAGAGTTTTTATTAAAATTCAAACAAAATTAATGATATATTGAATAATATTAATATGTATAACTATATATATATATATATATATAACTAATGAAATATTGCATTGGTAATATTAAAATAATATTGGAATGAGTAAATCGCTACTCATATTATTGTCATAGTATAAATCTGTGTCAAATTGTAACCTGCTAAAAATTGGAGATTTCTCTTACAGTAAATAAGTATTTGTTGTTTTTTTACAGTAATCATGATATTTTTGTCAGGATTGGTGATAGTTTTTCAGTTAACAAGCTTTCTCTGAGACTCTGTAGGAGACAAAAATAGCTATCAAAAATCTTCGAAACTTTGGTTCTAAGAGTTTATTACATAAAGGAAAGTAACTATTCGTTTACGAAATAAAATATATTAATGTAATAGTGAGCCATTATTTATTTTACTTGACATTAGATTACCTAATTCTCATTTTTATTTAATGTCAAGGAAGTAGAGTTACTTGAACGCTACACTGGCGTTGAATTTTTTACCCTCTTATGTGGTTCAATTGTCCTAAAGTCTTAATATTATAGGAAATAACATTTTAATTATTATTTATAATGTTTTTTAAATATACATATTGAACGGAAAATAAAAGTAAATTGTATTTTGTAAGACTTAACACCACTTTGATTAGAAAGCGTCACGTGGTGGTCACGGTTCGTCAAAATGTGCTTAAAATACCTTAAAATCTAAATTTTTTAATAACCAGATAGTAAAATACTATAATTAATAAAATCACTTACATAATCAGGAAGAAAAATCCCAAAAAATCCACGTGTCAGTCCACAATGATCCACAAAGGAATCTGAACGACGCCCGCGCACCGTCACTTCACAAAAACCTCAGAAAAAAGAATAAAAAAACTAAATTTCGAAAAAAATGTTTTACATTCACACAGCACACAGTCTTAGCATCGCTTTTTGATAATTAACCAAATAGGCCTATAAGAATCTTAATGGGATTTAAAGCTTGAAAGATTGCGAAAAAATTCGCGAAATCGCGCGCTTCCCGCGAATTTAGGCCTAGCGAGTCGCCTGCTCCACACTGTCTGTTGCGTTACACCCAGAGATAACTAAATGCAGATAAATGATAAAAAACTCGATAAGGGACGAAATATTTTATTAATTCGCGAACGCGGTCTTATAATTTTTTTTTATCAGACTCCTTTTTAATATTTTTTAACAAATGGCCCGAATTTAAAAAAAAAATATTTGGGGGTGGTTTTTATGGTTATTTAAGGGGTGTTGATCGATTTATAGCGATGGAAGCTATAAAGAGAAGCGGCGCGGGCGACTAGCGAGTTTAAAATGGCGGTTGGATGTACCACTCCCCGCGTTTTTGACACGACGCGGTTGCCTAGACGGCCTTTATGTGATTTATTTTGGCCTATTATAAAAGTTTGGAGTGGCCTATGCAATAAACGTAAGAAGTAAAAAGTATTTCGTTAGAAAACTGTACAGAGAAGTAAAATACCTACCTACCCTTTTGTGAGATAAGCTGGCATGTTTATAATTTATAAAGTACCTACCTACATTACAAATGTACATGCTGTGATGCTTACTTGTAATGTATAGCTTGCTATGTTTTTTTTTGTTGGGAGACAGTAAATAGATAAATAAGGTACCTTTCTAGGGTGTACTATCCTTGATATATCGCTTTCTTTACGTAGGTACTTCTTACCACTAAAAATTCAAATGGGCTTTATGTTACATTTTGAATATTAGTAAGTATAGAATATTAAAATTTCGATACGAATAATATATATATATATATATCATAATATAGGTAAAAATGCAATAAAGTACAAAATCCTTTAGGTAGGTAAGTACCTACTTAGGTATTTAAAATATCTATCAACTATTATAGGTGTCTAGGCCCTTAACTTCTCAGCCCACAATTCTACTGAGAATTTATTTACTATTTTTTACCCTTTTTAGCCCCCAAATAGCTTGAATAGGTCGGTACCTTTTTTCTTTATATGCTTAGCTATATTTTAGTAGATATATACTTCAATTGATTTTATTTATTTATCCTTTATTATTAGGTATTTATAATGTTGTTAATATTATCTTATATCATCTTTGGTACACCCCCTGCCTTTCTTAAATTCACAATTCATTCCATCCAAAGGTTGCCTGGAAGAAATCGCTTCTAAGCGATAAGACGTCCCATTATATTTGTCCAATGTCCTAAGATCTCTTTGTAATGTTGTTTTTCTGTTGTACAATGTATAATTTTTGTATTGTATTGTATTTTAGTATTGTATTATATTGTACCTATTTAGTTTCGAGAAGTATATCAAATATCAAAGTGCTTTATATCCTTTAGACCTTACAGGACTCTTGGACACGTCACAGAAGAAAAACCAACTTGATGATGCTGTTAGTATTTGCGGAGGTTATGAATGAATGTTATTTTGCTAGTAACTTTTGTACCCTTTCAATTTATGGCCAGACATCCATTATACAATTATAGATTTGTAAATGATTTTAATTCAATAAACTTCCCCATCTAGGTATTTACTTACCTACCTTATGTGCTCTAAGTGCTTATTTTGTAAGCCTTAAGAAATAAAGTTATTGCAATCTGAAATCTTACTCGAGATCACGAGGTAGTACCGTAAGGTACCTTTATAAACCCTATAATAGGATACCAAATTATAATGAGGTAGGAGAAAATAAGGCCTAGGGGTGTGGTGTGGAGGCTTACGGACTATACTAACAATAATATGGCGTGTTTTAAAAAACGATATATCGACTTCAAGTTCCCTTACATTTAAATTTATTTTAAGTTTTGCGGGATAAATACTTATCTCATGGGAATACTTTATGGGACCCCTTCGGGATAATTTTCTATACAATATTGAAAGAATTTCAAAATCGGTCCATAATTTGCGGAGGTATCGCGTAACATACATCTTACAAAAAAAAATACACTCGAACTTCCTCTTTTGAAGTCGGTTAAAAATACCTACTGTGTCGAAATAATTAGAGTACGAAAATATAATATCTAAATAAATTTAAATTTATACACAGGTAAAATAATGTCAAAAACATGTACCTAGGCCCCAACTCGAGGAGTTAATTTGAATGTGAGAAAATAGTTTTTTTTTGGTTGTAATACCACAAATACTTACACAAGTAAATGTCTCTGCTGTGTGTACGAATACGAATATTTTTGGGGTATGGGAAACTTATGTTCAGCAGTGGACGTCGATCGGCTGATATGATGATGAAGAAATTTAATAATATCCAAAAAAAACGACTTCGACGGGTTTGAATCCGCATCTTTCCCTCAGTACGCTATGCGCTGCCAACTGCGCCACGAGAACGAGTGACATAAGAGTCGAAAAACTTTGCGAAAGGTACAGAGCGAAGGTTGCTGGTTCAAGTCTTGTCGAAGTAGGAATATTTTTGGGATATTATTGAATTTAAAGTAGGTAAACTAGCTGCTGCCCACGCCTTCGTCCGTGTTTTATCGGGATAAAAAATAGCCTATATGTTATTCCAGGTCCCAAACTATACCCTTACCAAATTTCAGCCTAATCAGTTCAATAGTTTTTGCGTGAAAGAGGAACAAATATCCATACATCCATCCATACAAACTTTGACATTTATAATATTAGTAGGAATTGCATCAGTTATCTTCTAGGTTAGGCATAAAAAAGAATTGGTTTTGGAAGCTTTCATTTGTCTCTTGTCCGTTTTCAAATTTTAATCAGAAACTTTTCCACTGCAAACTTTGTGAGAATGGATGTATGGATGTTTGTTCCTCTTTCAAGCAAAATCTACTGAACTGATTGGGCTGAAATTTGGTATGGGTCTAGTTTTGGACCAAATACTTAACATGTATGTAGGTACTAACATCGGCTACTTTTTATCCCGATAAAACGCGGGCAAAGGCGTGGGCAGCAGCTAGTATGCTTATAACCCTAAATTTGCATGTTGTCTGTAGTAATATCCAAATACTGCTAGTCAACTCTTGTCATCCATAATCATCTCTTGTACGAACCTTCTTCTCGTTGAATAAAACCTCAGATATGGGTAGAGTCTTATCTCATTGCCTAGGTCTTCCGTAGATCACCTTGGTACCTACTTACTTATCTGAAATACTTGCGCACTTATGTCATCACAGAATTTTGTAGGAACCTAATTAGATCTAGGTTACCTACCTACCTTACGACTAAAGTCTTTCTAAAGGTGTTCCTTTTCCAATTAAAAGTCAAGTAGAGTCATTGCATGATGTTAAATCTACCTACTTGCCTACATTTCGAGCGTAAAATAGTCAATTTATCTTAATTCAGTTCTTTAGAGAACGTAAGCGTGTCAAAAGTTCAGCTCGGCTTGTCGACCTAGAAAACCTAGATTTCAAGATAAAAATTGCGTTAAAACCGATGGTAGCGACCTCTAGTGAACGTGGTATGACCTTTGCTTTAGTGGTTTTAACGCCATCCAGCGTTGAGTAGCAAAACTTGTTAAAAAAAAAAAGATTCCAATCGTTTACAAGCTAAAATAAAAATAGCGATTTCTTACAAAAAAATAGGACGTACAATTTGCCACTCACAAAAAATTTTAATAAAATATAAAAAAATTAACTGAATTTCTAGAAAAATATTGTTAAACAAAAATCAGCTGTTGGCGTGAGTCAACTGTCAAAATCTGAAGTTAATATTTTCATTATGGCACCACTGCGTCATACGACATTCACAGTTTTATGACCTTTGTTATTTTTTAATAATAAGCCCTAATGCAATTGACTAAAGATGATTGTCCCGCTAAAAAGTTCTTCAATAAGACATTTTATCGTCTGAGTAGGAAGTGGCACAAAAATAGGATTGCCAACATTTGAGTGACGTCACGCCAAAATGGAATCATTGCATGGAAAGAGCCTTCTAAAATTACATGGAGCTAAAATACGAGAAAATTAAATTTTCAATCGTTTTCGCTCCTGTTCTTGCAAATAAAAGTGGAAAGTGTCGTGTGTAGTGTACGAAGCGAGTGATACAAACACCAAATAACTATCGAAGCGGACAGAAAGTGTAAAAACGCATTGTTATATTTGTGCCACAGTATCTTGGATACCAAATTTTATTATTTTGTAAGTACCTAGGCTGTTCTTAGTTAAATATTCTGTATCTCCGATCAATAAAGTAAGTTTTTCTAGTAAGTCGTATGGTTGAAATCGATGATTTGATTTATTTTGGTGTTTATTCGGACATACAAGCAAAGTCATGCTGGCCGGCAGTCTAAAAATACAACATCGGACTATTTCTAAATGTATTTTTGGTGATTTTGCGTGAGCGAGAGTGTGTGAGTCGTCAAAAAGTGTTAATTGCGCCTTTTGCGTGCTATAAAGACTCTACAAACCTTTGGCCTTGAAGAAGGTAATCAATTTTTTGCTTCACTGGTGTCAGGTTACACCACATATGTCATTGTTTTTCATATAAACCTACACTAACACGTACTTTACTGATACTCCCTTATCTCAGGGTTTATCCCAGCTTTGGGAGAAATATGCAGTAAAATTAGCAGACAAAAAAACAATAACAAACCAGCAATTTTTCTGATTCTGTGGATAATGATTCTAGTTATGACCTTGGTTTATCTCAACAAGCTCTTTATTTTGTTTACTAAAAGTAGATTCATGGAATGTTATGTCATTGAGCACCCATTATAATGGAATTCTGTCTAAGGTCAGCGTAGGATTGTCGGTACTACCAACATACATAATCTAATAAGGCTTTTCTAAGGTTGGAATAAACTAAACCTTGTTTGTTATATCTTGGAAAATATTAATCTGAGACGAAAAAAAATCAAAGATTAAGTTAAATATAATAATATCCCAGAAAATGTTCGACTCTGATGGGACTTAAACCCGCAACCTTCCCTTTGTAAGGGAATGTGCTACCATTTGCACTATGAGTTTAAGTGACATACATTGTACATAGTAACTTTGGGACTTTCTTTGGAATCTAGCGTCTTTAGTTTAAGAGTGTATGCTCTATAATAGTAAAAACTAAATTGAAACTATTCAACTTTTTACACACTTTTTACTGAACTTCAAATTACAACAGTTCAATATTTTAGTACTTACTGCCTGTGTGTAATAAGCAGATCTTAATTTATGTGTTCCAAATGAATAATAATTATAATGTAAACGCCATTATTATTAATACATATTATTCAGCTACAGCACAAACTCTTATTAGGAAGGCCTTTTACGCCATAGATGATTATGTGATGGACTGACGATATTGTGGAGGTCGCAGGAAGTCTTTGGATGGAGGGGACTCAGGACCGCTATTCGTGGCGTTGTTTGGGGGAAGCCTAAGTTCAAGACTGATGATGATGATCAAGATTATGTGAATGATGTTAACCCTCAATTTACATGTTAGGTCCTAGGGTCTCCACGCAAAGTTTATCATCGGCCTAAAAACATAATATCGTGGTTTTAAATGTTTTTAGGAATAATAAACCACTTTCAAGTACAGATTTTGCATTAATTTGGAAAAAATATCTGATAAACGATGACTTTTACTCCATAGATGATTATGTGAATGATGTTAACCCTCAATTTACTACCTGTTAGGACCCAGGGATTCCGGGCAAAGTTTCACATTGTTTTTAGGAATAATAAACCACTTTCAAGTACATATTTCGCTTTAATTTCGAGAAAATCAATGAGTTATGTGTAGAAAGTCCATGAACTCTATGGGGTAAATTACAAGATTAAATCTCACCAGATATACTGAGAATTAATGCTTGGCTAGACGTCGCTCCGTTCCACAGTAGTATGTAAAAAATGTTCTGCTTAGCTTTTTACAAATATTGATATGCATCTAAATCATAATATACCTATTTAGATTGAATAGGCGAAATAAATATATATTAGACATAAGTGATACATATAAACCTACAAGTGCTTTCTTTTCACTTCTTCAACTAGTGGACAAGAAATTGAACTAAAGAGAAAATCAATAAAATCTTATTTTATTTCATAACAATTAAGTAATATACGCCGTGGGGTCGGGGCGTACGAATATCGACCCCTCCAACTCAACCCGTGGATGTCGTAAAAGCCGACTAAGGGAACATACCAGAGGAAGGGCAGCAGCTTCCTTCTGAGTATTTTTAAACACCAACACTGCGATCACCAATCCTCCTGCCAAGCGTGGTGATTATGGCAAATCCCCCCCTACATGGGAGACCATCCACTCGATGGACCGACATCGTAGCGGTAGCAGGGAGTTGATGGATGGAGGCGGCTCAGGACCGCTATTTGTGGCGTCGTACGGGGGAGGCCTATGTCCAGCAGTGGACGTGTATGGGCTGATGATGATGATGATGAAGTAATATACAATACAAAATATTGTATATAGGTATAAAAAGAGTTTGAAGTATAAAATTTGACTTGTCTAGTCTAAGTGCTTATTTTGTAAGCCTAAAGAAATAAAGTTATTCAATTTTGAAATACATACATAAATAGCTGTACCACTTGCAAAGGCCTCCCTGATCTCTCCATAAAATACATTATTTTTTAGTAAACAATTGAAAGTTGTGCATACCTTTTAAGCTGGGTACTGACCAGTTTTACTAGTATGTACCATTCACAGCAAGCATCATACGTTACATTGCTGCAATTGCCATGTGCGAGAATCCATCTCGTTGCAAGCGCCACCTTTCTCCATACTGACTAACCGAAACCTTCAGTGTCGACATGTGAGAGTAGAATATTATCCTAAATGTAAAAAATAAGATGGATGAATGGTCCCATTTTCACACTTTGGGTACAGAACCCTAAAAACTTAAAGGACAGTAAAGGCCCAAACAAGTTTAGATAGAATGATCCACATATTTATTGTATTTACTTAAATAGAAAATACAGAACCTTAGTATCTACCCATTATTACATTATCTGCTGCCCCAACAATTTTTTGTATGATCTGCACATAATATACAATGTATTTGTTTCTGCTTTCTATGGTTATACAATGATAGTATTAAAATAAAACATATAACTAGTGCTATTAACACAAGTCTGCTTCCTTTGGGGCTTTGGGGTAGATGATGCTGTGTGTATTGTCCACCAATATATTTATTTATCCTTGACAATTAAAAATAAATAAAAATAATGTTGGATAATTCACACAGCATCATCCAACGCCAAGCTAACCAGAGCTTGTCTTGTACTAGATAACTGATATACTTAAGACGCCATTTTGTGAAAAGAATAGACATAGGGTTTTGCTTTCATAAGAGCGGGACAGAGCAGAGCGTCGTAAGCGCAAAAATCATGTTTTTGTTTTTTTTTTACGGTAAAAATTAATTAATAATTTAGAAAATCTAAAACACACTGTCTGCTTTATATTATGTTTGTTTACTGTACAAAGTATATAAGTATGTATAAATAAGGCTTATTTTGAAGTATTTATTGAATAGCGACGATTTATTTTACAGTTTAGGCGAGATGTTTGGATTTTTTTTCAGCAAGAAAATTTTATCGTTTCTTATTTTTGAAACATTTCGTTCTAGCATCAATCCTGAACTGTAACATAATATTGAGAAGTAACTGCTTCAGTCTTATGGTACCTAGATATGATCGCTGATGCTAAGCGATTTCAGGTATCACTTAATATAACATAGGTAGGTACTTATGGATATTTTTTATTATACATAGAAAACACCCGCAACAAATATCTATAGATCGTACCGAGGCGAGAATCGAACCCGCAACCTCCCGCGTCGCATGCGGACCTTCGCCCGCCGCGACACGTGATCCTCAAAAACGTTTCAGAAGCCACTAGTAACCCCTTGTTATCATCTAAGATACCATTTGTGATGAGATGATGTTGTAGATAGCGATAGCGAGTATACTTTTCAACCACCTCCTTTTTACAGAACAATGCAAATCGACCCAAACTCCTAACATGCCTGTCGCATCACCAACCCGCTACTCGTCCACCAGTCTCAGCGGCTCGTACCGTTCCTCTCTGTCGACGGCGTCGTCGCTCGACAAGCCGTATTACCGCTCGACGGGCGGGGCGCACGTCACCACAACGCACCGCACGAGCTATGGTGATAGCACTACTGAGTACCGCTCTAGGTAAGTCTCAGCGGCTCGTACCGTTCCTCTCTGTCCACGGCGTCGTCGCTCGACAAGCCGTATTACCGCTCGACGGGCAGGGGGCACGTCACCACAACGCACCGCACGAGCTATGGCGATAGCACTACTGGAGTACCGCTCTAGGTAAGTTAAAGGTGAAGATTTTTATTTTATTTTCATTTATTAAGGCACAAACAGTGTACAATATTCTTAAAATTAATAGAATATGTAGTTAATTATAGACCAATTAAGATGCCACTAATAGAAACATTATTAAAAGAAAAAGAACACAAGTTACATGTCTGGAAAACAGCAATAGCAAGCAAATAAAATAATAATAATGTTATGTAATAAGACAAATCATGCATAACCAAAAAATTAACTTAAAAGAGAAACTTGTTTTTTGAACTTGTTTTTAGAGAGCAAAAATATGTCACATCCAGAAAATTGTTCATTGTGCAACCTACTTACTCTAGGAATAAAAGAATTGCCTGCATAATTAGTTCTATGATTGTTTAACATAAAAAGTTTATTTGTTTGACGAGCATTCATACGAGGACATTTTATACCTAATTGATTTAACAAATACGGTGAGTCAACCATGATAAATGATTTTCGCCATTGAATATAGTTTTTCACAGATAATTATTTAATCTGTCAATTAAGAATATTTGAAGTTAAAATAATACGGTAAAATAAATAAATGATAAGGCCGCCCATTGTACGTGTTTATGTCTAGGTATGTATGTGTTTTATTTATCTTTGTGGTGTGCAATAAAGAGTTTTGTAATTATAATTGTAAAATAAGTTTTACAGAGGCTATTTGTATTATACCGATCCGTGGTTTGACCGTGGTTTAGAAGTTGTTGTCCCAGAGATAACTAAAAAGCTATTCCCGTGTTATTTAGAGCCCATTTATTGAAGAGTCTTAAATAATAGGCTAGGGTTAGGGTGTCCTAAAACCGGTTCTGGGGTTTTGCAGTAGGTATAATCACCATGCTCGGCAATCGGACTGGTGATCTCATTGAAGTTGTTCAAACAGAAAGAAGCTGCTGCCCTTCCTCTGGTACATAGGTTCCCTTAGTCGCCTCTTACGATATCCACGTGCTTGAAGAATCTACCCATTCTTACGACGCCACCGACACGTCCACCACGTGTGTCTTATATTGATTCCTTGTTGTAGGTACACCGATGTGGATGGGAAGAGAGAACGTAAGACGTCCTTGGTTGAATATAGCAGGAGCAGTCGTGCGCCCAGCGTTACGGACTCCGATAGCGGGATATCTACACGATATAGGTAAATAAACACATCAAAACATAGGTGAAGGTAATATGTATGTATGTAATTTGTATTGTATATACTCAGTATGTATACAGGTTTTTATACCCTTTTCAGGAACCAGTCTCTCACAAAGCAGGTCAATATTAGAGCATACATACTGTGGACTATGAGTAAACCCTTTTTTCTTATATCTTTTTCTCCATCCCAAGTTTACCTGGGAGAAATCCTTATCGCTCTCAGCGATAAGGACACCTTTTGTACTGACTTTATTTTTATTTTAGATGTAAGAGTTTTTTATTTCTTTATTTTTTTTGTACAATAAAGGGTTAATTCATTTATTCAAATGAAACTGTTGATTGATGAAGATGTTTCTTACCTCTTTACGACAAAACTACTGAATGGATCGGGCTGAAATTTTACATAGATGTAGGTCTAGATCTGGAATAACACATAGGCTACTTTATTATCCCATCAATCAGTTCCCATGGGGAATAAAATTCAAATGTTTCTATAAAAACAACGCGTATGAAGCCGAATTGAGAACCTCCTCTTTGAAGTCTGTTGAAAATCAAAGTGAAACTTCAAAACTATCCTCATCATCTACTTTTATTTGGTTAATTTCATAAAGAACCTTAATTTTATAATCCCCCAACAGATCAGAACGCAGCGAGTCAAGATCCAGAGAGATATCAACGACTAGAAGTGACACCGCGCCGCGCGTCAAACGCGCGCCGTCGTCCCCGCTAGCCATGTCCGCCGCTGAACTGTACCAGAAGTACTCGCCGAGCAACTATGTGCCGCTCACGCAGAGGCTGCAGCTACAACAGGTAGGATTCAATACTTAAATGTCAAAGTCTGTCACACTTCGTCAAAATACAATTCACACGTGTCTAATTGAAATTGTTCACAACTTACATTCTGAAGTGGGTTATAGCGGCAATATTCGTTTTAAAAAACGAACGACAAAAATCAAGAAAAAATCTGTCAATTATATATATTTGTCAACAGAACAACTACAGTGAAATAGCGCGCTCCAAGTCAATCTCAAATGACATCGGACGACCGCCGCTGTCTGACGCGAAAACTTTGAGAAAACCACGGAATTCAGCTTCAACAATAAATGAGGTAAGTAAATGTTCTAGTTTTTATAGAAATAATTGTAATTACAAACGGTACATAGTGGTAATGGACTCCATTACCGTTTTGTATTCATAACATCTTGGTAGACTACAGACTTTTCATCAGCCGATATTGTATTTTCTGTCCTTTCTAAACTCGGTATCGGCAATAGAAAAGTTCTTAAGTCTATGGAAGATTTTAAATTCTCCTAATTTAATTGGTAATAAATTTAAATATTTGAATTTAAGTTTACGAGATTTTTTTATAAAACTATTTTTTCTGTAACTATACAGACATATTAAAACTGTTATTTTATAAATTTAAGGTTCAATGCCTGTGAACTTTGATATAAAATAATATAAAAAAGGTACATAATATAACACACATGAAACACACGCACATAAATAAACAAATTTTATTTTTGAATATAAGGTTTGAGTTAGAAATAGTAGGATTTTGATCTGGAATCTCGTCGCCTTAGAAAATGATAAACTAAAAAAATGGACGGACTTCCCGTGAGCACACGTACTGCTGGGTTCTCATCTAATAAATTTTATCCGACTTCGAAAAAACTGTTGTTAGGCACACTTTACAAAAGTCATACTAAAAGTTCACGCCATTATTTTTGTCACAAAATAGCATCAATAATTTATAGTTGTGTTTGGAACTTCATAAGTTTTCTTTCACTATAACTTCAATTTTGGTTACATCATGACAAACAAGCATAGATAGCTAGAACAATATAATTTGTCTAGTTTGATCTAAAATTTAATAAATCTTACACCAAGAATCATCTTAAAATACATTTTTGTTCATTCGAGTCATCTCTGTGACTTGTGTTTTGTCTTTTTTTTGTGTGGCATCAAATGCTGATTAGAATTTGATAATACTGTTATCATTGTCAGCTAGGTTTACTGTGTGTTTAATGTGTGTATTGGTTATGGTCTAGCCTAGTCTGAATTTTATAGGTAAAGATTTGTCTATGGAAGAATAGAGCTTTGAAATCTAGGATGTTGACAGGAAATTTGTACTAGCGATTTTTTTCTGACGCGGAATGTTTCATTTTCAATATTCTATGAGTTTTCTATTCTTCTGTAGAAATTACATTGTCTAAGATTTAATTTTATACAACTAGTCTTGCCCACGACCAAATTGTCAAACGTCGAATTTGTCTCACTCAAGGCCAAAAGAACTTGGACCAAAATCATAAAATTCACAGGCACACAACCATTGTGTGCGTGTGTGTGTGTTAGTGTGTGGCATTCATAACATCGCACTGAGCGTGAAAGAATCAGTTGGATACATCCCTCTCGCTCATATACTTATGACAGAGTGAGATGAATGTATTCGCGCGCTCTGGCTTCAAAATTTAGTCGCAAATTGCAATTCATTCGTTGTCTCTTTCTAAAATCTTAGCTACGTCATAATAGCTGTGACTGCTTTAATTATTACAATAAATTGAGTAATTATATTCGTAATCATGGCAATTACGTAAATTTTAAGGGAAATCTCGGTTTGAATGACGAATTTAAGGTAAATTTGTTTAATAATGAGCAAATTCATGACGGCATGACGGAGCAAATTCAGGCAAATTCAACACAGCTAGTATGACGGTACACTAACACACACACTCACATAGCTATTAGAATAGAGAAAACATAAGCATAAACTTTGTAGAGGCCGGAGAGGAAATACAAAGAAATCACGCCACCGCCAAGCTACAGCAAAAGAAACTCTATGACCAACGGCGTTAAAGACTCAAATGGAAACGAAGTGCCATCTGTCTCTGAGATTAGAAGAAAATTCGATCCAAAAATGACTGTAACAAAACTACCAACCAATGATTTACGTTACACGAAGGCGTCAGTCGAACAATACCTAAACCAACTGAAGGAATGTGAAAACGGTACTTCAGGATACTCTAAAATGTCTAAAGACGACAAACCCGTCCCTATTCATCTACCTTATGTCGAGAAAAATGGTACAAAATGGGACTCAAAATCTAGCTCTCGATCTAACTCAAACTCAGATATTAGCCTCAGTAAAACTATATCAGAACCAGTGCTGTCGAAACCTATCGAAAGAAATGGTTCTATGACAACGTCTCTAACTACAAAACCATCCGATCGCCTAGCTAGTATAAAAAGTCAATTAGACCCAAACAATCCTATAGGAAAGATACTAGAAAAATCAACAGTTATAACCACCGAAAACGGCGATTCTGACTACAAAAAGCGTTATAGTCCCGATGTAAAAACGAATTTGATAAACGATGCAAAAACAAATCTCAAAAACGAAATTGAAAAACAAGTAAAAGCGCCAAAACATACATCTAACTTCGCGTCTTATATTCAGATTTCACAGCCGGTCGCGAGCGGTGCTACTAAAAAAGAAAATAACGAAGAAGTAAACAATAAAGATAAGAAAAAAGTCATCAAATACATTGACGAAGACAAAACAATACTAGATAATGACATAGAATCTCCCAGCGGTACAGGATTTGAAAACAAAACATTTGAACATGAGAATTTCCTCAAAAAACGGTCAGAGAAGAATGAAGAAGTAGAAAATAATCATGAAGAAGCTAGATCTATGGAGACAAGTACAGAAAGCACTATAAGTGAACCCACGGAAGAAGAAAGCACAGAAACAAGTTCGGTCAGAAGAAAGCTGGACAAGGACTTTGAAGACAGCAAAGGGGTAAGTACGAAATGCTATTTTTGGTAAGACTTTTTCGATATCGCAACTTGTCACTAGTTTAAGTACAAAAGTGTTTCTTTTGGTAAATTTGCTTGGCTAGTTACGATAGTTTTCGGTCTATTTTTGACCCATTTCGGGGTTGGACTGTAGATTATACCTAAATTGCTGTCTATTTTATCGTAGAAAAAAAGCTGCCTTCATCGAAAAAGTTTTTCCTTGCACTGCACTCCATTTCTTTTTCATTTTTGTATCCTTTTCAATGTAATTTGTAATATGTTCATCAAGTTTTCAGGTTATTAGATTCTTTATTTTTAGATTTAATATTTTTATTCTTTGTTTTTTATATTTTTACTGTCAAGTTTTGGGTGGTACTCAAAACTTTCGTTTATATGATTTTATTTGGTTGATTTATGCGTCCGCAATTGATTTCTACAACGTTAGTATATTACTATACAATTTCAATCAAACGATATACAATGTCAGCTACCCTTAAAAGCTGCTGACTGTGCGTTTATTTGTCAGTCAAAAGACGCGAATATTTGTCATTTTTCATTATTCGTGTAATTTACCTTATTCTGCGCCACTTCTTATCTATGCATAGATCTATCTTTCCATTAGTTTGTTTTACCGGACAAATAGTAATCCAAAACCTTCTGTGGAGATTTTTAAGTCTGTTTAAATGTAGCTTATTATATCTCTTCCCGGGACACTCCCTTTTTTATCCAAATTTGATTAATATCCGTTCATATTAGTTTTGAAAAGTAACGGACAACAGACAAAACTACTGTTGTTTATTTATCATGCCAATATTATAAAAGCGAAAGTTATTCCGTCTATTACCTTTTTATGCCTTTTTGGCTGAACGGATCTGAATGAAATTTGGCAGGGCGGTAGAAAATATCCCGGGGACGGGTGTAGTTTTTATCCCAGAAAAGCGCGGGCGAAGCTAGAATTAGCACAAAGTATTATTAATTACTAGCTGTTCCTTGCGGTTTCATCCGCGTTAAATTTTAAATGACATTTCTTGGGGGATATAAACGTATTTTTTCCCGTAAATCTCCATTTGATGTTTTACCAAGACAAAAAGTAGCTTATCCTATCAACTAACTCTATGCCACAAATCAAGTCGATTGGTTGCCTAGTTAGGGCGCCAAGGAAGGACAAACAAACAAACACACTTTCGCGTTTATAATATTAGTAAGGATTATACTTTCGTTTGGATCTACAAAGACAAAGATCTCTACATAGAAAAGAGTTCGTTGCCATTTCGCATATAGGTCATGTATTTGTGTGCCTATGTAAATGTGCGTGACGTGTGTAAGTGACGCTTCGCTCTGGATTTATCTGTGACTCCTCTGATATTCTGGTTGCCTGGTACTTTCTGTGATTTTTTTATCTATTTTAGGCAGTATATTAATCTTGCTCTATGACTCCTTTGATATTATGAGAGCCTGGTACTTAGGCCACATCTTCACTTTCATAAGTGTGATGGCGGTCAAACGCTTTAACGTAAATAAAACGTCAAGTACGAGTTGGACGCGCGCACCGAGGGCTCCATAATTATCATAAACAAATTTTTGTTTTTCGGATTTTTCTCTTAACTTGTGCTATAAGGCCTTGCTTCTTCCCTAGACCTAGAATCATGATGATGAGGTTCTGTTGTGCATGTGATACCATTGGAAATAAAAAAAAATCGACTACATTGTTATTGCGTTGACTTAGAAGTTATAATTATATCACGGCTTTATATTTATATCCAAGAGGTTACGGACCTGAGTATTTAATGTTAATTTCAACTCGAGAGCTTCACGCGTTCCTGAGAAAAAAGGGTTGACAGACGGACGGACGAACAGACGGACGGACGAACGGACAGACGGACAACAAATTGACCCAATATAAGGTTTACATTTTTTCCTTTTTAGGTAGGTTAAAATTTATGAATAAAGCTTTCGGTGAGTTTCTGATTTATAAATTATTTCCAAATTTCGCAATTTAGTAACATAAATTAACGCTGGGGAAATTAAAACAAAAGGTTCGCGATAGATACTCGATCAATAATAATCATTAAGGGGAAGGGTTTTTAATGCCTCTGTTTTAATTTTATTTTGTAAAGCTTAGGAAGAGATGCGAAGTTTTACTTTTTTGGCACCAACCAAACTTGGTTTTCGCATGTCCTCCTAAACGCTATTCGAGGGACCTTAAGACAATACAGGCAGCGGATATGCCTCCCCCAAACGACGTCGTGGACATTTTTGCTGATGAGATATGTATATGCTTTCTCTCTCATCAGTAACTACGCCAAATATTTGACAATGTCGGCCTCAACGATCTATTATTAAACCCGTGAATGTCCCGCCTAGAAATAAATAACTCCGCTTATCCGAGCGGTATCGCCACGTTTTCATTTCGCCACGTGCTGTGAAATTAAAAAATAATACTTGCTACCAAGTTGAATAAAGTTGGAAGTAAAAAGTTGTGAAGTAAACTTACCTGTGTGAAAAGAGTGAATAAAATTTGAAGTAAAAGCGTTTTGAATTCGAAGATTACCGACCGTTTCTGCATAGAGAAAACTTTTTTCTACCTAACCTTGAAAATTGTGAAACTCGAACGGTTGACTGAAATAATTGGGAACATTGATTTGCAAATGTGCACACACACAAACATACAAAATCTCATCCTAAACACATATCCCGTCCGTCACCGTCAACACCGTCTCCGTACCGTCGCGAGTAAAAACTGAAAGATTCGTGAAAAGCGCGGGAAATTTTTGACAGTTGTGATTTTGACGTTTTAATACGCTGGTCGCCATTGTCCTGGGGTTTTGAAAATAATAAGATTTGGTATTTACCTATTTGTTTATGTTGTTTCCTCCATAACCACGCTCACAGATCACTCTGGTATTTTTTTTTGACTTTATTGACAGAGAAAATAACAATCAAATAATATAAACAAATTAAACTAGTATTTACAATTGAGCTAACTGTAGACTGTGTTGTAAATGTAACTGTAAATATTCTATTTCATGAAGCTGAAAATATTTTAAAAATACAGGTACCTGGTTTATATTTTTATATATTTTATGTAAAAGTAGAGGATATCAGAAGAAAAAGGAAGAAAAAATTTACAACCTAGAATGATTTGGCGCCTTTTTCTGATTAAGCTCCATAAAGTTCATAAGCTTCTTAGCGGTAATATAACCTTTTTGGCTCTTTGGACTTTTCAGAATTAAAACTTTTTAAAACCAAAAGCGAAGATAACACGTCGAAATCAAAATCTGTCAAAATAATACAAAGTTGTCATAGTTTTCGAAATTTCTTTCGTTGTTCATATTTTATGTGTTTATTTTGTTAGTTGTGTTTTAGTGTACATCTGGTTATGTAATATTATGTATGATTTAACTTATTTATTTGTTAGTATCGAGCAAGCGTTTCTAGGATGTAAAGAGACTATCCGATCCCACTTTTGGGCAAAGATCTCCCTTCCATTCTTCCATTCATCACGATCTTAAGGCCTAGTCTTTTTGTATAGGTTACGAAAGCGCATAACTGAGTGAGTTTAGTGGTGCGTAAGATCCAACTCAAACGCAGACAATGCGGGTTTGATTTTAACCGAATGTTTATTTGTATCTGCGAATGTTACCTACGTATAGGCATTTAAAAACATTATTGAATATCAGTACCTAATCCACAGAAATATGTATATTGAGATAACATCAGGCATCTGGTGCCTATAACAAACGTAGAGCCAGCGCCTGACCTCTCACCGGTCGTGTCGATCTGCCGTCCCATCGGATTATGAGAATAATAGAGAGAAAAAAAATAAAATTAGTTCCACGTTGACGACCTCTGTGGCGCGGTAGGCGAAGGTCTGCCTGCGATGCAGCAGGTTGCGGGTTCGATTCCCACCTCGGGACAAATATTTGTACGATCTGCAAATATTTGTTCAGGGTGTTCTGGTCGTTTTCTATGTATAATTAAAATAAATATCTATTTATGTAATATATTAAGTATACAGTTATCTGGTACCCATAACACAAGCTCTGAATAGCTTGGGGCTAGATAATGCTGTGTAAATTGTCCAGTATTATCTTGAGCTTATGATGATATTTTAACAAAATATCATCATCAGCCCGTATACGTCCACTGCTGAACATAGGGCTCCCCCAAACGACGCCACGAATAGCGGTCCTGAGCCGCCTCCATCCAACGACTCCCTGCAATCGCTACGATGTCGTCGGTCCATTGAGTGGGAAGTCTTTCCACACTCCGTTTCGCCTGCATCACGGTCCACTCGGGACCCTATACTCCCCAACGGCTATCGGTTCTACGAGCTATATGGCCTGCCCATCGCCAATAATTCTGAGAGCTATGTCGGTAACTTGGTTCGTCTACGGATTTCTATATTCCGGATTCTATCGCGTAGAGAAACTCCGAGCTAGATAGCTCTCTCCATAGCTCGCCGGGTGCCTTTTAGCTTATTGCACAAGGCCTTAAAAATATTCAAAATTGATTATTATCTCACAATATCTCTACGGAAGCATTCTTACAAAATTATGTAATAATTTTACTTATCACGAGGAAGAATACCCTGATAAGATTAGGCAAATCAGTTATAATCCAGTTTATTGTTTGACTTTGGCATAGAAAGTGTGTTACGTCATACGGTGCTAATTTACGTCATGAAGTGTAAATCTACGTCAGTGTAAATATGCGTAATAATGTGATTTTCCGACAATATAAGTCAGGCTCGATATTAGGACAAAGACTGAAATAAATAATAATGCTGGACAATCCACACAGCATCATCTATCCCCAAGCTAAGCGGAGCTTGTGATATGTGTACTAGATGAATATAATACATACATTTAGTTACAATTTCTTAACATAATAGGTTTGAATTATAAAGTAATATAATTTTTTATATTCGATATACCTTCGTTTGACAACAATCTCACCTGATGGAAAGTGACGATGTGGCCGACGTTGTATCACGAAGGTCTAGAAGACACCTGTTCACTCTTGTTTCGAAAACGCGTGACATATTGTGTCCTTATTGGATAGATGGACAATTCTTTATTTCATAGCCTTAAAACAGTCACAACTTAATCTAAACTTATCCTATAAAGCGGCAATGGAATTGCCGCTTATTGCGATATCATCCAGGCAACCGTTTGTACTAAGCGGTTTTCCTCCACCTTCATCATTCGCATCGCTAAAGAATGGACCTTTGCCTGCTTCTGTTCTTCCGTTCAATTACAATCTGGGTCTCTTCATGACGATAAAAGACGAAAGATGAAATGACTTTAATGACAAGAGTGATAAGTGTCTTCTAGACCTTCGTGATACACCGTCGGCCACATCATCACTTTCCATCAGGTGAGATTGTGGCCAAACGAAAGTCTATTGTCCATAAAAAAAAAACAATATGTGAAGTGTAACTTTTAAGATTTATCATCTAATATTGCTCAATAATCTCACAATTGCTCACATGCTTGTCGATAGATATCAATAAAGTGACATATACTTATACGCCGATTTAAAATCCAAGATTTTTATGTCATAGACATGAAAACTTAACAATAACAGAAAACAACAAGGTAACAACAAAATTATAACTTAAACAGAAACTTCAACAATGCCTAATCTCATTGAGCAAAAAGTAAAAATGTTTAATTTGAATTCGAAAATGAACATGAGGTCAATGAAATTATGAATGAGAGCTTTCAAAACCAAAAATTGTATATAGACAAGGACTATTATTTGTGCAATTTTCGCCGAACCGTGCTAAATATATTGCTGTCATCGCATATACCGTTCTCATACGTGCTCCTAGATAATAATAGTAATGCTGGAACCATTCACAGCATCATCTAGCCCCAAGCTAAGCAGAGCTTGTACTACATGATGGCATTGTTCCTGATACACATTGCTCTGGTGAGTCATCATTTTGCATCAAGACGACGACGACGCCTTTCTGGCGTCTGCAGAAATTACGCCGAGAACAATTCGTCGAAAACAATTTCGTTGAGAAGAAGTCGCCGAAAACATAATTTTTCAGATGTAGGACAAAACTGGGTATTTCCCGCTATACTTGAAAATCTTTGACTATTTCTCGGCAAATTGTATTTCCGGCGAATTGTGTTTTCGGCGAATTGTTCTCGACGAATTGTTCTCGGTGAATTTTCCGCAAATCCTTTCTGGCGCATCAACCCTGCGTAAACTCCAGGTATTAGAGGCCGTGCCGAAACCGTCACGGTGTACAAAATTTAACAAAAATTTGTCAATACAATGACTCATATCTTAGTTATACTCACCTATTTTACCTATGTTATAGCCAAAGCAATTGTGAAATTTGGCAATAGATTTTGGCTACCGACTCCACTGTCTCAGTCTCTGCTTCGATCTGAAAACGCTTGCTCGAACAACAATAAATAATCAAAAAAGAAATAAATAAAAAGTTACCATGCATTTCCTCGCTGGGGTGACCTAGCCGTCATTTTGAACCTCCATTTCTCCCGGGCTTTCAGCTGTCTACCAGATTTTTCTAGAAATTCAAAGTAACGGGCTTTGCCCTTGTGAATTGTGACTCTATATTTATAGTTAGAAGTACTATAATCGAGTGCGTCAGTGAACTTTGCTTGTGATATTGAAATGTGAACTTTTTAGACGTATTTGTGATGTCCTTAGTGTGAAACAGTGAAACTTACCTATAGCAAATGGGCTAAATTCCTTAAATATTCTACAAGACCTACAGAACTTTATCTCAAAAACTTAAGATTTACATTTGAAAGAACGGTTTCTTCCAAGAAGATACTTCGGGTTGCAATTCACCAATATTCTCAAAACTCCAAAACCTATTTGATCTTATTAGGGTCAAATATTCTACCTTAGTGATACTCCTTCATTATCGCCAAGTAATAGCAGGTACACTGACTTGGATAAACTCTCGTCATAAACAATTATTTTAAAAACAACCCCAAAATCTTAAGTTTGAGTTTCCACGGTTTTTACAACGGCTATTATTTCAAGGTCAAAAAGATAATACTTTTGATTTAAACTGCAATAATCGAACGTTCTGTCCTTATCTTTTGAGCTTGAAAAGCAAGCTCCATAAATAAATCCTAAAAAATCTTTAGCAAATTAAAAAAATTGCAAAATTCTCTTTATTCTTGATCAACAGATCAAATTTAGTTCCTACCTTTACCTTTGTCCCTGGTCAACATTGTGCTACTACCCCTAAACAAAGGGGTTCAAATCGCTCAAATTTTCAAACCCTCTGGATCTCGGTCATCCAGTCCTCGACAAGTGCAACCCAAAACAAACCTTTTCTAAGAATTGGTAGATCTCAAAGTCCAATAACTGCTGCACTTTGAACTATAATAGTGGTCGACTTCAGGCGTTACAGTGCTGCTCAAAGCAACAACAACAAAAAAAAACTACCCAGTTGGCAATAGACCTCAAAATACTTAACACAAATTGCACCATACACCAGAGACCTTAGTGAATCTGTGACAGCATCCAAACTGAACCGTGCTGCTGTGCTGTTAGACATCAAAATTCTCTGACACCTACTACATACGAGCTTTCTAGAGACAAAAACCACGTCAGCGATTAAAGAACCTTGTGGATCTTCTGCATCCGAAAGTGAACTCTCCTTTAGTGGGTTTAGATTTCAAACTTTTCCAAATCCTTCAGCAAATCAGAACCTTCTAGTAATAGAGTGCGGAACAGTCTGTTTACTATAACATACTCGTGCATCTTCAAAAGCGAACAAAACTAAACCTTCCATCAGCGGCATTAAACCTCAAACTTCTTTATACCCTTTAAATAAGAACTTTCTGGTGATCGTGCGTGATAGCCACGCACTTACTTTAACAGACTCGTGAATCTGTAGCAGCGTTCAAAAGTGAACTTTCCACCAGCGGCATTACACCTCAAACTTCTCCAAAACCTTCAGCAAATCAGACCTTTCTGGTGATCCACTGCACGACTGCCTGTTTACTATAACAGACTCTCGTAAATCTGCAACTGCATCCAAAAGTGGACCATCCGTCTGCGGCAATAAACCTCAAGATCCTCCAACCCCTGCTGCAGCAATACTGGTGGTTTCTCATCAGCCAGTGCGTACTATTGGTCTCGGTATGCGCGCTCTTGCTCCGCCGCCATGAGGTGCGGCTCTCGAGGCTGCGTGCCGCGCCCGCCACCCCGCCCGCAGCCGCATCCCGCACGGAGACAGGTATACCGACTGCAACAATAACCTAAAATTATAAGATTTTTTTATATTATAAATTTTTTTATACATTCTTTTATATCATCAACCAAAGTGCTTGGGATGACAAATCCAACGAACCCAAACTCGACGTGATTAAGTTGTTTCGTTTAGGAATTCCTATGGCCACCTTCGGTTTCCATCAACAGACCAGGTTAATGGTACCATGACATGCAATTTTTTGCATTTAAAAGTCAAAAGTAAAAATTATTTATTTCCGTATATACAATAAATGTACAATTAGAAAAGGTCAAATTCTTAAAATTAAACACTGACATGGAAATAAAGTGATATTTTGATTTCGATTTGATTTTGCATTGCATTGTCAACGAACATACATAAGTATGCCAAATTTCAGCTCAATCGGTTGAGGATAACTGGTCTACAGTTGATTTGCAAGATTCCACCCGAACAAAACATATATTGCAAGCTTTTAGAATTTGTTTCGTAGATTTATGCAATAAGTAGAATCGGGTGAAAATACTTTAGTATAATAGGTATAGTATACCACACAAATATAGAAAAAAATATGAAACAAATAGAAATGCTTAGAATAGAGGACAGAGATTCGGACTGATAGTCCAAACATCGTTTGAGTTCTCATGTGAAACAAGGTGGATCTTAGGATTCGTTGAGACTTTTATATCTCCGACATAGATATTCAAAGTGTATATCAAATTAATAATTTAAAATTAGGAATAACCTTTGTGGTAGGTATTCGTCTGATTCCACATTCCTGTTTCTCATTTGAATTTGCTTTTTATTCAGTTCCCCAATCTGGATATCTGGATTCTGTCCTATTCTTCTCATTCAAGTACATACTCAAAGTTTATTCAATTTTGCCTTATGCTCGGATATATCAGTCTATTAGATATAGGGTGATCCAAAAAAACAAGGTCTGCTTCTCCGGGAGTGACACTTGCCCACGGCACTGTCCAGTTTATTTCAACAAAACGTACAAGTTGAGTAACGAATGTATATAACATTCGTTACTCAACTTCTACGTTTTGTGAGTTAATTGAAAAATCAATAAAAATAAAAACAATCGTCAATTATATTTGTTAGATCAGTCAAAACAGCGTTAGTTAAACACGAGTCAATGTGATAAATAATTGGTAAATACAAAACCACATAGTTTTATCAGATTCACACGGACAAACTACGGAAAAAGAAACATCCTGTATGAAGGTGCGCAGATTTATAATAACTTACCTGATAATATTAAAAACTGCATATCCATGAACATATTTAAGAAACAATATATTCATGACAAAATGTTGAAAAAAGGGTACAACTATTAGCTAAGTACCTATGTATTGCAGTTATAATTATAACATATTTATTAGTTAAATTAGTAGCTTAAGAATATTGTATACCTACATTCTCATTTAAGTGAACTTTGTTCTTTTTGAGAAAATAAAATTCTTTAAACTAAATTCAAGGAGCTCGGGGAGTTCCGATTTTACGCTATGGTAACACCAGGAAACAGATTCGTCTTCTCATTTGCCGATGTGCAAGCCGATGGCAAGTGTCACCCACGTGACAATCGTTTCTCAAAGACCATACCTTATATTATTATACCATGCTTTACGCAAAATCTTTAAAGTGGTACTCCCTAAGGCATGGTGTACACTGGGAGCTACGCGTCGCGTACGATCCCGCGCCGGATCTACATCAACGGTCGCGTACAGAGCCGGTACGCGGTCGAACTGGCCGCGCTGAGCTTTGCTCGGATGGTAATGTGAAGCATGGCATGCTTTGGGTTGTTTAGGGATGCCCTTTTTGACTCCAAATAATTAAATTTTTTAAGTATATATAATATATTTAGAATATATTACTTATGTTATTTGAATTTTGTGACGTAAGGTCTAAAGAATCAGAATCAATAAGTTTATTTCTATAGGCTTACAAAATAAGCACTTAGAAAACCAAATTTTATACTATAAACAGTTATAAATAAAGTTATTATTATTAAAAAAAAAGAAACAAGGTGTTATTGATTTCTCTTCACTTAATTTTTTTGTCCACTAGTGGAAGAGGTGAATAAGAAACCACTAGCACATTTATAATATCACTTATGTGTCTAATACATGTTTATTTTGCCTATCTAAATCTAAATTCAATGGGATTTAGATACATGTCATTGGTACAAAGCTAAGCTAAAATTTGTTACATACTACTGTCAGTGCGGAACTGAGCGACATCTGGCCAATCATTAACATCATTGATAGAATAGAATGATATTTATTGGTACATAAATAAAACATTACATTTTTGGGTTAATAAAGTGCCTTAAAGCCTATGTTAGGTTTATCTAGGCACTCGTTCTCACCTAATTGACTGTCTGATGTAATCATCTGTGGAGTAAAGCACTTCGACATTTGATAATCTCTTGTTACGATGAATCAAACTAGACTAAAAGAGGGTTTTCCATCAGATGTATCAATTACATCCAATATAATGGACTTAAGGTTGTCGCAGATCTGGCCGCATCGCTTCCGCACAGCACAAAAATGTGTATACAAAAAAGGACTTCAACTAGTAACATTTACTCGTAAATGCATTTTATATTGACGGTATCAGATGACAGCTCGCGGGCTACTCGTTTGAAGCCTGCGGAACCCATTTTTCCAATATAAAATTTATCTAAAAATAACGAGTTTACGCCCATATTTGAATGCACATTATAGTGCTGTGCGATAGCCGTGTTGGAATGTACGCAGAACTTTTTTCCGTTCAGAATCCATGAAAACCTATACACATGTAGAAAGTAAAAAGAATTTTATTATACCAGAACAGAGACAAATGCCAGAACTTATAAATACCTATGCCTTAAATTAACAGGAAAACGGACAAAAGTCGGTCTCCACTCAGCAATATGCTATGGTAGAGCAGATCGTACAATAGCGCTGGTCTTTCGTGGAGCACTTTCCAACTTATGTAGTATGAAATGTTAAGATACGGATTGAATGGGCTCAAGCACGTAGGCCTTTGAAACGTTGCTGCTAATAAATAAGCCATACTATATTATAAAACAATTTCTTCCGCCGCGTCTGTTCGCAATAAACTTAAAACTGAACTGATTTTCTTGCAGTTCTCACCAATTGATAGAGTGATCCATGAAAAAGGTTTAGGTATATAATTTGTCAAGGTTTTGCGTAAATTGGTTGAAATATAACGATAATCGTTGGAAGGGTCGAAAAAGTCAAGCCGCCTGGGAGATTTCATCGAAAACGCTGTCTAATCCTTTTGAGATATACATATGTTCTACTACCCGTGCGAAGCCGGGGCGGGTTGCTAGTAATCCATAAGTTAGAACCTTACCTTGACCTCTTAACCATTGTTATAGTTTGCAAATTCTTTAGCCTATAAGATGTCTAGATAAAAATGGCTCTTTGCCCACTAGGTCACGAAGCTATCCCTGTATCTATACCAAATCACTGTCTTACTATATTATCGTAGATATGTATATAAGGACTACCTCTATTAATACTAAGTACGATATAAATTTCAATATTTAAGTAGAACTTGGTGCTAATTAGTCAATTAGAACAAATTAGTAGTACGGTTAGTTATTTGAAAAATATATTCAGTTCCCTACCAATTTGCATCTCAAAACATGTGATTTCTGAAATGTTCCGGTAGTGAATCCGACCGAGGATGTGTCGCAAACGTGGCGTGTGTTCAGTCTGTTTCTAGTTTTACTATACTCCGATTTCAAGATATTTTATGTCAACAAAGACATTTATTAATGAAAACTTAACAAAAACTGATAACAATAACAGAAAACTACTAGGTAACAAAACAGTTATCACTAGAAACTAAAACACAAACTTTTACAACGCATAATCTGAAATGAAAAGCAAAAAAAATTTTTAATTTTAATTCGAATACGAACGAGAGATCAATTAAATGACGATAGAAAACTTTCAGAATTATTATTTTTTCTAATCTCTTGTATTTTACGTCGATGATATCAATGTCGTTCAATATTTTTCACCAATATTCTTTGGCTTTTATAACCCATTTGGTATACAAAAACAATCCAGATTTTTGAATCGGAGTATAGATGGTACATATACATACATGGACAGAGGTTGCTGACCTGACGGGAGTATAAATCATCTAAAACAGAACAAGAAGTAAATACCTAACATGGTTTTAATTTTTAAGGTTTTTTTCGTTAAAAATTTGTTGTGGTGAACATAATACAAGTGTTTTGTAAATATATCCTTTGTCTATTCGAGTTCCAGCCACATAGTCGGATTACTGGACACTGTTGAATCTCTTAAGCCGCGTAATGACCGGTTTTACGGAGCATAATGTACCATTTGCAGCGAGTTAGGGCTCATACACACAGCATCCGTTTTGTAGGAGCGAGTTCACACACCTGACAGTATTCCGGATCCAGAAGACTCAATATATTTATTGTTGTCATCATCACATTGGCTTAATAGCATACGATTGTTACCTGGCCGTTTTTTTACGGATTTTAGCCTCTGGAAAAAATAGTTTACTAGATCCGGTATACTATCAGGTGTGTGCACGCCTACAACTACATACGCCATCACGGGAAAATAAACGGATCCAGTAAAACAGATCCAGTAAAACGGATCCTGTAAAACGGTTGCTGTGTGTGCCCTTACGCCATGTGCTAAAATACGTCTCGTTGCTCGTTGCGAGCGCCTTCTTTCCCCCCGAGTGCACGAACGTTCGCTGAGTGACAAGTTACATTACGCCCAGTGACGCCGGTCCGTACCCAGCTTTATATACCATAATCTTTCCGTGCAAATCCTGTGGTAGGGCCTCTGTTTTGTTCGTGTTTTGTATTTTGCATGGTTTGGTTTGATGTTTGGTGTCGTAAATATTTCATTTAACAATTTCACTCTAATTTAAAGTAATGTGTGATATTAGTACTAACTTTTAGATAGCTTGTTTCAAGGTGCTTCAAATAAGTGTTCTTAGGGCCCTAACGCACCGCGATGCCGCCACGTCGACGTGTCGCTGGCAACGTAGGTATCCAAACTTTTCATCCGGTATTGTAGTAGGTAAATTCCTTGGTGATGGTTTGGCAACGCCGTCTGCTATACAATAGTATGGATACGTTGCCAGCGACGTCGCCGTGGCGCCCCGGTGAGATTAGGACCCTTAGTCAATATGTGCTGAGATAGGGAGCGTTTTGTGCCTCAAACAGTTTTCTTTTTTATTATGTTCTTTTCTTTTATATTTTGTTCTAAATAAATGTTAAAAGTTAAATATAAAAAGTCATTGAGACTCTTAGAATCAGCCCCTCTTGGGCGTAGAACGCATATTTCGGTAAGTTTTCGTTTTCTATACGGATTTTAAACGAATTTTTACCTATAGCTAAACGTATCTGAATATTATCTGAAGGTTCTTATTTTCCAATTGCTATTTTGTTTTTGTGCGGCAATTTTTTCCTTTAATACAAAACGTGTTAAATAACGTAAAAAGGTTTAATTTTTCGTCACAATAAGTAATATAACAAATCGGTGACCAAAAAAAGGGGCTTCGCGCAGGGGCTGAATTTCCCTAAATGAATCGCTTCACCATAACAATCGTATCGTCTTGGAATAGCACATTTTGTCATTTTACCTTTGATGAAAGAAACGACGGATGGAGGACGCGTGTCAAGTGTCGAGATTGAAATCATTCTATCAATCTCTCCGTGCAAATAGCACCGAACGAACTATCTAGAGTTTCGTTCATCTGGTTTGGAGTATTGCTGCCATGTTTGGGATGGCTCGGCCAAATACCAGCTTGCGGCCTTGGACTCGATATAACGAAGAGCCTTCAGACTCATTGACGAGCAGTACCAGATTTGGATCTTAGTCTCGATCACCGCCGCAAGGTTGCTTGTCTCTCGATCTTTTGTAGAATACATTTCGGAGAATGCTCCCAGGAACTTCATGACCTGATTTCAACATCTCCCTTCCACTCCAGGACAAGCAGACGGACGGTACAATACCATCCTTATCTGGTGAATATACCATCCACTCGTTCAAAGCGGTTTTCCTCCACCTTCATCATTCGCACCGCTTAGGAATCGAAGTCGCTGCCTGAATGCCCGTTTTTCCGGTTAATTACAATCTGGGTCTCTTCAAGACAAGAGTGAACAGGTGTCTTCTAGACCTTCGTGATACAACGTCGGCCACATCATCACTTTCCATCAGGTGAGACTGGTCAAACGAAGGTCTATATACTATAAAAAAAACTATGGTTGATTCTTTGACGATACCTTTATCATAGTAAAGCGATTCATTAGTAGAATTCGGCTCGCATGAGCGCAGAAGTGATACATATCGTTAATGCGCGCTGGTTTTATGCGACTCCCAGTATAAAGTGACTTCAGATTTTCTGGGAAAGCATACTATCTGAAAATAAGTATCAAACATCATCTGAAACCCTATTTCCCGTGTTTTCAGGAGTTGGCAGGCGGTAAAAGCAGCAGCGGACTGCGGCGCAGCACAGAGAGAGAGGCGCCGGCAGAGCGAGACGCGAGACATGACAAGTCGAGTCAGACCAGCGGTGAGTCTGCCCGTACCAATTCATACTATCCAACTTCTATCATCAGCACACATCATCCAAAGAGCAGCAGCGAACTGCGGCGCAGCACAGAGTGAGAGGCGCCGGCAGAGCGAGACACGACAAGTCGAGTCAGACCAGCTGTGCGTGTCCGCCCATATGAATCCATACTATCAAACTTCTATCATCAGCACGCATTATTCAAAGAGCAGCAGCGGTTTGCGGCGCAGCACAGAGCGGGAAGCGCATATGAATCCATACTATCCAACTTCCAACTCCGTCCATGGTGTATGTATTTTACTTTTGACGGATGCACGCACGCCTATGATGTTCCTAAATTCTTGCCAGGCAAGTAAATGAAGACGGAATGAAATAATTGAATATTTCATACTCTTTCTTTTTATAAATAAGTCGATGCTAATCTGTCGTCTCTAAAAATATCGGGACTTACGAGAGCTTCGATATTTATCGAGTCGAAGGATTATGTAACAAAAATTATTCTAGATGATTTTTCTCATGAAAAAGAATAAAAAATATTATAAAAGTAGAGTCTAACACAGTAACTGTCTTACATTTTACCCAGGAATAAATTTTTCATGAATAAAAAATTTTAAATATATCCTTTTATATAATCTAGTGGATGTCGTAAAAGCCGATTAAGGGAACCTACCAGAGGAAGGGCAGCAGCTTCCTTCTGAGTATTTTTTAAACACCAACACTGCCATCACCAATCCGCCTGCCAAGCGTGGTGATTATGGCAAATCCCCCCCTACATGGGAGACCATCCACTCGATGGACCGACGACATCGTAGCGGTCGCAGGGAGTTGATGGATGGAGGCGGCTCAGGACCGCTATTTGTGGCGTCGTACGGGGGAGGCCTATGTCCAGCAGTGGACGTGTATGGGCTGCTGATGATGATGATGATGATGATGATGATATTATAATCTAGGACCACAGTGCTTAGAAAAACAAATCCAACTAACCTAAACTAGACGTGGTTAAGTTGTTTCGTTTAGTAGTTCCTATGGCCATCTTCGGTTTCCATCATCAGACCAGCTCGATGGTACCATGACATTGCATTGTCACCGAACTTGCATAAGTATGACAAATTTCAGCTCAATCAGTTGAGGATAACTGATCTAAAATTGAGTTTCAAGATTCCACCCGAACAAACAATAGATACACACATTGCAAGTTAAATAAATGCTTGAAAAAACAATTGTCACATAACCTTATACATTCCCTTTAAAAAAATATGCAGTAAATTTAACCCTTTTATCTCCTTTTCTAGGTCTTAACGGCCTACGCAACATAGGAAACACTTGTTTCATGAACAGCGTAGTCCAATGTTTGTCGAACACGCGGCCGCTACTCGAGTACGTGATAGCGGACAAACACGTGCCGGACACCAATACCACGCTGTCTCCTATGCGCGGCGCGCTCATAGCAGGTGAGGGGTTAACGATGTAATAATTTTCACACTAACTAAATAAATAAATAATGTTGGACAGTGCACACAGCATCATCTAGCACCAAGCTAAGCAGAGCTTGTGTTATGGGTACTAGATAACTGATATACATAATATAATTAATACATTACATACAAAGATAACTAAATTCCATATGAGGGTAACGGTGTTGATTACACTTATAGAGCATTACATATACATATATAATCATATATATCATATACTAGCTGACCCAACAGACTTCGTCCTGTCTAAAAGATTTGTAATGTGGCAGTTCTTGTGCCTACGTACTTTAAAAAATTCTCCTGAACAGAACCGTCACCCTGGTGATAGGGCGTTGTGAATAAAAAATAATTAAATAAAACATATATAAGGATTTAAAAGTAAGTAATCGCTTTATTGTAAATCATGTGAAATATAATTATTATTATTATCATTGTAGTGCTTTGTGATATACGATGTTTTTTGTTTGATTACCTGGCGTATAGATTTTGTTTTATATTTATTTAAAATTTGGATATTAAAAATAGCAAAACACTGTTGGTAACGCGATTTTTGTTTGACTGATGTAATGACGTGGAAACTGATGCATTTTATCTCGCGTGCCGAAACTAATAAAAAGAAACGCGAGTTTCGGAACGCGACATTAAACTCCTCCAACTATGTATTCTGTGCTCCAACGCACACACGCACATTGTTTTGATAGATATGATCTTTGACGTTAGGAACACACCTACATTGCTTAGACAACAGTGAGTGCTTGTAATTTAATATGAACTTTATACCATAGCAATAAAGCTCAAATTGACTACGTTTTAGTTACAAATCATTTGTATGGGAAAAAGAAAAGGGCTATTTTTAGGGTTTTTCAAGCAATAATTCTAATTTTTCTCGCCGTAAAAACCATCCTTGAACTTCAACGAACATTTTAAAAAAAGATTTGGCCAAATTGGTCCAGGCGTTGTTGAGTTATGCGCTTACCAACACATTTTGCGATTCATTTTTATATTATAGATAGATATATATATATATATATATGATTATTTATATATATCGAGTATATATTTGTATATAACATATACAAATATATACTCAATACTCAATATATTTATTGTTGTCATCACATTGGCTTAATAGGTAGGTAACTTAGTTAAGTAAGTATCACAATGTGAACCCTGTTGGGCGTAAACAACAAGTGGAAGGCAGGCCGAGGTTGTTTATGGTTAAAACTATATATATGTATGTAGGTACCGATGTAAGTAGTACCTACTTGTCTTGTTTAATAAAGGTAATAATAATAAAAAGATTCGATTATTATTAGTCAATAATTGAAATAAAAAATTTGTCATAATTTTTTAAGTCATTGTGTCGTTTAAAGAATCATTTACGTCATAATAGCATTTTTCAATTAAGATTTGTTTTAATTTATTAATGAATAAAGAATCAGATTCAATGTTTTTTAGTATGTTTGGTAGTTTGTTGTATATTTTTATGGACATTTTATAAGGGCCGGTACTGTGCATACACACATATATATGTATATATGTATATATGTGTGTAATAACAGTAAGTATCAGTATAATTAGGCTAAGAGTGTAATTGTTTGTTACCCCGAATAAATAAAATAAAATAATAAGACCCGGAACTAATGTCTATGGCAGGGCGGGAATGGAACCCGCGACTTCCTGCGTTGCAGGCGGGAATTCACGCCACATCGTTCGTCATCACCTTTCATATTCTTTAGTGGGGATGCGAAACCGTTGGGAACAGCTGGTAATACAATATGTTCTTATGTTCCAGCGTTCGCGAGCATGATAAAGGAGCTGTGGCGTAGCGGTGAGCGGGACTCGGTGGTCAACACGACGACCTTCAAGTCGCAGGTTCAGAGGTTTGCGCCCAGGTTCATGGGGTACAGTCAACAGGACGCCCAGGTTTTTATTTTATATTATTTTGAGGAAATAATATACATTATATTAGGCAAACGAAGAAAACGCGCGGATCTACCGTAGTTCTATACTCCTATTATAATTCAAGATATTTTATGTAAACAAGGACATTTAAGAATGAATAACAAATACTGATAACAATAACACATAACAACAAGGTAACAGCAAAATAATTATTAGATTTTTGATATAAGATAACTCGGTCCAATAACTGTTAGAAATTAAGTTAGCTTTGGTTTTGATACATAAGTGATTAGCTGTAGTACAGAATAATGTGCAATATTTATAAAACTAAGCTTCATACTTAAAATAAGCTACCTCTCAAGTTGCATGGCGCCCTAACAGGGCTCCTAATATCTAGCCCCCAAGTGAAATATTTAAGACCTCTCACATTGTATGTATTAGTATTGCAAAATAAATACTCGAATACTTGAAAATGTACACTAAAAACTAAAACGCAAACTTCAACAACGCATAATCTGATGTGTAGCAAAACATGTTTTGATTTAAATTCGAAAACGAACGAGAGATCAATTAAATGATGAATAAAACCTTTCAAAACCAAAATTTGTTTCCAAAACAAATTTTGGTTCTGAAAGGACGGACGATAAACCAAAACTTCTGTGCTTTGCTTCGGTGATGATCCAAAACCACAAATTAGTTTATTCACATAAAAAATCATTTTTGTTTCACGCCATGGACGGAAAACCTATAGGGTACTTCCCGTTGACCTAGAATCATGTTTGCCAAGGAACAACGTCTTATAATTATACGGAACCCTCAAATATCAAATTGCTTTATTTCCTTTAGACCTTACAGGACTCTTGGACACGTCACAAAATTAAAATTACATAAGTAAAACAGGGAAATAAAGTGATCACTTTGATTTTTTGTATACTACAACCTTTTTAAGGTAAATTAAAGAAGCAAACAAGAAACCTTTACCTTGTTAGGTTGTTAGTTTTCCAGTTGGAGCCGCGGTGCGCGAGTCAGCGTTGAACTTGACGTTTTATTGTTTAAATATCGTCACTTTCCATTTCCAGGAGTTCCTCCGCTACTTGCTAGAAGGACTACACGAAGACGTAAACCGGGTAACCGTGAAACCGAAGCCGATCCTCACCGAAATTGACGACAACCTCAGGTAATATAGGCCTGCCACACTATGCTCCTCGCGCTGCTCATTGCCATGCTCCTCGCGGTGCCGCGATGTTGCCCAGTCTCCCCACACACTGCTCTACTCGCGCAATTAATCGCGAAGTTCCTCACTTGTCATTTGACTCGCGCTTCTATTGCCGGCCCTTTAATTCGCGCTCAAAAAATCTACAAAATCGGGAGCGGTGGGGAGGACAAGGAGCAGAACATGCGGCATGACAAGTAACGTGGCCACTCGACGTCTCTGCCTCCTTTCCTCGCTACTTCCCATACCACTCGTCGAGTGTGTGGCCAGCCAAATACATACACACAGCGACGCTGGAGGTTGCAGGTTCGGTTCCCGCCTTAGGATAAATTTTTGTAAGATCTACAAATATCTGTTCCGGTTGTTCTGGGTATTTTCTATGATCAAAAATATATACCTATGTAATATATTGTATTATGTATATCAGTCCTCTAGTACCCATAACACAAGCTCTGCTTAGCTTGGGGCTAGATGATGCTGTGTGAATTGTCCAGCATTATTTATTTATTTGTTTTAGTGATTCAGCGAAGGCTGCAGAGGCGTGGGGCCGCTACTGCCGTCTGGAGCAGTCGCGAGTGAGCGACATCTTCGTCGGGCAACTCAAGTCGACGCTGCGCTGCACGCATTGTAACCACGATAGTGTAACTTTTGACCCCTTTTGGGACCTTAGGTGAGTGTCCGAGCGTTATTAGTACAATTGATATGAAAAATAAATAAAAATAATTTATTTGTCATAAACCACAATAAACATAAAAAAGCCAGAAATTGAAAATTAAACTACTTAGAACTAATGAATACTTAAAGAGGAAAACGACACGAAATTTTTGTAGCTTAAATACACATTTGAAATATATACATTATTGTGGTAATTTTGACCCCCAAAATGTTACTATAACGTCAAGTTTCGGGTTAGTTTTGATCTCAGATGAGTTCACAATAATTTTTGGTACACATGGGGTATATTTTACCACCAATATGTCACTTTCAGACCTATATCAACAAGGTGTTGGTTAGTTTTGACACTATATTGATTCGGCCAAACGTTAGCCGCTGGTTTTTATGGGTATTTTTGACCCTGCCAGTTTTAGGATCATTTTTACATTTAAACGAGCTCTGGTTTACCTTGGGGCTAGACGCTGTGTGGATTGTCCAGAATTGTTTATTTAATTCGTATCTTTTTTTTTCAGTTTGCCCATTCCCAGTCGTACGGGCAACCTGAAGATTCAGCAATGTCTGCAACACTTCACTAAAGAGGAAGAAATGGACGGGGATGAAAAACCGGTAAGTATATTTAAAAAAAAATAGCATAATATAAATTATTCGTTTGAATGCTGTCTGTTTTAAAGATTGCGAGTTTTTTATTTTTATAACCGATTACTAACTTAAGGGATCAATTTGTGAAAAAAATTCGATTCTCGCCCTGGATCAAAACCTATAAGTTACTTTGCGTCGACCTAGAAAAGAAGCAAGGTCTTCTAACTATACGGAACCCTGGGAGCGCGTCTCTGACTCGCCCATGACGTTTTATTTATATTATTATCACCGAATTCTCCGTAAATTTTGATGATTCTTTTTGTTTTCCATAGAGAATTATGGGGTCCCATATAAATTTCATGACGAAGATTATCAAAATTTATCAGGATAAATATAGCCTATATGTTATTCCAGGTCCCAAACTATACCCATACCAAATTTCAGCCTAATCGGTTCAGTAGTTTTTGCTTGAAAGAGTAACAAATATCCATCCAAACATCCCTCGATACAAACTGTGACATTTATAATATTAGTAGGATTTAGAAGTCGGTTAAAGTTTTTTCAAAAGAATAACTTGTACTGAACAATATTGTAGATAATGTGCACGCTAATCGTTGCGTCGTTTGGGGGTGGCCTATGTTCAGCTGTGGACGTATACGGGCTTATGATCACTGAACAATAAAATATTTTTCCACAGACGTGTTCAAAATGCGGCGTTCGGCGGAAATGTCTCAAATGGTTCTCCATACAGAAATTCCCGCAAGTCCTCGTCTTACATCTCAAGAGGTAACTATAACTATGATCCAAGAAAACAAGGTCTGCCCCTCCGGGAGTGACACTAGGTGCCGTCACTATCCAGTTGCCACTTCATTTCAACAAAACGTAGAAGTTGGGAAACAAATATAAAAAGGGTAAATTGAAAAAAATGTCAATCGTCAATTATGTTCAGTCAAAACAGCGTTAGTTGAACACGAGTCAATGTGATAAATAATTCGTAAATACAAAACCACATAGTTCAATCAGATTCAAACAGGTAATACAAGGAGCTCGAGGAGTTACGATTTTACGCTACTGGTAACACCAGGAAACAGATTCGCCGATGGCGATGATGACGTAAGCAAGAGACACCCACATGACCATCGTGTCTCGGAAGAGCATACCTTGTTTTCTTATACCATCGAAATATCCATGAAAGTAAGTCAGAATCAGAATCAGAATCAATAACTTTATTTCTTTAGGCTTACAAAATAAGCACTTAGACAAGTCAAATTGTATACTATAAACATAGTTATTATTATCAAATAAGAAATAAGGTGTTATTGATATTCTCTTCACTTCAATTTTTTGTCCACTAGTGGAAGAAGTGAAAAAGAAACCACTAGCACATTATAATATCACTTAAGTGTCTAATACATGTTTTCTAAATCTAAATTTAATACGATTTAGTTACATGTCAAAAATTTCCATAAAGCTAAACTGAACATTGAATTTCTTACATACTACTGTCAGTGCGGAACGGAGCGACATCTGGCCGAGCATTAACATCATTGATGTAATCATCTATGGAGTAAAAGGCCTTCCTGATAAGATTTTGTTTAATGTACTGTAAATTTACGAATAGGGAGTTCAGTTGCTTCAGATGGAAGCTTATTATAGAAGCGCACGCAATTGCCCATAAATGATTTCCCTACCTTTCGTAATCTATATGCTGGGATGTGTAATTTGTTCTTGTTTCTTGTATTTCTATTGTGAACATCACACTTTTTCAAAAAGCTATCTCTATTTTTGTGCGTATACATAAGATTTTCATAGATGTACTGCGATATTACTGTCAAAATATTTATTTCTTTAAATAATTCTCTCAAAGAGTCGCGTGGCTTTAATTTGTAAATTGCGCGTACCGCTCTTTTCTGGAGAACAAAGATAGTCTGGATGTCAGCTGCCTGTCCCCAAAGCAAAATACCATAAGACATAATACTATGAAAGTAACTGAAATAAACTAACCTAGCTGTATCTTCATCGGTAATATATCTAATTGTTCGAACTGCATAGGCCGCTGAACTAAGTCTGCCTGCGAGAGCATCAATTTGGGGTTTCCATTGAAGAGTGGAATCAATATGTAACCCTAAGAAAACAGTAGAGTCTACAAAGTCAACAATCTCATTCTTTAGCATTATCTTCGTTGGAAATTCTCTTACATTAGGTAACATGAATTTAATGCATTTGGTTTTTTTAGCATTGAGTAAGAGGTTATTTGTGGTGAACCAATCTAGTACATGTGAAAGTCGTCAACTAGTCCTCGTCTCTCCACGAGACTTCGTCAGGACACCACAATGCTTGTCACTGAAAGTGCCAAGCAACAACGACAGTCCTGCCAGGCCAGTGATGTTGCCTCTCTGAGCTCCTCGCGCGATTATAAATCTTTTATAGGATACATTTCGGTGAATGCTCCCAAGAACTTCATGACCTGATCCCACCGTCTCCCTTCCACTCCAGGTCAAGCAGAAGGACGGTTCAATAACCTCCTTTTCTGGTGGATATACCATCCACTCGTATACTAAGCGGTGGATGGTATGGACCGCTAAGGATTGGAAGTCGCTGCCTGCTTCTGTTTTTCCTGCCAATTACAATCTGGGTCTCTTCAAGACAAGAGTGGATAAGTGTCTTCTAGATCTTCGTGATACACCGTCGGACACATCGTCACTTTCCATCAAGAGAGATTGTGGCCAAACGAAGGTTTATTGTCCATGCTGTTCCCCGCGGTTTCATCCGTTTTTCTCATTTCCAGGAGCATAAAAAGGTATTTTTGCCCGTAAATCTCCCATGGGAACTTGATGTTTTACCACAAAAAGACAAAAATTAGCCTTTGTTACTCTCCATCCTTTCAGCTAACTCTATGCCAAAAATTAAGTCGATTGGTTGCGTAGTTACAGCGTGTAGGAAGAACAAACAAACATACTTTCGCATTTATAATAATAATTAGGATTATTGATAGTGTAAACTGTGTCGCCGTGGGGCCGCGGCGCACGAATATAGACCCCTCCAACTCAACCCGTGGATGTCGTAAGAGCCGACTAAGGGAACTTACCAGAGGAAGGGCAGCAGCTTCTGAGTATTTTTCAACACCAACACTGCGATCACCAATCCGCCTGCCAAGATTATGGGCAAACCCCCCCTGGGAGACCATCCACTGGATGGACCGACGACATCGTAGCGGTCGCAGGGAGTCGATGGATGGAGGCGGCTCAGGACCGCTATTTGTGGCGTCGTATGGGGGAGGCCTATGTGCAGCAGTGGACGTGTATGGGCTGATATGATGATGATGAAACTGTGTAAAGCATACCCGGTTCCTTCCATCGACACATCTATTCTTAAACCACATGACTTTAGTTTCATAATTTATTTATTTTCCAGATTCTCACCTACAGAACGCTTCCGCGGCAAACTCTCCGTCCAAGTAGAATTCCCTCTGACCGGCCTCGACATGTCTCCCTACGCGGCCACTCGTACGCAGAGCGTCACTTACAACCTGTACGCAGTCAGCAACCACTCTGGTAAGTCATTGCTTGTCCACCGCTGGACATGATGGCGATGCTCTCCTAGCCGCATTTCGATCACGGCGGTCGACCTCAACGGAGGCTAGCCAGATGCGCAGGTCATATTATAGTGCGCAAGTGTATACGCAAACACAGGTGCACTCTCCTTATCCTCCTCCCTCCCTCACTCTCATAAGTCGATGGGACGGCAGACCGACACGGAGAGAAGAGGCGTTTTCGATGAAAGCTCCCAGGCGGCTTGACTTTTCCGACTAAGTGTTTATCCGACCGATAAAGTGCAACACCGAAAGGGGGTGAAACTAGATCAAAAATTATCGACAAAAAAATAGAAAAAAAAATCGTATATACTTTATTGATGAATTAAATTTTTTATTACTCACTAATGACTCTATTTAATAAAAAAATGATTTCTTCCAAAGTAGTGGGTCTATTTTGTTAAAATAAAAACCATAATCATGTCAGATATGTGACGATGACGATAAAATAACAAATACCTCACAAACGAGTGGCTATCGTGACTTAAAGTTTAATTTTTGTATTAAAATTAAATTTTTTATGCTGTTTTCCAATAATCTCCAAAAATCTTAAAATTAAGGGTCTCTACCTGAGTGGTGACGTAATCAGTGGTCAACTTAAAAAAGCTCCTAGCCAGCGTATTTTTTATGTTAGAACATAGTTTTTTTTTTATTTAAAATCTATTATGATAGACAATAATAAAAAGTCATAAAAATATCTAGTATTAAAGGCTTAATTTTAAGATTTTTGGAGATTATTGGAAAAAAAGGCATAAAAAATTTAATTTTAATACAAAAATTAAACTTAAAGTCACGATAGCCACTCGTTTGTGAGTTATTTCTTATTTTATCGTCATCGTCACATATCTGACATGATTATGGTTTTTATTTTAACAAAATAGACCCACTACTTTGGAAGAAATCATTTTTTTATTAAATAAGAGTCATTAGTGAGTAATAAAAATTTTAATTCATCAATAAAGAACAGCAACAGTCTGCAGTTAGCTCAATTGTTTCAATTGTAAATACTAGTTTAATTTCTTTATATTATTTGATTGTTATTTTCTTTATCAATAAAGACCTATGTCACCGTTAAAAAATCAATAAAGTATATACGATTTTTTTTTCTATTTTTTTGTCGATAATTTTTAATGTAGTTTCACCCCCTTTCGGGGTTGCACTTTATCCAGGGACACACTGTATATCAAAAAATTTACACAAAACCTTAACAGATTATATACCTAAACCTTCCTTATGAATCCCTCTATCCATTAGTGAAAACCGCATAAATATTATAATATGTAGTGATATGGGTGGTTTGCTTACAAACATTGTTCATCCAATTTGGCTGGAATAACTCAAAGATTATTATGTAGACAATATTTATTACCTACCACTCGATGGACCGACGACATCGTTAGCGGTCGCAGGGAGTCGTTGGATGGAGGTGGCTCAGGACCGCTATTCGTGGCGTCGTTTGGGGAAGGCCTATGTTCACCAGTGGACGTGTACGGGCTGATGATGATTTATAATATTAATTAACCGACTTCAAAAGGAGAAGGTTCTGTATATTGTTTTTTTTGTATGTATGTTATGCGATATCTCCACCAATTATGGACCGATTTTGAAAATTCTTTCACTATTGATGAAAATGATCCCGAAGGGGATATATATTTTTTTTATCCCCAGGGGATTTGTATTTATCCCGCAAAACTTAAAATAAGTGTAAAAGTAAAGGAATTTGAAGTCGGTTTATCGTTTTTTAAAACACGCCATATTATTTATCACATATTTTTCGTTACAGGTACAACATACTCTGGGCATTACACGGCGTATTGCAAACATCCGTACACGGGAGACTGGCATGAATATAACGATTCTAGGTGAGACATACATTCATACATACATTATGTATATACAAACATACCTTTCTATACCTAATATAACAAAGAAAAAGCTACATAAATCTAAGCAGCTCTAAAAATTTTGTCATTTGAGTATTGTTTAAATTTAACGTTTTAGTAGTACCTTAAGTTTTTTCGTTTCCTTGTTAAAGATAATTTTTGTTTTTTTTTATTCCAATTTAGAATCCAAGATATTCTATGTCAACAAAGACATTTATGAATGAAAACTTAAGAAAAACAATAAGGTAACAGGAAAGTTATCACTAAAAACCAAAACGCAAACTTCAACAACGCATTATAACTTATTCTCACATGTTTAGCAAAAATTTTTACTACCTTAAAAGTAGTTTTTCATAAATCGCTGACCATGTTCTATGAACCCATGTTCCAATGAAGTACGATTAATGGGGTTTTTGGTAATAATGTTGATTTAGTAATCTCATAAATTTATATTTTTTTCCAAAAGTCGAGTCGAATCGAAGTCTGTTAAAACATATGACCGGACCTTATAAATTCACGGGCCTGTTGCTTGGGCAATTATTTATACATGGCGCTGCTTGCCTAGAAAAATTATCTTTACAAGCTAAGTTGTCAAGGTACACACATTGAGAAAGTTAACCTCCAAACCACCCTGGTGCAGACCGCGTAGTTTTTTCTTTTCTTCAGCGCTGACCACAGAGTATCAATAACTATAACACCATCGAAATTGAGTACAGCATTCTGAATTCAAATTACTTTTATCAACAAGTTGAATAATATCCTTTATTCCACTGTGAGCAAAAACCGATTTTGCTCACTGATTATGAGCACCAAAGTGACCGTTTTCTAGCTAGATTGGTGAAATAAAATATTTTCTTATTAATGAATATTTGTTTGTGTTTTTATTTTCAGACTGTCACCTATAAAGCCCCGTGACGTCGTCTCCCCTGAAGCATACGTACTATTCTACGAGCGGACGTAGCTGCAGTGGACTGTAGGCCGAGAAATGGCGTGATTTGAGGTCAGAAACTGTCTTTTAAGGTCAAAAAGGGTCAAAAACGGGGAGGGCGAGGTCAAAAACGGGGTGGGTGGGGTCAAAAGCTGGTTGGGAAAGATTAATGACACCGTGGAAAGGGTGATCGTGGTTCAAATGAATTGTATTTTTTTTCTTTAAGTTTGGAAAGTACTTTTTTGAGGTCATGAAAGGTTTTTTAGATCGTTTTTTTTTTCATCTCGAAAATTACTTTTGTTCGTAGTATTTCTTCTTATCAATTATAATTTTTTTTTTTTTTTTTTTTAAATTAGGACTTTATTGACAAAGAAAATAACAATATAATCGTTAAATTATTATCGAGCTTAGGGTAAGTGATTTAAATATAGTGTAAACGAAAGTACAACAAGAAGTGCTTTATTGAATTAAAATCATGAAATCATCTTAGTAATGTCATCTCAAATATTTATAAAATTTTTAAATATCAGTTTCTTTCGTTTGTCCTTCTTTTATTTATATTTTGATGGGATATTGTTGAATTGCGCAAACATGGAGTAATCAAAGTGCTTATTATTTTTTTACTAACTGAAAATACTACTTCAAAAAAATTTAAACTAGTAAACACTTGCACCAATAACAAAAACCGCCGTGTGTCGAAAAAAGCGACACATGGCGGTTTGTTTCCTGAAATTCGCCACCTTCTTAACAACCTGACCGCATGTTGACGTCCCTTGACCCCTATTTGACCACTGACTCGTTTTTTGACAAGTCAACTGTTTTTAAACGTACATTGACTGGTCAAAAAGTTCTTTGATAGGTACTTTTTGATCAATCAATTTACTTTTTTTACCAGACAATGTACTTTTTTTGACCTGTAAAAGTCTGATTTTGATCTTATTTGTAAAATCTAATGAGATTTGACGCTGTATAACTAAAATAGGTATATTTTAAGATATGCACTAGTATTACACTAACCAGCTTGCCGAAATATGGTAGGATTTGTATTCATTATAGTATTATCTGGTGTGCCAGGGTATGTGTTTTTATCAAAAAAATATAAAGTCCATTAAAAACTAACTACATGATAAGAACAAGACTTATTTAAAATTAAATATCGAGTTTCGTTGCTAACCTGACAAAAATTTTAAAGATGCGGCGAATTTAAAATTTAAGTCTGTCAATTATTTCAAAATATTTCAGTAGGTATCCCTAAACTTTTTTGACATTACACAGATACTCTGGGACACCTTGTATGTTAGAGAAATTGTTAATATATGGAAACACGACATTGGACCAAATGCTGACATGAGGCTAAGCACATTTAAGAAAACCTAAAAGTATTTAACCCTATAAAATCATGGACCATTTGCTATTCTATAATATAAAACGATATGTGCAAAATGCGACACCGTTTTTCACATTTGACACAAATCAATTTGTACATTGTACATTTTGCATTAAGATCGCAAAAAGTCCATAAATTAAAAATTTCTCTTACTGTGTTTATTGCGTTAAATTTTTTAATTAAACCGTCTTGCCTCAGCTAGAAACTTTACAGTTTAAAAATTTAGTCAAATCGAGTCGAGGTAAAAGAAATATATTTAGTCATATTAAAGATATAATGAAAAACGTCCTCTCACTGTATATAAGAGTGTAATTTAAAGCTTATAAAATAATAAATTATTTAGTTATTTGGTTGTTGAATCTGCAATATTATTATTATAGTGTTGTGTCTAAATTATATACATATTATCTATACAAATAATGTACTTATTTTGAATTTACAATTATGTATCCAAAAGATTATTCTGTGTGGGGCATCCTGCGTTTTAGGCAATTATGAGATGGTCATTTTGCTATAGGACGTTTTGCGCCTAAGCTCGTATTATAACAGTATCACTATTTCGACAGAAAATCTGATGCATTTTGAAATCACAATCAAAGAAAGCCAGGAGATAGCTAAATATACTTACATACCTAGTTTTTAATAATTTATTGTCAAACTATTTATTTTAACCGATTTACTTGACGGAACTTTTATACAAAAGTCATGTAATAAACTTGTAAAGTTCTTAGTCAATCGGTACTTTATTTGATGTACTTTTATAATTTTTACCGTGCTGACACATTTTTGTAGGCATTTATGCATGACATAATTGAGTTTATTTTTCTTTCTTTTTTTTGTCAAACAAATTGTAAATTATCAGAAATATGGCAGTACGGTATATTTGATTTAAGTTTATTTATTTGCTTAACATGCCAAAAAAAAAATTGTTGCATAAAATTGTCGTTTAAAAGCTACTCTGACTATTAATTTTACTTAAAATTCACTTTTTCAGGTTGTTTTTAAGTAATGATTAATATTAGTAGCTTTTAAGTTGAATGTTTTTTTTTCAATACATCATTTAAATGATAGTTTAGGAGTGAGTGAGGTTTTTGGTAACGTTATGCATTTTACTTCAGTTTAATATTCAATTGAATCTTACTGTTTACCTATCAGACTATTTATTATGTGATCCCTTAACTATATTAATAGTCTCAAATTTATTTAAAAATTGAATATTTTGTGGTAAAATCGTTACTTATTATAGTAATGTTTTGTTACCTATAATCCAACTGACAACATAGAATGAATGATTAGGTAAAAAACACTAAGATAGCTTTGGTCACTAAAATTTAAGTTAATCTTACTAAAAGTCATAACTTTTACAAAAAAGAAAGTTAAATTTAACATTTATCCCAAATTGTTGATATTTTCGAATATTTTAAGCTTGTTTTAAACTTTTTAAGCGTGAAGTTTGAAACATGCAGCCATATTTTAAGTTATTACTTAAAACTTTAAGTATTGCTTGACTAAGGTGAGATTTTACGGTAGCCCGCGGATTTTGTTACATTTTTCGCAGATTATAATTTATTACAACTGAGTTTTTTTTGTCTAGAAATAGTTATATCGAAATTTATTACTTTAAAGGTATTTTCAATCAGTTGCTATGGTGGCCAGGGTTGCCGCTTAACACCTGATGCCAAATGGCAACCATAGCAAATGGTCCTCCTAGACCATTAGCTCATTCAGTCCGTTTACGGAGGGACGTTTTGCGAAAACTGAAAAAAAAAATGCGTGCTATCGTTATTAGGTACCCAACGTAAAGTCGATTATTGTTTTGTTTGTGTAATTTTATAATTGTTGTTCAATTATTATTTATATTTTATAAAATTAATCTAAATACAATAACCAAAGATGCGAGTTTGCTTCCGATTCAAAGTTTATATGCCTGGTTATGTAATACGTAACAGATTTCTATAGAAATATATATTTAAATGATTATTGTTGTTTTATTTAATCAAATCAATTAAGATCCTTCTCTTAATCACCACCCTTGGCAGGTGGTTAAAATACACAAGAGAAAGCTGCTGCCTTTCCTCTGGTAGGTTTCCTTAGGGCCGCCATACACGGACTGCTTGGAGCAGTCATTATCGACTGCTTCAAGCTGCGAATGCATAGCAAACTACTGTCTTGTGCGTACACATACACTGAACCACTCAAGCAGTTCAACTGCTTCGGGCGCTCGTGCGTATAGTGCTATACCGGTGTCTCGTGCATACCTCTATTGAATATATGTATATGATATACTAGCTGCTGCCCGCGTTTTATTGGGACAAAAAATAGCCTATATGTTATTCCAGGTCCAAAACTATACCCATACCAAACTTCAGCCTAATCAACATAGAATGCACTAATTATTTGTGGAACTCGCTTCAATCTCGAAGAAACTTCTGCTGAGGTAACGCACACAATCGGTTCAGTAGTTTTTGCGTGAAAGAATAACAAATATCCATACATCCACACATCCATCCATACAAACTTTCACATTTATAATATTAGTAGGATAGGATGTCAATTAGAGGTACAGTCAGCGTCGATTTGACATGAGCGTCTAGAGTAGTCAAAATGATCTGAAAATCATAAACGCAATTTAATATACGTAGTTCGAATCATCATATTGTTGTAAGCACGGTGTTCAAAATATCATACTAATCATTGTTTCGTATTTATATATATGAGCAGAACAGGTGTTCAAAATGATCTCTGCAAACAAAGCTCTCAAAGGTAGTATGCAAACTCTTTTGAGTGAATATTTTTGATGACATTTTATGCAGAGATAACTTTGTTAGCTAAAATAATTTTGAACACCCTGACTGCTCATATAAATATGATATGACAATGAGTTGATGAGATATTTTATATGCCAAACACAAGCTCTGCTTACTTCACTGCAGACAGTTCAGCAGAGCAGAGTCCATCATCATTTACTTAATTTTCTCGGATATCCATCAGGACATCTTACAAAAATTTCTCAATACTGTTAAGCGGTTAGTGGATTTACCAAAAACTGATTACTAACACCGCGAGTACACATCAGTCTCTGTCGGAACCTGAAACGCTTCGTAAGCGCGATCTAGACCTCTCGTACAGACTTACCAGCGACATCTAGTGACGGGCGAGGTGAAATAATCATTGTTTTGGTATGACCATAGACTTAGAATTTTTTTCATAGAGTAATTTCATTTTCTAAATCTTTGGGTATGACAAAAAAAATATAGGTCTCTGGGTATGACACACATTTTCTTGGATGCATGCTAGATAAATGTCTGCTATTTGTTCATGCCAAAACTACGTGTTCGTGTTTTGGCATGAATGTTTCAGTTCGTGATAAATATTTTCTTTCTTTATATCACTTCTTATTCCATCCATACCTGCTAAACTGTCCTGACAGACGTTGTCCTGTCATTCAATTCAAACTTGTTTATTACACACGTGCTACGCAAATAGTAATAGGTATACGCTGGGGCTACGGTTACAATAAAAAAAATATCATCCGTGACGTCACCAAACGGCCCTGTCAGAAGATCAGCGTTGGTTGCAAACGTGACTAACATAATGCTGAGACGGGGACCATAAAATGTAAGTAACCTCCAACGAATTATTAGAAAACATTTAAAAAAACATAAATGAAATAGGTAAAGCCGTTCTCAAGTTATAGTGTGACCAGGAGAAATAGGGGTTCATTTATATATATATATATGTTATCATATATATCTGTTCATAAGGGATATGTTTCCATGTAGCGCTCTTGTTTACTTGGTTTGGAATAATGTAGGTATGACTTATTGTGAGCTCCTTCACACAAAGTCGCAAGCAAGCAACGCAACAGTAACATCGCATCCCAGCAGCGCCATTGTGAAAAGGCCTCGGTACATTTAAAATGCCCGATTATCCCATCGATGATCCTCCCACGACTTCTCTCCTCCGCAGACAGAGACACGTTCTCGGTGACCCCGTTGACCCAATCACCGCCGCTAACCCGGAGGTCACGGCAACCAATTCGCTTCTGCACACACAGCTACACAACCGACCAAAAACCGACCCCGCCGGATGCGGGGATGAAGAATTCCCCGCTTCCGCCCTAAGGTGCATTCGTGCACCTAGGCGAAACCCTAAGGCCTCATATAGCATCTTGCAGCCGAAGCCGAGGCTCGCACCTAGGAGGTGGCCCTTGTGCGTGTTGCCCCAACTTTACCAGCGAGGCGCCCTCTGCGCCTTTTTGTATGGATGGATATTTGTTAGGTACTCTTTCACGCAAAAACTACTGAACCGATTAGGCTGAAATTTGGTATGGGTATAGTTTGCGGACCTGGAATAACATATCGGCTATTTTTTATCCCGATAAAATGCGGGCGAAGCCGCGGGCAGCAACTAGTGATACCTATATAAAATAAAATTACCCTTTATCGAAATCTATGGCTAGATTGTAATTTTAAGCTATCTAAATATGTACAGACCACAGTAAAAAAGTATTCCACGAAGTTTCAGCCGAAATTGTGATACCATTTTTTTTTTACTTTTGCCTGCGTGGGCAGCAGCTAGTAACTTATACTTATAATCGAGCCTTAGGTTAGGCTAGTGGATAATTTTGTTTTTACTTAGTAATTCTATAAAAACTTATCACTGTAATAAAAACGTGTCCATCGGCACTTTCCTTATTAACAATTAAAATACTTATTTTTTATATTATTATAAATATCAATTAAAACAATAAACAAATCAATAAGTTCAATAACAATTGATCAAATCAACTGCTGTACGTTCCATTACGTACCTAATACATACCTACTTATTTAGCATATAGTTACACGCGCGTTAAAATTTAACAATGCAAAATACAAATAATTTTATAACAATCGAAAAACAAATGTTTCCAAAAAACTAAAATGAATGCAGATGTAACTCTGCTTCAAAAATTTGGCGCCATCCGCCATATTGAATTTGATTGACAGCTCAGTAATGTTGCCACGCTCGAAAAACATTCGAATGAACTATCGATTTTTCTTTTCGCAGGGGGATAATTATTATTTTGTTTTATAAAAATTGTAAATCCGTATAAATCAAAATTAAAACTTGTGTCTTATTAGTGTTATAGAACGAGTAAAAGTAAAATTCTTATCAGATAGATAGCATTCGAGTTGGAATGGAATGGAAAATAAATAATGGAAATAGCAATTGAATCAGTTTGCAAATGGCCGTCGTCCGTGTGACGTCGTCGGCCTGTGTCGTAAAATGTACAAACATTACGCGTAAATTATAACGCGTTAGTTTTAAGTCATACATGGAAACGGTAAGAAAAATAACATAATTATTATCTGTTATTCACTTGTTATGTTTTATCCACTAATTTATCTATCAACCATCTCGCTCAGTTGTTATGATCCGCCGCTGTCATTATTTACAATCCGCGATACATCCGTCCTTTTCTAGACCACAATTTTCTTCCAATGGGTTTTTCATTTTTAAGTGTCCGCGAGTAAGACCGCCGTGGGGGCCCCTTGAAAAGAAAAATAATCAAAAACTTGTGCATTCAAAATTATTGATTATAAGAGTGTTGGCAGGATTTTCATCGGCAGCGGCGGACCCCGCGGTATGTAGTCGTTCTATTTATGTACATTTTCTCCTTTTTCGAGTTGTGAGGTCGTGAAAAGTCACATTTTTTCAGCACATGATTGACTGACGACCATTTTCTTTTAGTGTTTTCACGGATAAGAGTATGTTTGCGGAGGCATATTGATTTTTGTTGTTTATAGCGATGCATGTGTGTGTTGCACGGAGCGTGTTTATAATATTGGTTGGGGCCTGATTTATTTTGGGAACGGCCAAATGTTGGACTCGCTCATGTTTTAACCATTTCAACGTCGTGATCTCAAGTGTTGGTACTGCCAAGGTTTTCAGCGCTCAGTGATTTATATATAGCTCTATTTTTTGACCCCGGTAAGTCTTGCTGTGTTATTTTCGTGGCTTCTTGTGAATAAAATAAGTTATCTGTTAAGTAGGTATAAAATCTTCACAACTTAGGTATAATTGTGTACCTATTTATGTAGATAGGTAATAATAACTAATCTTACCTGTACCTAGTGTAAGTACCTTAGTACCTACGCGTAGTAGTTAAATGTATCTGTTTATGAAGAGATAGGTATATATATTTCAAAAATAAATAATAACTACGTAGATAAAAAATAAGATAAGTTTAAAATAAGTTATCTATACTTTTTATTAGAAAGGATAGGTATTAAGTTTAAAAAAATCTCAGCTAAGTTATATTAGTTAACTTACAAAGAAAAATTAAACAATAATATATATAGATGATTCATTTAATAAAGATACCTATATAGTTTTAATCAGCGATATCTTACTTGGAGGTACAACGAGGTACTTATCATACCTACCTTCCTGCAAGGAATTTCCTGAACAATAGGCTTATATCATACTCATGTGCCTAGGCTAGGTACCTAGGTTGGTAAGGCTAGATAATACAAGAATAACTTTTTTATTAGCCTATAAGGTATTATATTGTGTTGCCAATTGGACAGCTGGACTAAAATATACTTCATCGATTAAATAATAAAAAATACTTTATATTTTAAGTCTAAAACTACAGAAAAATAATTTAACCTCTAAGGCTCGCTTTATTATTAGTGCCTAAATAAAAGAATATTATTTCGATTTCTAAGAAAAATATAATATGGGTGTATGATATATTAGATTTTTTTAATTATACAATGAAAGCACCCAGGCTCACCACCCTAAATCTGCAGATCTTACAAAAAATTTTACATTATCGAATAAATCCATCTCACGACGGGAATCGAACCAGTACTTTGTCCGCTACGCCACAGAGGTCGTCGACTTTATGTTAGTATAATCGACTCGAAAGACCACGGTTCAGTACAGTACATCGAAAGTAAACAGAGCTCAAATTACTAAGAAGTTCAACAATCTATGCATTTCATTTGCTATTGAGTTTTTAAGATCTAGAACAGTCGTGGTATTTAGGACAGCATTCGTATAGAAATGAGAAATATGCTGACGTACTCATTTCTTATTTAAATACTCAATAAGCATTCTCTAAATGCTTTTGTTGTTACAGTATTGTAAAAAATGCCTTTGACATTGCAACTGGTAATTTAAAGGACTGAGACCTACTCCTTTAGTACCTCTTGGTATAAATTTAGTTTTATTTAGAATATATATTTCAACTTTAGGGTTAAAAATAATTTAAAAATGAGAGATTCAATACCTAATTTGATATTTAAAAAGGTATACATTTATACTACTTTGTATTACATATTATATTATTTATAAATACATCAATTTGAAAATTTTATATAATATTTTCGTACAACTGGTGTGGTTGCCGTTAGGATACTTAAACCTATCTTTATCGTCTATAAAACATATATCTCTAAAAAAAAAAATATCTATTTCAATACGGTAAAAAAAATATATGCAGTTATTGTTTTCTCAAATCGAGTTCGTGATTCCTTTCAGGACTTTTCTCTAACTCTCTTGATTTCGGATTTGGCAATCCACTCCCACCTCGAAAAGATACGCTGTATATATCATACTCGTGTAAGCTAATTAATGATAATGAAAATAAAAGTAATGATAATAAATGAAATAGAATCTGTAAAGTACGAAACCCAAAACATATAAAACATATGTACATAAAACAACCACTGAAAACAAATAAGTAGGTGGGTATCTAAGCATTATAAATTTTAACATTTAACTATCGACAATGCAGGTTCGTCAGACGAGACAGTTTGGTCAAACTTTCTGCCATACAGTTAAAAAAGTTGGAAAATAAAATAAACAATACTTAAATACTATTCTAATAAGAATTTACATCTAAGTACACGAAACACAAGCCTTGGACTCTTCTAAGGCAGAAGGTACGTAAATATCAGATAGTCGAATGTCTGCTGGGTACCAGACGGGCTATTTTTGACTCGGTGCAGCGCAAGTGTGTACCACAGGCCCACAAAATACATTCCGAAGTGCTACGGTACGCTTAGATTTTACAGATTTTAAAGGGTCTATCTCCTTTTGTTTCTACGATTAACTAGCTTGTGCCCGTGCCTTCGCACTCAAATTTTCGGTATAATAAGTAGCCTATCTAAATGTACGATAAAACTCACATTACACAAATTTTATTAGTAGAATATCATAGGTATAATTTTTATTTAGTCTATTTAGTCAAACTGCTGGGCAAAGGCTTCCCCTACAATATTGAAATATTTTTAATGTTTATAACCATTTAGATAATACAGTTTTGAAACAGTTTAGAATTTATTATAACTAATCAGTTTCATTTATTCGTTTGAATAACAAAAAACAGTTATTTGAGAGACCATAACGTCGTTTTCTCAAGAGATTTTCGAATGGACATAATGTCTGATTATTTTGATAAAGACATCAAAATAATCAGACATTATATAATATCATTTAAAGGTAAATGTTCTCTGGTTATTTTTATGAAACAATAACCAAAGAATATTATACATACATAATAATCGTACTAAAGAATATTATACCTATTAGTAATTTATTACATTAAACCTATTGCAAAAAGATTCTAATAGATCGATAAGCCAATTGCTACGTCACAACAACGTTAAAATCAATGACGTCATTCGTCGTTTTCCATAATTTTATTGCGTAATGGTACTAAACTTTGTTATTTTACGGTAATTAATAAGTTTTTTTATTATGTTAGTCAGTTCTCACGTAGCCTGAGCTTTAGTCTGAAATATTTCGTGATTCATCGCCTAATCTCGTTCGTATCTTATCTGGGCTATAGTAGTTTCCTGGGAACGTGTCGAATGACCTAAATGTAGAGGTCTATAAAATTGTTATCGGGGCTTAGTTGTTTGCTCATTTATTTTGTTTAACACTTACTAGTGCCAAGCTAAATAATATTTTAAAATTCATTCAACTTAATCGTAATAAAATTATAACTTTGGTTTGAGAATCTATAGAGAGAGCGAGAGAATATTTTCTTTTTACTAAATCAGTAATATTTTTATTGCTAAGCAAAAACTGAAAACCGACTCCAAATCCCTTAATTATACACTGTTTTTTGAGATTTTCGGGACAAATAGTACCTATTTCTCGGTAATAAATTTTTATGGGACCACAGAAATTTCAAAATCGGTCCATAATTGACTCAAAATTTGATGAAAATACATAAAAAAAGTACATGCAGCCGAACACAGAAACTCCACTTTTGTTTTTGGTCGGTTAAAAACAAAAAATAAATATGACCTAAAATAAAAAAAAACGAAAGCAGTTTTATACCTATTTTATCTTTGAGTCACAAAACGGTCTCTGTCTCGGCATGAGTTGTAAATACGTTACAATATAGCGAACGCTGGTCTTCCGACAGAGGCGTTTGGTGGTATTGTAAAATGTAAAAATTAAAGACTTATTTGCCAGAACAGACGAGTAATATACAGTAAAAAACCTAAATAAAAGAAAAACTGACGAAATTGGACCCCACTCAGCATATGCTAAGGTAGAGGAGATCATATCATAGCGTTGGTCTTCCGTGGAGACCGTGGTGCGTAAGATGGCGTCATACATACTTACAAACAAGGAACAAAAATAATTGTGTAAATTTCAATAACAAAAACTAAAACTATGAAAATATGTAATATTATTAAGGTCCCTACACAGTTGAACAATTTGTAATTTAAAACAGAACTCAAATTATCACTAAGAAGAATCGGAAGAGCCCAAAAAATCTATACCATACGACAGTGGGGAGGTCCGAGTCATTGACCCTATGGGGGCCGCCCGCTAGAAATAGCGCGCGCGGGGGTCCCAGTTATATTTGGACGCCGACGCGCGCCGTGTTAGAATCTCGTCATAATTTTAAGGATTTACAAAGTTTTAAAACTTTGATGAGCTGTTTAATGAATAATTATTATCATTAGATACAGGTTAGACCTAATACAATAGATACCCTACGGAGTCCAATTATTTATTTATGTATTATTTTATTTATTACTTACCTACCTAATCCGCACTGATAGCTAATAAGTATTATACATTTTAAGGTACCTAATTCTGTCTCTCTACCTACCTTTTTATGGCGAAACGGCTTAACTGATCTAAATGAAATTTTGCAGGGAGATACCGTCAAACCGTCCAATTTTGCCAATGTTGTAGGCTGGTTGTAGGTATATTTGGTCCGTTTAGAGAGTTCGATCGCAAAATTATAAGTTACCAATTAGTTTACGTTGATTTGTTATTATTATATAAATATACTTTTACCTAAAAAATAACAAAATATAATTTGCGTTAATTTTGCGTAAAAAATATTTATAGATTATATTACTATTACTTATCCCGCATAACTTAAAAACTGTGTAAAATTCGATTCGTAGTCGGTTTTTTTTTTCAAAACAATCAAATTATTATAACTTTGGCTTATACAATACATAACTGCAATTTTTTCTGATATTATATTTTCCATATTAGTGTGGAATCAAGTGAAACATAAAATAAATTAAACTATTGAAACTATCATGGTTAGTTACAACATTAAAGTTACTAACGGGATTTTTACCATGATTTGAGAATCAGAATCCGAATCAATAACTTTATTTCATTAGGCTTACAAAATAAGCACTAAGACAAGTCACATTTTATACTATAAACATAGTTATCATTATCAAATAAGAAATAAGGTGTTATTGATATTCTCTTCACTTACATTTTTTGTCCACTAGTGGAAGAAGAGTGAGTGAGTTTTGAGTCCTCCAATATCGGCACAGTTTCATGCGCCATGATCACGGATATATGAGTTATTCCGTGATCATGACGATAAAATGGCAATAAAAACCGATATGGATCGACTTAACAGTTTTAAAATTTTTCGGGATGAATACTTTGAGTCCTCCAATATTTCGGCACAGTTCCATGCGCCATGATCACTAAACAACTATTAGAGGATTCAAAACTTAAATGAGAAAGTATACACAGTTAGCCGTGCCGGTCGCGGCGTAAAAATTGACCCCTTCAACTCGGCCCGTGGATGTCGTAAGAGACAATCTAGGGAATCTGCACAGAAGGAAGCTGCTGTCCTTCCTTGGTAGGTACCAAGGAAGGACAGCAGCTTCCTTCTGTGTATTTTTACCATCTCTTCTGTGATCTCCGATCTGCTAAGCGTGGTGATTATGGCGTCACCCCCTTGTTGGGGGGATGTTCAACAGTGGACGTATATACATATACATATGTATATACGTATATATATACGTATATGTGCTGATAATGTAGGTGTAGTAAAAGCTATTTACATTTCACATGAGTGAATTCAACAATATAGACCCTCAGATAAGCTAGTCAGTGGTCGTCAAAATGCGGCCCGCGGAAGATATTTATGCGGCCCGCGACAAAAAAGAATCAATTTTAGAAGATAATATCAATAATGATTTTGCACATGAACTTATAGTCGTGAGCGTTCCGTGATAGGATGGATTTTTTTTACAGAAAATTTTAAAAGGAAATCCTCAATTTCTCAACGATGAATGCTGGTCATTGACTGCTTTTATGGCTGATATAACTATGAAGTTTAATAATCTTATTAATTGCTGTCTGTAGGTTCGATACCCATCCGAAACCAATATTTGTGTGCTCTACTAACTTTTGTTTCATGTCTGGGTGTTCATTGTACCAGTTGTACCCGATCATTGTATGCTAGTTAACGAGTTGGCAAATAAAGACTTATTGGTCACAGGTAGCAATGCCAAACAAAATCTAAGGAGCAATTGCGTTTTACAGCTCACAAAAAATATCTCAATTGTTTTGTGATGTGAACTAAACAATCCAAGAATGTGCGGCCCGCAGTGATACCTCATAGTGTCCTATGCGGCCCTTGACCAGATAAGTTTGATAAGCACTGGGCTAGAAGGTACCTGTAGGCACCGCTCGCACTCACGTTATCTGATATATGGGCCATGATATGTTTGGTCAAATACAATATATTTCAGTACCGTAGCTACGATTTATAATACACCTTCATCATTAGCCCCCTTAAATTTTAAATAATAAAGGTATTTATTTTATTTTTTATATTTGTTGTTGTAGTGGCAAGAGAAATGTCTGTGAAAATTTCAACAATTTACCTTTCATGGTTCAGGAAATACATCCCGCTGAAGGACAGATGGACAGACAGACGGACAGCGGTGGCTTAGCAATAGGTTCTCAAAAACAAAATCGTCTATCCATCCAAAGGTTGCCTGGAAGAGATCGCTGTTAGCAAGTTATACATATTTATTTTTATTATTTTATATTTTATTTTTACAATTTATAAATACAAATTTTATTATATTGTATCAAAGTATAAATAGTAACTTTGGGGCTAGATTTTGTGTGATAGTCGTCACTTTCCATCAGGTGGGATTGTAGTCAAAAGAAGGTCAATCGACGATAAAAAATAAATCTTAGGATGATTTTATTACTGTTCTAGAATATAATAGGATATTACTTTATTGCACCATCAATACATGATAACTTAAACAAGAACTTAATACTAACTACATATATCTAGGGTAGCACAATTGGCGGCCTTATCGCTAACAGCGATCTCTTCCAGGCAACCTTTGGATGGATAGATGATTTTGTTTTCAGAAATACAGTCATGAAAAACCTACGTGGTCAAATCGAGAACCCTTTTTAGGGTTCCGTTCCGTATCAAAAGGGTGAAAACGGGATGTACCTCTTGCTAAGTCTCCGCTGTCCGTCCGTCCTTCAGCGGAATGTATTTCATGAAACATAAAAGATAGATAGCTGATCTCTCTTAAATTTACGTAAATTTGAATCTCACCTTTAAGGCGGTACCCTGACCCAAACTAGCGCCGCGACCTATTTTATCGTACGTTGAACAAAGGAATTTTCAAAAATTCCTTGGCCAGTTTGTGATACCTATCATAAGCTTTTTTTTAATGCCTCAGCAATAGTTTTATTATGTATAGTTAGAGATGCGAGCTTGCACTTTTGGCCACCCTTTTTGGCTAAATTTAGATTTCGCGTCTCCTCCTAAGCTACACAATATAAAACAATTACAGAGGCATCAAAAATAAGCTTATGATAGGTATCACAAACAGGCCAAGAGATTTTTGAAAATTCCTTTATATATCGTAAAAATACGATAAAATAGGTGCCGGCTCTGATTGTGTCGGGGTAGCGCCTTTAAGAGTTCATTATAGGGTCACACTGAGTGCGCCACAAATTATTGATTTCCAACTTGCACTATCTTTTTGTAACATAATAAGTCGGGACGCGATCCCCCTTGCACTCGTTGGAAAACATGCGTCATCTCGCTCGCACTTGGGAAACATCCCTTGATTAGTTCTGTCTGCACGATGACATTGACTTTTTCCATTTGTCTGGAACATGGACTGGAATTTTGAAACAACTCGGTTCTTACAGTTTTTTTAGTGGCCTAGATATATGTATTGTCATATAATAATACTTGCAAAAGTTTTGCTTTTTTTATTGTGATAACTAGCTGCTGCCCGCGCTTACACCCGCGTTTTATCGGGAAAAAAAATAGCCTATATGTTATTCCAGGTCCCAAACTATACCCATACATACAATCAGTTCAGTAGTTTGCGTGAAAGAGAAACAAACATACATTCCATACATCTATACTCATAAAACTTTGAAATGTATAATATAAGAAGCTGATTAGAAGGATATTTTATCATTGCTATAATATCCAAAATACAAAACACGATCGATTAAGCGCGACAAAATACTAAACACATTTTCATACAGTTTGTTTTAACTAACGGTATCATTTTTGGATTAGTTACTCATCATCATTATCATCATCAGCCTATACACGTCCACTGCTGGACATAGGCCTCCCCCGTACGACGCCACAAAAGCGGTACTGAGCCGCCTCCATCCATCGACTCCCTGCGACCGCTACGATGTCGTCGGTCCATCGAGTGGATGGTCTCCCATGTAGGGGGGGGATTTGCCATAATCACCACGCTTGGCAGGCGGATTGGTGATCGCAGTGTTGGTGTTTAAAAATACTCAGAAGGAAGCTGCTGCCCTTCCTCTGGTAGGTTCCCTTAGTCGGCTCTTACGATATCCACGGGTTGAGTTGGAGGGGTCGATATTCGTACGCCGCGGCCCCACGGCACATTCGTACGCCGCGGCCCCACGGCACTAACATAATATGGCGTGTTTTAAAAAACGATAAACTGACTTCAAATTGCCTTACTTTTACACTTATTTTAAGTTTTGCGGGATAAATACTAAACTTCTGGGAATACAATTTTATGGGACCCCCTCGGGATCATTTTCTATACAATAAAGAAAGAATTTTCAAAATCGGTGCATAATTGGCGGAAATATCGCGTAACGTATCTACATACCTACATATACAAAAAAAAACTCAGACGAATTGAGAACCTCCTCCTTTTGAAGTCTGCTAAAAATAGGTATCAAAATGCTTTATTATTTTGAAAAATTCTTTAGAGAAATTTATAATAAATTTAAAGAAAACATGATAAGGAATGGACATAGAGCTCTTTTTTATTTCGTTCCTTTCCTTTGAGTAGGCTCGTTACATAAGTTGGTTGATAGATAAGTGAGTTGAAAGTGAAGTAGACACATAAGTGATATTATAATGTGCTAGTGGTTTCTTTTTCACTTCTTCCACTAGTGGACAAAAAATTGAAGTGAAGAGAATATCAATAACACCTTATTTCTTATTTGATAATAATAACTATGTTTATATTATACAATTTGACTGGTCTAAGTGCTTATTTTGTAAGCCTAAAGAAATAAAGTTATTGATTCTGATTCTGATAGCGCAGTAACAGTTGGCGAGACCGTTTACTGAAGTTATTATCATAATTTCACTGTGTGGTACCTTACCTACCTACCAATACCTATATTGTTAAATTTGATTGTATATATCAAATATCAAAGTGCTTTATTTCCTTTATACCTTACAGGACTCTTGGACACGTCAAAAAATTAAAATTACATAAGTAAAACAGGGAAATAAAGTGATCACTTTGATTTTTTGTTCACTACAATCTTTTTAAGGTAAAGTAAAGAAGCGAACCAGAAACCTTTACCTTGTTAGGTTGTTAGTTTTCGAGTTGGAGCAAAAGTCGTCCCATGCTTTTTTATCCTCTAGATAATCTGATATTTTGTAATAAGCCTTTTACAAAGGATATGTTTGATAGTTTGTTTGAATTTATTTATTGATAATGTTTGCAACTCACTCGGAGTTTTGTTGTAGAAGCGTATACATTGCCCTTTAAAAGATACACTAATCTTGTGCACCCTAGTTTTGGGCAAAGCTAGTTTGTTCTTATTTCTAGTATTTACATTATGTATGTCGCAATTTTTAAGGAATCAATCGATATTTCTATGAGTGTACAATAAGTTTTCATAAATACAATATATTGACATGGTACTGTCATAATATTTATTTCTTTGAATTTATCACGCAGGGATTCTCTAGGACCCATGTTATAGATAGCACGAACAGCCCTCTTCTGCAGCACAAATACGGTGTTAATATATGCAGCGTTCCCCCACAGTAATGTGCTGTAATACTAGCAACCCGCCCCGGCTTTTCACGGGTCGTAGAGCATAATATGCCTGCATGTTTTATAGCCTAAGATAGAATGGGTATAGCAAGTATAATACGTAAAAGATATTATGTCATATCGGACTTTTTTGTAGATATATAAAAAAAGGAATATCTTATATTGAATTGTTTTGTTATATCGCAGCGTTTTGGATGAAAGCTCCCAGAAGTCTTGACGTTTTACAATACTTCCAACAATTATCTTTATAATTAAACCAATTTACTCAAAACCATGACAAATTATATACCTCATGAATCACTCTATAGATTGGTGGAAACCGCATGAAAATTCATTTAGTTGTTTTTGAGTTTATCTCGAACAGACAGACGCGGCGGAGCACTTTGTTTTATAATAATTAGTGTAGTGAACAGCAAAACTAATGTATCCTTATTTTTGTTTCAGGTACTGATAAAACACTTGTCTTCAGTATTTATAATTCAGTTCTAGTCTAAAGTTTCTAAAAGTATTCAGCGTACTTAAATAAATATATAATATACCTATACTTAATAAAATAATATATAAAACTGTGATAAAATATATGAAATTTCGGACTTTGTGCAATTTATAAGTCTAAATATTTGAATCGGCCAAAGATATGCTTTTGATATAAAATTATAAAGATATATTAAATCCAAGATGGCTGCCGCAGCTCCACAACAGTTTTGTGTTCGATGGAACTCCTACCATGCCAATTTACAGGTAAATACATATTTATATATTTACATTGTACATCTTTAGGATTTTTGCTGAAGGCAAAAGTAAGAAAATTGTTGGTAAGTATCACAAATTCTGCTGAAACTTCGTGGAATACTTTTTTACAGTTGTCTAGCATAGGTACGTATTTAAATAAACTAGAATAAAATTAGAATCCATCCATAGATGTGGCTAATGGCTAATTTTATTTTATAAAAGCTTTCACTAAGAAATTTTACATCGGCACTTTTCTTATTGTTTCTACTTATGGGGAAGACTCTTGGTTCAAATGTTATATGTATCTACCTACATTATACTGATTATATACGTTACAAAAACGCGAAATTGACGAGGTTGTGGGTTGGGTCATTTTTGTATAAATCGGTCCAATTACCGGAGGGTTTTGTATTTTTCTGATCAGCATTTAACGCATTCACTGCCCAGCTAAGCGGTGTGACCCGCAGGGGCGTGCTGACGCCGCGAATGCTGCGTACACCAATTCTGATTCCAATTTAACAATGTATCCCACTCTCCACAGACATGGTTCCCGCGCCTCCTCTCCAGCGAACAATTCGCGGATGTAACCCTCGCCTGCGAGTCTCGCCAGCTGCGATGCCACAAGATAGTACTCTCTGCCTGCTCCGCCTACCTCGAGCACCTACTGTCGAGCAATCCTTGCAAACATCCCATCGTGCTGATGCGGGATATGCGGTAACACTCAAACTGATACCCCTCTACCCAGACACTATCACTGATTCTCCATATTTAGGCCGCCACTCGAGAAGCTTTTACTCCTCAGCAGTTCCACCGGCGTGCTCTCCATCATGATAGCAAATTTTTAGTGACTTTACTACTTTATTAACTCTTCATCTTTAAGTGACACGTTCCTTAAAGCTACTTTACTCCATCGTGACTTTGTTTTTAATGCTGGTGGAATAATGGAATGATACCATGGTTTATTAATATAAGGTATGGTCTTCTGAGACATGACAGTCACGTGGGTGACACAAACCTAGGTCATCGACGCCATCGGCGAATGAGAAGACAAATCTGATTTCCTGTGGGGCTAGCACAGGCTTTCTTGTCTAGGTAGAATAGATAAAAAATGACGTAAAAATGACATTTAGGAGTAGAGAGTAGAAAGTTTTCTTCGTTCGAGAACACGGCGTTCGGAAGAATAAGCGGTAGAAATGTTGTCTATTATTTGTCTATTCTACCGATACGAACATGGGGATCAATTTACTCGTTTCTTGACATTTGAGAATAGAAACATTTCTCCTAAAATTGTCTACACCTTTCGAGATCTAGACAAGGTCTTTCTTCCCTCGCATCTCTCACTATTTGGATGTTTAGTAGTATAACACTCCTTGTTTTTTGGGGTTTTTGTGTCTAGTTAACCCTTCGACCGCCTATACATGACAAATTACCTGAGGACCCCTCAACGCCAACGACGTTTAGAATATCTTTTGTTCACTTTGTGCTTTGGCGTAGAGAACTAGGGAATACGTTTTTGGCGTGGCGGTCAAAGGGTTAATGGCCCCGCAGCTATTACGAGCAAATGCAACATAAAAAATCGGAAAATAATTTGTTTGTTTGTTTGCTCCAAAACCAAATTAATCTCCGTTATTCTGTATTGTATATGCTATAAGCTCAATAATATTCATTTGCCACCTTTGCCAAACACAGTATTTCACCGAAACATTTTGCGAAAAGATTTCGGTATTTCTTTCGTCCAATATAAGAAAAAATCTTTGAACGAAAGAAATTACCCTTCAAAACATTGTAATTGACATTGACAAATACAATAAAGTGACATTTTGGTGTAATCAAAAAACGTTTCGTTTTACGGGCTCAGTTTTCTTTTTAGCGATACGGCTGGTTTAATGTTGATTTTCTTGGTTGGCAACGCAAAGAACGAACTTTTTACAGCATTTATATTTTTTCTGTGGTTTCGTTCCCGTTGCTTTAGAAAGCGCTTCTCTACGAAGAAACTGTTTTCTATGGTTTGTTTCTCGAAACGGCATATTTGGGCAAGAGAAAGATTATGAAGACAAGAAACTGTCTTCTCTAGTCTAGGTAGAGTAGAAATGAAAAGCCCGTGCTAGCGGGGCTGATGTTACCAGTAGCGTCAAATCGTAACTCCCCGAGCTACCTGCATAAATCTGATAAAACTATGTGGTTTTGTATTTACCAATTATTTATCACATTGACTCTGATTGTGTTTAACTAACGCTGTTTTGACTGATCTTAAAAACATAATTGACGATTATCATTTTTTTAATTGACCCTTATCACATTTGTTTCTCAACTTCTACGTTTTATTGAAATAAAGTGGCAACTGGACACATACGTCCAAGACCTTGTTTTCTCGGATCATGATTAAAACTTACCCTCTTTATTTCAGGTTCAGTGAGATGCAAGCGCTAGTAGACTTCATGTACAAGGGCGAAGTGAATGTAACACAGGAGGAACTGCCCAGTCTTCTGAAGTCCGCTGAGGCGCTGCAGATTAGAGGTGAGCTAATAAATAAATAATATTATTAATATCCCTTGGAACATTCTTTAAATAAATTATATCCCTTGGAACCTTTTCGTTTGCGTGTTCAAGAGTCGAAAAATTTTTGAGATATTTTTTAATTTCGTAGAAGTTATCCTAGAGTAGAGGGAGGCGAAGAGAGTAGCCTACTATACACACTGTTATAACAAATTCCTGAAATATTTAATACTAGCTGCTACCCGCCCCTTCGCCCGTGTTTTATCGGGATAAAAAATAGCCTATATGTTATTCCAAGTCCCAAACTCAATTCATCAAATCGGTTCAGTAGTTTTGGCGTGAAAGAGTATCAAATACCCATCCATACATCCATCCTTATAAACTTTGACATTTATAATATTAATTAGTAGGATAAACTTTGCGTATTTCGTGAAAACATACAAAAACCATAAGGGTGAACTCGACAAATACAGACAAACGTTATCTCGAAGCACAGAATCTCGATAAATATCGACTAACGTTAGGTCGACGCACGGAATCTCGACTAATGTTAGGTCGATGCACGAATCTCGACAAATATTATCACAACGCACAAAATCTCGGATGAAGCTCGTTATATTATCATAAACTTTAATACCTAACTCAGGGCTGCTATGCCATGATATGCCTGGCCCTGCCGGTCGCATCTTAAAAATCTATCCCTCCAGCTCAGCTCATGGATGTCGTAAGAGTCGATAAGGGAACCTAACAGCCCGGCTACACGCTCAAACATTTGTGCATGCAGACTGCACAAACACAGTTTGCGCAAGCAAGATAGAGCGTGTGGCCGGCTTATCTTGCTTGCGCAAACTGTGTTTGTGCAGTCTGCATGCACAAATGTTTGAGCGTGTAACCGGCCTATAACAAAGGATAAGGGCCGTATTCTTCTGTGAATTATTAACACCTCTACTGCGAACTCTTATCCGCCTGCTAAGTGCTGTAATTCTGAGTATGCGTGCTGTATTCACAGAACTATATTTATTTATTCACGACCTCTGTGGCGCGGCGGGCGCCAGGTCCGCCTGCAACGCAGGAGGTTGCGGTTTCGATTCCCGTCTCGGGACAAATTTTTGTACGATCTGCAAATATTTGTTCAGGGTCTTCTGGATGTTTCTATGTATACTAAAAAAATATATTTCTATCATCATCATCATCATCAGCCCATACACGTCCACCGCTGGACATAGGCCTCCCCCGTACGATGCCACAAATAGCGGTCCTGAGCCGCCTCCATCTATCGACTCCCTGCGACCGCTACGATGTCGTCGGTCCATCCGAGTGGATGGTCTCCCATGTAGGGGGGGATTTGCCATAATCACCACGCTTGGCAGGCGGATTGGTGATCGCAGTGTTGGTGTTTAAAAATACTCAGAAGGAAGCTGCTGCCCTTCCTCTGGTAGGTTCCCTTAGTCGGCTTTTACGACATCCACGGGTTGAGTTGGAGGGGTCGATATTCGTACGCCGCGGCCCCACGGCTTATATATATCTACATATGTAGTGTCTTATATTAACTTTATTAGTTATCTAGTACCCTTCTACTATTTGTTTTATTTATTTAAATAAAGTCTTTATTTACAAAGAAAATAACAATCAAATAATATAAACAAATTAAACTAGTATTTACAATTGAAACAATTGAGCTAACTGCAGACTGTTGCAAACAAAGTACATATAGCTCAACTGGTCCATATCAATACCAGTCGGAAGCGTCCCCAAGACGCTGGCTGCATTGCCCCGCTGTATGGCAATGCTAATGCGCTGCGACATATATTCACCAGGTCTCGGGTCACGCGTTTAATTAAATGATTTAAAGCTGTAACAGACATCCATCAAGCCAAACTTACGCATAGTGTGGTCTCGTCTCGTTTCAGGTTTATGTTCAAGTGAAAACGGCGGGATTCAAGAAACCAAACCAGACAGAGACAGCAAGGACTTCTCAGTGGCCAGCGACGCATTGCTGGCCAATGCACAACGAGACACACAGACCAATGGTATGTTATTACTATTAATAAATAAATAATGCTGGACAATCTAAACAGCATTATTTCATCATATCACATCCACTGCTGGACATAGGCGACGCCACAAATAGCTGTCCTGAGCCGCATCCATCCATCGACTCCCTGCGACCGCTATACGATGTCGTCGGTCCATCTAGTGGATGGTATCATCTAGCCCCAAGCTAACCAGAGCTTGTGTTAAGGGTCGCATCATGGTTTAATAGCACTGATCTTGATGCGCAGAAGTCGATTTTTATATTTTTACACCTTTTTACACCTGCGCAGAACCAGTTTCGCCGACCGCTATTAAACTGTGACGAGACGTGTACTAGATAACTGATATACATTATACAATATATTACATAGCAAGATATTTTTTATTACACATAGAAAATAACCAGAACACCCGAGACAAATATTTGCAGATCTTAAAAACATTTGGCCCAAGGCGGGAATCGAAGCCGCAACCTGCTGCGTCGCAGGCGGACCTTCGCCGGCATCGGTCGTCATATAGTGTATTATAGTTAGATACTGGTCCGAAGGCAAAGCATCAAGATTACAGAAAAAAACTGTGTGACGCAATTTTTCTCTGTTCTACCCTAAACTGGAAGAACAAAGAAAAATTACGTCATATCAAACATCAATTACGCAATGTTTGATGATACGAGGTATTTTTAGTTTTATTTTATTTTTTATATATGCTCGTCGATTACGTCAATTGTGGCCTGATTCGAATGATATGTATAGAGAGAGAATGATCCAAAAATTATCTCATATTTTTCGCGATGGATAAGTATTAGTCCTGCAAAATAAAAAATTAAGGAATTTCAAGTCAGTTTGTTAGTTTTATTACAAAACAATCAAATTATTATTTTTTATTATTATTTTCGTCTCCAGGACCCCCCCACCAGAAACTGCCTTCACCCTCGCCAAAGAAGCCCCTCTCCAAAGACGAGGTGAACGTTAAAGAAGAGACTGTAGAAGAGGACGGACTGTACTATGGCGAATTGGATGCTGATAACATGGAATATAATGAGGTACGATCCGCCTGCCAACCCTGATGGTTATGAAAATGAAAACATATTTATTTTCTTGAAATTTGAATTCAGGTACAGATTTCCTGCGGTCTCCACACTAGGCAAAGCCTTATCGCAGAGACCAGAAATTTGATTTACAATATCTAAATTTCGGTCTACTTACTAACTATGAGCGAAATAATTAGGTAAAAATAGAGTTTATTTGGGAATTACCAAGCATGCATAGTGTTCCTTAGAATAAGAAGAACATAGAATTAGTGTCTTTCAAAGTAAATTATACATGTAAATTATAGTTATGGCAACTCCTTCATCCCCTTGTTGGGAGAGGCTTGTTAAACAGTGGACATATTTGTCCAGATGAGAATATTTTTAAGAAAGAAAATTATCAGAAGCCTCCCCAGACGCTGGCTGCATTGAACCACTGTATGGCAATGCTGATGCGCTGCGCCAGATTCTCACCTCGGCTCTCGGGTCACGCGTCGCTTCGACCAGGCGCTCAGATTTTTTTTTAAAAACCTCTGTCCCAAACGGACCTAGGGTTTAGACTCCAAGGGGAGCAAATGCGTAGGCTCTGTCGTGGCCTGCATATTTGCTACTCTTGTTATAAATAAAAAATGGCGGAAAATCTGAACAGCATCTAGCTCTCATTTGCTTGGCAAGTTAATTTTGGGAATGAAACGCAGTTTTTAAATTTTTTGCACATTTTTAGGACGAAGAACCTGGCAAACCCGGAAGCAGTATCGGACAGTCATCCGGTAAGTCAAATTATGATTCTTTTTAATTTTATTTGTTTTATTATTTTACAAGATTCAATGTTTATTTGCAATGTGACTTCCTCTTGTCACTTGCTTTTATTTTTATTATTTTATTTAAATTTATATTTATTTGAAATTGGTATCGCGCGTTACGAGGCATAGACAAAAGTGTAAAATAGAGTGAATATCATTGTGAATGGACATTGGTAAAAAACGAAAAAAAAATGTCTGTAAGGTAGGCCAATTTTGATAATACTTTTGTGAATTTGTAGATAGTTTTTGTAGTTTTGAACCATGAATGTTGGTTAGATTTGAATAATAACTATCTTACAGACATTTGGTTTATTTTATACATTCATGGTTCAAGTTTAACTTTGATTTGATTATTATTTTGAACCAAAAAATATGTTTGTAACTATTTTTACAAAAACAAACTCTTATACAAATTTATAAGACATTAATGGCATGAAACATTAATTGCATAGTCGAGAACAAAAGTAATCAAATATTTTTATTTAATGAATAAATATATTTTTTCAGCTCACAACTTTCTTAGAGTCAAGCCTGAAAGCGAACTTTTCTTTCAAACAAAACTCCAAAACTTAGCTAAAGCAAATAACGACTACCTAAGCAAACTGTCAAAGATGAACCCCCTCGAAATAAGAAACGAATTCTCGAAATACGGACTAAATACCAACTTAAACGACGATTATACTCAGAAGAGCCTCGAAAAATCCGAAAATGATTACTACAAATCATGGCTAGAGCAAAACGGGGAACTAGAGGTCTCACTACTAAAGGCAAGCCAAATAAAAAAACCGAGAATCGACCTAAAAAACCAAAGATCCGAAGTAGAGCTCATACCAAAGACAAGAGACAGTGTAGCCAGAAAGGAAATATTCCCGAAAATTGTGGAGAAAACGCAAATAAGAAGGCGCGGGCGCCCGCCGATTTTCAAGAATAAAAACGTTGATATTGGGGAGTCAGTTTTAAAGTCTGATTTGGATCAGTTTTTGGAGGGAAAGGAGGTTAGTTCCTCAGGGCTGTCGCGGAAAGATCTGGAGAGGGTTATGATGGGGAAGTTCAACCCTAATCGTCGGTACTCGAATGAAGCGATGTGGGCAGCTCTAATGGATGTGAAGAAAGGCGGGAGTATTTACAGGTGACTCAGCTTATACGATGGATAGCTGGAACGAATTTTTGACAGCTTTGACAGGAATAGCGTTATGGCCAAAAGTTCATTGCGAATTCAAGCTAATTTTATGATAAAATTCGCTCGTGCTCACTGTACATTAAAATTGCATTCTAAGTAATGATGTTAAAGTCTCTTTGTAATACCTACAGCAACTTAAAAATAATTCATAGCAAGATTGATATTCAAAAACTAAAGTAATTTCCTCTTTTCAGAGCGGCTCAAACTCACAAAGTGCCTCGAAAATCCCTTCGTAACTGGATGAAGCGTTGCCACATAAAATCTTCCTTCCCCATGCCTCAACAGTTGAAACAATTCGTGGAAAACAGCAAAAAACAAAAAGAACTACAGATCGAATTTCCTGAAACGGCATTCTCTGACAAAGGTTCAGAAGAAATCGCGTCTTATGACGGCGAAATTGAATTCGGGAAACATTTTCTTTTTAATTCGAACGTGTCTAGCGATGACAGCGGGAAGAATGATGATAAAAATGGGGAGATTGAGAACTTAGATGGCAACACAGGTATTGATGATACTGGTAGCACAGACGCGGTTTTGGATATGTCGTTACATGAATAGATTTTACGCCATTTTATTGTATTCATAGGAGTTCCTAAAACTAAATTATGGTTTGTTATACGCGATGGTTAGGTATACAGCTCAGTGACCATTTGCTTCATCCGTCTAAATGTAGTAGCAGACCTTGTTTTTTTGGAACATGGGCTATGTTCCAAGAAAAAAAGGTCTGCTCCTCCGGGAGTGCCACTTGCTCACGTCACTTTACAGTTGCCACTTTATTTCAACAAAACGTAGAAGTTGGGAAACAAATATGATAAGGGTCCAATGAAAAATCAATAAAAAATGACAATCGTCAATTATGTTTGTTATATCAGTCAAAGCAGCGTCAGTTAAATACAATTCAATGTGATTAATTATTGGTAAATACAAAAGCATATAGTTTTATCAGATTCATACGAGCCGGAGCTCGGGAAGTTACTTTTTTATGCTACTGGTAACACTAGAAATTCGTCTTTTCATTCGGCGATAATGACGTAAGCAAGTGTCACCCACGTGATCATCGTGTCTCGGAAGACCATACCCTATGTTATTATACCATGGTGTAGCCCTTTAAGGCTTTATACAAAAACTGAATTGATTAGTCGCTAAGCCAATTTGGTATACGATGTTGTTCCAAAGATTTTCAAAGATAACTTATTTATTTCGAAATTCACCAGCAATATCCAAAGATTATTTCAGAGGCAAGTATTGCCATATAAAACGCCAGTGATTGTCATGCCAGTTACTAGGCAATTATAAACCAAAAATATATAATTTCTAGTGTTAATTATTATAATTTCTTATATTATTATTTTTTATTAAATAAGTTATTTGTAATAAATGTTAGGATAGTAAACTTATTGGCCTTTTTAAAATGTGTGCTTGTCGGACATCGTCCTAATATAAGAAAAGACTTGATACGAAATTTTAGCGGTAACAGTTTATAAATTTTATACAATTAAGGTGCGAATGTAGTTATTTTGTAAACTTTTGATACGGACCGTTCCAATTTCAAAAATATTGATTCGTGAATAAATAAAAAAAAATATATAAATAATTTAATGTTTTACACCAGTTCTTAATAACAATTTATACATGGCTTTATTAGCAAAAATTGTTTGTTTTTTTATGTTATATTTTCTATGATTAAATAAATGTGTAAGAGATGTTAACTCTAAAAGTGCCTAAATGAAATCTTTAAAAAATAACTACATTACATGAAATAAATGATTTAAATTTACTTAATTATGATTATTCGTAATAGTTTATTAACTGTACTTAAATTTGACATTAGATAGAAAAATGGCATAGATTTGTTTATTTTTTAAATTATTTGGCTGGCGTTCTTTTTCGAATAAATGAAATTATTTAATTTTAATGAGATTAAAAAATACCTACCTAATTTAATCAAAATTTTAGAAGTGTTCATAAATTAAGCTAGGTAATTTACCTACAGTTGTACTTAAATGTAAGATATAGCTACTTAACGCAGTACTTAAATTAAATTGTTGTTTTCTTTTTGACCTTAAAGCCTCATAAATCAAGTATAGTCCTAATTAAAGTATTACATTTCTATGTACCTACATAGAAATGTGGAAATTTCCGTACATAAATTAAGTATCTGATAGAATTATTAGTCCTTAATTCATAAAATATTGATATATTATGTTACTACCTACATTATAACTATTGTGTTCTTACCTACAAATACATTAATGAGTTATATATAAAAATTGCCTTTATTCACTGGCATAAAATAATATATGTATACTTATATGATATAATATAATATAATTATATGATATGAGTGTACTTTTTATATAAGTATTTACTGGTTTTTGACACCGGTTCTATGTATTTATAAGTCAGGTTGTCCTTTGACGTAGGCCTCTTTTGTGTGCCATTGCACGAGGCTTAGGGTTGTCACATGAAATACTTATATTTGAATAAATAAACCAAAAAGGACTCCTACCTAAATCAGTTAAAAAACATGGTTCCTAACCAAAATGCTTGCTTACCCACCACGACATAAATTATATTTTGATTCTAAATGTATAACATACCTACACATTCGAACTGTAGACAGGATTTTACGTTTTTTTTCTTTCAAAACTTAAAAGTAAAGTGTATAAGATTCATATAATTAACTAAGTTCAGATATTTTATTTAAACTATAGTTCGTTTACATTCACGTAATTTATAGTTCGATTTTACATAGGTATGTTTTTATATTTAGAATTTATATGCATACGTTCCTATTATAATTATTATATCTAACACTGTACAATAAGTAATAAATACCATTGTTCATATAATTATTTGCAGTGTTATTATTATAAATTTTACTTTATCTCATTTTTATTATTTAAAAATGTATGTTAATGAAGATCACAGGCTATAATTGTTCTTATAGCCACATCTGTGAAGTGCCTGTTTAGTATAATATAAATAAATAAGTATATTATTAATAAAAACTATAATACTAGAAGTTTGATAACACGGCTAAAGATTCATAAATTCTGACGCTTTTTCATAACTTTAATTGAAAATGTACTGTTTGAACAGTAAGTTTGTAGATTTTTCATTAAAGCTGTAAGATATGAATAATTTTAGTAAATTATTATGAAATTTGAAATTTCTGTCCAAATTTAGTGCTATTGACTAGCTAAAGGCCTTATATAACTAACTGTAATATACAATTAAAAAAGTTTTTCAGTATTTATAACTATATAGCTTTATATACATTTTATAGGTTAGTACTATATGTACTATCGAATTACTTATTTACTTGTTTTTGTTGCAGTATTATGTACAATTGTCGTTTGTTTATTTTCGGTTGTACTGTTGTACTTAAATATTAGAAAAAAATATGCATAATTATAAATTATTGTATAAAATTCATTTAATTTTTAAATAATTGTGAAAATTTGTACATAAAATAGTAATGAGATAAGTTAAAATTTGAAGTTTTACTTATTTTGTTGCGATAATTTAAAATACCATCTGATTTTGATTTGATTTTAATATATTAATTATTACCGATAGAAGACACTTATTGTACCAGTTTTCGCTATTATTATGAGAGTTAATAAATGATAGAAATTGAATAACTTTTTTACTTTACCTACTTTTAAACATATATTTATTAGATAGTCTGTTGAACTGTCCCATCCAAAAACTTCTTTCAACTTTATTTTAAGTTTGAATGAACCATTAAATTTATCCAGTTACACAATATCACTGAATAACTAGATAGGCAACTTTACAGCTTGACACCCACCAAACCAAAAATTACATTAGATGATCCTGATTCAAATTAAAATATTTATCTACCAACAAAAATCATAAACCCTCTCTAATGCATTCAAAAACCATAGGCAATGACGAGCATTACCAACCAACAGAAATAAACGGAACTGTAATGAACTCATAACCTACTGAAAAGGTTATAGAGTTTAAATTTGGAACAGGTGTCAAATTCAAGTGAGTGTGCTATACTAGTATCTACATTCTAACTATAAATCGCACGACATTTTGATCTCGAGTGACACAAGAATAGTGACTTTGTTCGTTTGTCTATGATTTAAAAAAAATACAGATATTCAAAACGCCGCCATTTCGAGCTGTCCATAGACCAATTAGTATACTTCGTAAGTAGCTGGAGCTGTCATTTGTTCGTTAGCTTTTTATTTCCAGTTACGAATAAGTTCTTTATTTCTGTCGAAAATGAGTAAATGAGATAGTGACTCAGAATAAGTAATTTGCTTCTGTATGTGTTCAATTTATTTTTTATTGCATTACACTGGTAACAATGCTGGTCATTTCCCTGTGGTTCCTGAACCCATCATAGAGCCCTTATGATATTTGGGTAGATAAAGTAGTGTATGCAACTGTACATAATTAGGCATTACAGCACTTGTGTGATGCTATTAAGAAACTCGCCTTCGGCTCGTTTCTTAAACCCACACTTGTGTTGTAATTCCCTCCATTATGCACAGTTGCATAAACTACTATTATTCTTCTTGAAATTACATATTAAACTTTAATATTAATAAAAAGAAATCTAAGCATTTGCATAATTATTTATTGCGTAATAACAAAATTAAACATTTTATAAATCTCAATCCACACGGCGTCTTTTCCTCGCTTACCCTTCCCCTGTAATAAGCTAGGAAAAGCGCCCGTCTCCCCTCGTGTACCTTTACTAACCGGGCCTTTTCTAACTTATTGCAGGGGTAAGGACCTCCACGGAGATCGTGACGCGACACTTCATCGATATGGACCATGGCATACCTCTGAACATCCACGCAAGACCTCGAATCGTCGGACGACGGCCGAACGCAATTGTCAATATAGAAACCGATGTCTTTCAAGAGAAATCTTACAAGCAGTACTCCTCACAGCATCTTAGAGACGCCTTGATAGCTGTGAAGAAAGGTTACAGTGTTTACGCAGCATCGAATAAATACGGTGTGCCAAGGAAAACTTTACGGAATTGGATGGAAAAGTACGATATAAAGAGTCAGTTTTCTAAAGGACGCCGTGGGACGAGGACGTCGACGCAGATATTGGATCCTTTGAATCTGTTGGCTGAGGCGAGGGTGGAGAGGTTCGAGGGGTTGTAGAAGAATTGGTAACAATGCTACTTGTTTCACTAACCCACCAAGATATCTAAGAACTGAAAAGCGTAAGGGCTCATACACACAGCATCCATTTTACTAGATCCATTTACTTTCTCGTGATGGCGTATGTAGTTGTAGGAGCGAGTTCACACACCTGACAGTATTCCGGATCCAGTAAACGATTTATTCCAGTAGCTAATAATCAGTAAAAAACAGTCCGGTAACAATCGTTTACTGGATCCTGTCAAGTGTGTGTGTTAACTGGCTCCACAACCACATACGCCATCACGGGAAAATAAACGGATCCAGCAAAACGGATGCTGTATGATCGAACACTTACTCATAACTCTTGTAGTAAACGGTCTTTTAATTTGTAATATGAACGAAGTTGTCTGAAATAAAATGGAACTTCATTCATTCGTTCATTCATTCAAGTGGTTTTAACAGCAACCGACGGACACTGATAGTTGAATTTAGTCCCAATTTCGTCCATTTTACCGGATATTTTGGTGGGGACATAGTCGGCATGGTACTTAGGAATACCTATTTAACCTATGCTCAGAATTACATTATAATTTCCGACTGTAGTTATTTTTTAATAAGTAATTTACTACGAATCAGATAAATGCCTTAAAAATTTATATATTTTAATGAAAATACAGAAAAAGATTTTTTTTAAATTGAATCTTCATAAACTAGTTTCTTCTTAATTAAGGCTGGTCGTCACCGGTCATGCGGGAAATTATTTTTTCTTCTAAAGATAATCCTAAGTATCTACCCTTACGAGTCAAGTAACAAAGTAACTAGGTCGTGTTTTTTAAAGAAAAAAAAAGCCATTGACTTTTGTAGTACATAGAACTTATTTTATGCCTAAGAATAATAACCAAAATATTTATAAAATCTTGCCAAACTATTTAATAAAGTGTATTTATCTCCATGTAGGTATTTAAAATAATTATATTTATAACAATATTTAAAGTGCTAGTGAGTAGATGTATGTGGCATTTTGTACATAAAATAAACAAATGTAATATTTAAGTTAAATAAAAAACGCAAAATTAAATGTACGTATAACCTGCGTGCTTAAAGAATAGAATTGAGAATAACGTTATACTGTCCCGCGCAGATCCGATACGAACTGAAAAATAGGTCAAGCACAGCGATTGATATAGAAAAGAATAGAAAATACTTTATTGCTCTATTAATCAAAGCTAGAAACAATACAACAAAACAAATTAAAAACGAAATGTTAAGTTGCGGTTTTATCGCTCAAGAGTGATCTCTAACAGACAACCGTGGATGGATAGGATCATTGGATAGTACTAGGGTATCTGTGTGCTCATGTAATTTTATAAAGAAAAATTACTACGTCACATCGGAATCGAATGCGTTTAATATGAACTTCATTACTAGATCAATAATTTACGCAAAATAATATATTGCGTACTATAATATATTGCGTAATAGAAAATAGAATTTTATTTATTTATTTTTAATTTATTACCTTAGACAATAATTCCTGCTGTGCTAGGCCTACACGAGAGATGACGTCATTCTCCATCCCATTCTTAAGTACTTACGCAGGTTTTATTTCTTCGATTTTTTTTTCTTGGCATATTGATTAATTTATTTTCTGTTTATACCTACAGGGAATTATAAAATGAGCCATTTTATTTTAAGACGTTGATGTAGGGAGTTATTTAAGAACTATGTACGTAATACAAACAGTTCAATAATAATGAGTTGGTTTTAGTTACAAAGTGTGTCTAGTCTTAATTAGTTTTAAAACTTTTGAAACTATCATGGTTATTTACAACACTAAAGTTAACGGGATATTTACCATGATTTGAGTTTTGAGTTCTCCAATATTTATGTTTTATTTATGTTGTTCCGTGATCATGGCGCATGTAACTGTGCCGAAATATTGGAGAACTCAAAACTCAAATCATGGTAAATATCCCGTTAACTTTAGTGTTGTTAATTAGTTTTAATAATTTGTCGACCGATGTGGCCCGGCGGGTGAAGGTCCGCCTGTTACAAGGTTGTGGGTTCGATACTCGCCTTGGGACAAATGTTTATACGATTTGCGAATATTTGTCTCGGGTGTTCTGGGTATTTTCTATGTATAAAAATATCTGTCTATGTAATATATGTAATGTATTAAGTATATATACCCATAAATAACATAAGCTCTGCTTAGCTTGGGGTTAGATGATGCTGTAAATTGTCCAGCATTATTTATTATTTATTTATTTGTTTGTTAACTATGAATTAATTCATTTATTATTATTATTTAGTCACCGTGAAGTTCCTTGTCGGCAACGCAATATTAATGATTAGTTTGATTTATTATTATTTACACATGTTAAAGTTAGTTTATCTTTCTAAATCAAATATGATTTAGAATTTTAGATAAAGTACCTTATTTACCTTATTAAATAGAGTTTTCTTTTGTGTTCCTTATTTGCCAAAGTAGAAAATATATTGTATTTAATTTAAATTTAATGTCGACGTAGAATATAAATTAAACATTTCGATGTCTTATGAAACGCATTAATGATGTAAGCAAAAATAATGCTAAATGGTAGCTTAAATATAAAATAAGATAGAATAATAAATATTTATTTTAAGAATAATAATATTTTTATAAAATAATTAAACGAGTTCTTTGCCAAATATAAAATTAAACATAATATAACATGTACTTAAATATAATATCGTGTACTTACATAACTATCCAAATAAATATAATATTAATATTAACATATGTACATAAGTTTGTTTGAAATGATTGTCAGTATGTATTACTATAGAACGGGTGATTGTGTCGAATGAATAAATTAGTTTGTGTCTTTTTGTGTTTCATTTATTTATTTGTTAATTAAGGGAAACCAACTAAAGAAAACACAAGATCACAAAATTGATACCATAGAACTTAAGGTTGGGTTATCCGGATTTAGGGATTTTTAACTGTCCGTACCTCAATAACTAGAAGGCCTATAGTTTTGAAATTCAAACATATTATAGTTGAGAATATTTTCTAATGCATCACTAGACAAAAACACGATTGTGACATTTCACCCGATCAAAAAAATGACAAAGTTACCTCTAAATGAAACTTTAAATGATCACTGTGAATAGAAAAAATAATAAAATGACACAAATAGTATACCAAAACATTGCAAACGTTATTACGCAGTCACTAGAAAATATTTTTATATGTCATACAAATATTTTTCAAAGCACCTAAATAACTACAAAATCGTGCTCGGCTGTCTGCGCACCGTCTTGCTTCTTGCTTGCGTCTTGCAAGTGCTGGGCTCACCTCGCCTTAAAAACTAGTGCACTCTAAATTATAGTTTTGTACTATACCTATGTATGTTCATAATTTACTTGTAGGAAGGTTTTATTTTGTATAGTTTAGAAAGAGATGCGAGGTTGCACTTTTTGGTCACCAAACTCGGTTTTCGCATCTTGTACTCAGTTACCTATACAATATAAAACTATTACAGAGGCATTAAAAATAAGCTGAAAAAAATGATAGTTATCACAAACTGGCCAAGAGATTTTTGAAATTTTTTGAAAATTCCTTTGATTAACGTAATAATACGATCATTATGGTGGCGGTGCTAGTTGGGTCAGTGAACCGTTTAAGTAGATGGGATTAATTGGTTTTTTTTTTACACTTTACGATTAATTGTTTCGAGCTCGCGCGTGATTAGAATATATCGTGTTTAAAAAAAAAACAATATTGTCCTTAATTCTCCCAAAACAGTTACAATGAATCGAAATCGGTTTTATTGTAGAAAATAGTTACGATTGCGGCGAATTACTTTTGAATAACTTTTGAATAAAAACCATAAAAAAATTATACATAAAAAAACGATCAGCCTTATTATAACCAAACAGATAATAAGATTGATCCAATCAACCGCAAAAAAAAACTGCCTCCCTGATCCGCAGAAAACGGAACAGTCGCAGCATCCTGAGGACTTTATATGCTCCTCTTCATTCTGGGTAAACCCTATCCGGAATGCGATCTAGAAAGCATATACTTATTTTTCAATACTTTATACTAACAAATAGTGTGGAATACCATATAGACTATTTTATATACTGATAAAACGCGGCGAAGGCGCGGGCAGCAGCTAGTTTGACATGTGGGAGAAAAAATTTGCGGGCCGAACGCGGAAAAAATAATCTTTATTACATCCTTTAAGACTTTTGAATTTATATTGTTACTTAGAAGAGTTCTTAGATATATACAAAGTAGGATAAATATTTAGATAAGACTTGGTCCTTGCAAGGTCAGGTCGTGCCCTTGTTAAAAAAGTCAAAGAGAAAGTCCACGGACTTGAAATTTTTGAATCATCTTGAATCAAACTTTTTAAACTTTCGCGATTTGTTGACATAATTAACGCCCCGTGACCACGATCGCTGTAACGCTATGGAAACGTAGGGGAAAATATAACAAAAGGTACGCGATAAATACCCGATAAATAATATTTAATTACATCTTGAATCAATCTTGGAATCATAGGAAAACGTTGTAATGCTGTTTGGCGGCTGATATATTGGTAGATATACTTTAGTATTCACTTTAAATAAATAAATAACAAATAATTTACTGCCTGCAGACTTAACCTAAACTAGAAAATGATACAAAGAAATAAATTACCAACAACAGGCACTGGGAGTAGATTCAGCATTCAGTATGCAGCACAATGCTGAATCGCGAGATCTTAAAACAGCGAGCGGCGGCGCTGCGCTGTTTTAAAATCTACTCCCGTCTATGTATTTTTTACTAGCTGTTCCCCGCGGTTTCATCTGCGTTAAATTCGAATTTCACATTTCAAGGGGAATTTTATATTTTACCAGCACAAAAAGTAGCCTATGTTACTCTCCATTCTTTCAACTAACTCTTTGCCAAAAAGTCTAGTAGATATATTATGTAGGTATAAGTGACATAGGTCTACTTAATACATTTCATGGATGGATGAGAACCTTTTTTATTTTACATAGAAAAACATCTGGAACAAGTAATTAGAGATCGTACAAACATTTTTCACAAGCCAGGAATCGAACCTGCGTCGCAGGCGGACCTTCACTTGCCACATCAGTCGTTGATTTTCCGCGTACATCCCACTTTGGTCCGAAGCGTGGGACGAACACGGAATAACTAGTCGAAATTATTCTCAAGATATCATCTTGCCTCCATGGCGCAGTTGGTTAGCGCATCCCCGTATTCAGGGGAGAGTCGCGGGTTCAAGTCCCGCCGGAGTCGTAAATTTTTGGGATATTATTAAATTCTTTATTCTCAAGAGTTTTATCACAGAATTTGTTTTCTAGATTTCGCGATATCAAACGTCCAGTGCCAGTACGACAGCGGTTCAGAAACGGACGCGTTTGCCGAAGCAAGGGAGGACTTAACGCGGGAGGAGTTGACTGAAGATCATACGTACGGGGCGAGGAGCTTCGAGAAGAGTTACGAACCACCAGCGTTCGTTATACGTCAGGTAGAGGTACTTACATTTCATCATCATCATATCAGCCGATCGACGTCCACCGCTGGACATAGGCCTTCCCTAAGGATCTCCACAATGACCGATTTTTTGCTGCCCGCATCCAGCGATTTTCGGCGACATTCACTTGGTCGTCGGTCCATCGCGTGCACATAGCACGTAAGGCTCATAGCGTATGCAGCTCGTAGGACTGACGGCCGCTGGGGCCGCAAGGGTATCGAATGGCAACCACGTACCGGAAGGCGCCACTGCGCCTTCCGGTACGTGGTTAGACCTAATATTTACTTGATCGTAATTCTAGGCTTCTACCTAACCAGCCGGTAACATCCACTGTTCTGTATAGGCCTCTTCGTAATCACGCCACCCCAGGCGATCTTGTGCCATTAGTCGGATTAATTCTAAAGCTTATGTACATAAGTATGTATTTTAAACCTATTTGCTCACACAGTTGCCGAACATAAATCTCACCAGATATTTTAAAACTTTTTTGTACAAGTGTAAAGCTTTCTACACATTGTAAAAAGTGTAACATAGTTTGTAGAGCCAGGAATATTATTAACACTAGCTTACCTACATACTGTAATAATGGATGTTTTAATAAAGAAATTTTAAACTGAATTGAATTGAGTTGGATCCACTGCTTAGCCCCCACAATGTCGTCTGATAGAGCAGGTGGTCTGCCTCGCGTCCGCCTTATATCTCAAAGCCACCATTGGGTCACTGCTTTAGTCTATCGGAGTTCATCTCTCCTTGCCAGGTGCCCTTCTACCGTTCTTCATATTTCATTATTGCTTCATAATTCTAATTATTAATTTTTAGTAAAAAAATAAGAACGTCAAGTGCGAGTTTCACTCGCGCACCGGGGATTCCGTTTAGACCTTGTTTCTTGGCAAATTTCATGATTCTCGCTCAACGGGATTAGCTACATCACTATAGGTTTTGGTCGCTTGCAAAAACAATTTTTATTTTCAATAAAACTTCAGATGTACTGTTTTTCGAATTTTTCCGTTTATGTGCTATAAAGCTTTGCTTCTTGCAAAATTTTGTTATGGCCCATACCACAAGCTGCACGAAGGTTTGTCTGGTACTCATAAATTATGGGTTCCACCTGATAGGTCTTCGTACAGAGCTCAACAACAATACATTTAGTGAGCTGCCACCAACCATCAGGCTGTAAGCCAAAGGGGGTGATTTGTTCAGCGAAAGCTCTATTCTAACGTCAAGTACCTACCAATCAAGTAGTGTCCAAATGCAGGAAATCAAGCACTTCATTTCTTTAAGCCGTCAAAATAAGCGCCTATAGTCAAATATTAAATTATTTCAATTCATCATCATCATCATCATCAGCCCATACACGTCCACTGCTGGACATAGGCCTCCCCCGTACGACGCCACAAATAGCGGTCCTGAGCCGCCTCCATCCATCGACTCCCTGCGACCGCTACAATTTCGTCGGTCCATCGAGTGGATGGTCTCCCATGTAGGGGGGGGATTTGCCATAATCACCACGCTTGGCAGGCGGATTGGTGATCGCAGTGTTGGTGTTTAAAAATACTCAGAAGGAAGCTGCTGCCCTTCCTCTGGTAGGTTCCCTTAGTCGGCTTTTACGACATCCACGGGTTGAGTTGGAGGGGTCGATATTCTATGCCGCGACCCCACGGCTTATTTAAATTAAAGTTAAATTATTATCAAATAATAAATTAAGTGATACCTAATTGATTTTCTCTTCACAATTTTTTTTCTACTAGCGGAAGAATTGGATTACAAACCATTAGCAAGTGCTATACCTATAGTATACCTACATATCCTTTTCCAGACAAATCAAGTACAAGTGGCGCCCCTCGAGTCGCTATCGGAGCTCCCGACGCTCCGGCCTAAGATGATGACGATAGGGCCCATGTTCCCCTCCGTGAATGTGATCCACGTGGGGGACCAACCTCACCATGTAAGTCTGCTGTGTTTAATTTAGTGAGTTTTCTAGTTCAACTTCAACTTCTTGGTTAATGGCTCTGCGTCTGGATTGACGCAATTCTGCCAGTGTCCGTCTCATGATAGCATCGCAAGCTTTACATATGGATTGCACATGTCAATTGAAAAATCAATAAATAATTACTCTCATCAATTATGTTTGTTAGATCAGTCAAAACAGCGTTAGTGAAACGAGAGTCAATGTAATGAGATAAATAATTGGTAAATACATAACTACATAGTTTTATCAGATTCATACAGAGAATACAAGGAGCCCGGGAAGTTACGATTTTACGCTACTGGTAACACCAGGAAACGAATTCGTCTTCTCATTCGCCGATGGCGATGATGACGTGGCAAGTGTCACCCACGTGACCATTGTGTCTCGGAAGACCATACCATGGTATAAGAAATGGTATGCTCTTCCGAGACACGATGGTCACGTGGGTGTCTCCAGTTTACGTGATCATCGCCATCGGCGAATGAGAAGACGAATTAGTTTCCTGGTGTTACCAGTAGCGTAAAATCTTAACTCCCCGAGCTCCTGTATGAATCTGATAAAACTATGTGGTTTTGTATTTCCCAATTATTTATCACATTGACTCGTGTTTAACTAACCCTGTTTTGACTGATTTAACAAATATATAATTGACGATTGTAATTTTTTTGGTTTTTCAATTGACCCTTATCATATCACGTTTGTTTCCCAACTTCTACCTACATTTTGTTGAAATTAAATGGCAACTGGAGAGCGACGTCACCTGGAGACGCTCCCGGAAGAGCAGACCCATTTTCTTGGATCATGGGACATACCTTACATTAATATCGACCGTTAGCTATTTGTAGAGGCAGAGATCCCTCGCGTCTAAATTACAAGTCTCGAAAGCAAGGTGTTAAAACTAAGACAAGTTAACTAGGTCTAACTTTACTACCAGTTACTGTTAAAACCTTCTTGAATAAACATTTATATATTTTTATTTAATGTACCATACAGTTTTCCATTCTTCCACAGATGACAACAATGACGCAAGCGCAGCCTGAGTACAGTATAAACAAACGCATCCGTCGTAGCGAGGTGGTGCTGCGACAAGCAGCGGACTGTGTGAGTCGCGGGCTCACCTTCCAGACAGTGTCAGAGCAGTTCAACATACCCATATCTACCATTAGGTGGGTAGACATAAATGAAATATGACAGATCGATTAATTCCAAATGAAATAATACCAACTCACTGTATTATCGGTTTCATTCCAGATTTTTCATGCAAAGAAAAGGAATATTACCGAAACGAAGGCGGGGCAGAACTACACAGGTCAGTTCAGATATCATCATTATTGTCAGCCCATAAATCGGTTCCCATGGTTCACAACTGGACATAGGCCTCCCCTAATGATCGTCATAGCGCGCTGTCTTCAGCTTGCCGCATACAGTATCTTCCTGCAGATTTTCGCAGGTCGTCAAGTAGGTTTAGATAAAATTTGTCAACGTTTTGGATAAATTAGTTGAAATTCTACCTAACTTAATATTATAAATGCGAAAGTGTGTTCGTTTCTTTCCACCGACTTCGACTTGATTTCTGGCATAGAGTTAGGTTGAAAGGATGGAGAGTAACATAGGCTACTGGATATAGAATCGATTGTAAAAAGTATCGTTACAAATAATTACACAACAATTTGTCTGACCTATTATAACTAATTATTAAAATTATTAATTAATTATATTCCACTTCATTTATTTTAAATCTCGCTAAAAATACATATAAAAATATTCTACAGTAAAAAATATATCAAAACGGTGGATCACCGGCCGCGAAGCTAGTCTCAAGCGGCCGGTGACTAGGGCTGCAGAGAGAGGAACTTCCTGACGATAGGCGCCGAGTCCAGGAGTACCAACTTTTGAATCTGACCCTTGATCCAACTTCCTAGCGAGTCTCTTAGTTAATTATATTTATTATATGAGTAATAAATAAATAATATTATTTTATATAAACATAAACGGAAAATTACAAACAAATTGGAACTAGTATTTACAATTGAAACTAATTGCAGACTGTTGCAAACAATCTACAGGTAGCTCAACTGGTCCATTATCAATACCAGTCGGAAGCGTCCCCAAGACGCTGGCTGCATTGCCTCGCTGTATGGCAATGCTATAGTTTAAATATATTTCTGTTCCAGGCCGTTTCATCATCAAGTCCGGAGCCTCCATTCCACATGCAACACTTCAAGCTGCCCCGCTCCGTCGGTCTTAAAGCTGATGATGACGATGATGACACTAACAGTTAGACCTCATCTTATATAGTAATTTTACCTGTTATAAATATGTGATTAATTGTTTTCTAGAATTGCTAGGCCGATTGTAAAAAGTACTCGCTTATTCCCAGTTGTTTTGTGCACAAGACACCTGGGACGAACTCTGTTTTTTTTTACATACCTTCTAATATTATAATTTGGAAAGAAATATTATGTCAACAAAAGCATTTATGAATTAAAATTTTACAAAAACTGACAATAACAGAAAACAACATCAAGGTACCGAATCACTTAAAACAAAAACTTGTACAGAACATAATTCCACAAGAACAACGAAAAAGGTTCAAATGAGAGTTTGAAAACGGATGAGAGACGAATTAAATGATAAATGAAAGCATCAAAACCAAAAATTGTTCCTAACTTCTACGATTTCCTCAAATGGATAATGCCTACCTACTAATTCACTAGTATTTAGGCATTTATTTAATATAACTTAATTAGTAGAAGCTCCCAGCTTACACCAAAATGCTATCTAGGGTACAGTCCCGCTTTTTTATCATCATCATCATCATCATCACCAGCCCATACACGTCCACTGCTGGACATAGGCATCCCCCGTACGACGCCACAAATAGCGGTCCTGAGCCGCCTCCATCCATCGACTCCCTGCGACCACTACGATGTCGTCCATCGAGTGGATGGTCTCCCATGTAGGGGGGGATTTGCCATAATCACCACGCTTGGCAGACGGATTGGTGATCGCAGTGTTGGTGTTTAAAAATACTCAGACGGAAGCTGCTGCCCTTCCTCTGGTAGGTTCCCTTAGTCGGCTCTTACGACATCCACGGGTTGAGTTGGAGGGGTCGATATTTGTTTTTGGCTTTTTTTATTCGGCGAGGAAATTCATCTACGAATAAACTGATCTGGGGGGGACCAGAATTATGTGGGACTCAACGCCCTGACGAGGACGTAATACCCACTAAAACCTCTCCGGTGAACCTCTCTCGCCATTTTCGCCGAACCACGGGAACATTTAAACCTTCCACGGCCCGATTGGCGTCCCCTCTTCCTCTCATATATGGCCGGCGAGCCCACAGTTCCACACACTCGCCGACACCCATTTATCCATCACGCTTGCTCCCCCCGATTGGGACACAGGCAGGACATACGCATTTGGAAACGCGAATGTCAACCTCTGTCTTCAGATGGGCATTTCAGTTGCCCCATACTACCAAGTGTGGGTCTCACATTTAGGGTACAGTCCCTCTAGCATGGGGTTTCTTGTCTATGGTAGAAAAGATAAAAATTACATCACTCTGTCATCGAATTCGTAAATTACTTGAAATTAATTCCTTCAACTTCAATAATGTACGTAATGTATGACGATACGATGTCATTATTGTCTATTCTACTCTAGAGAACAATCCCTGTGCTAAGGGGGCTGCAGACTAATATAATTATAAAATAATTTCCACCAATATCATTGATTTTGTATTGATTTACCTTTGTTTACAAAAAATATCCAGCATTCTAGAACACTATAGGTCAAATTAATTTATTTTAACGTAGATATAGGTAGGTACATGTAAGAGCGCGCGCCCATCCACGGCGACTTTTTGTAGCGATGCAAACGCGTTTCCATTCGTGCGTTAAATGTCGCCGTGTGGGCGCGCGCTCAAAGAGCACTTAGAGATGCAAAACATTTTTTATGTGAAATATTATTTAGGATGTGAAAACGTCTAAAAATAAGTGCTTACCTACATTATGGTAGGAGCAAATACGAGTACAAACCTATTAAAATTTGCTTAAAATATAGATGCAGAAATGATTTATTTTCATATATAGTAAGTAGCAGGCAGTAGTGATTTTACTATAGAAAGAATCTCAACCTATTATTTATTAACCTATATAGGAATCATTATTTAATTACTTAGGTAAGTATATAATAAAATTAGACAAGTATATTTATAGTAGGAACTTTCAAAAGATGAAAGGAAAATAAATGTATAATTTTGTAAATATGTATCTAAAAACAAAGAAAAGCCTCAAATCTGACTAATGTTAAATAAAATTGTTCTATAGAATTTTTTAAATAAGATCCTAAAAATTTTCGACTTAGACTAACGGAAGGGGATTTTTATTAAATTACCCCCGGTTTGAGGCTTACGCTTAGCAAAAAAACCTTAAATTAATTGTTGCTTAAATAGTTACCAAAGACCACTCCAAAGACCAAGATTTATAGAACACCATAAAACATGCTTAGAATTATTTAGCTAAAAGTAAACCTACCCTAGTGTGTTATACTTGATTAGGTTTACTTACCCAAGCTAAGCAGAGCTTGTGTTATGGGTACTAGATAACTGATATACTTAATATAATACTCTATATGTACATATTTAACATAGATAGATATTGTTTATTATACATAGAAAACATCCAGAACACCCTGATCTGCAGATCGTACAAATATTGGTACTGACGCGAGAATCGAACCCACAACCTCCTGCGTCGCAGGCGGACCTTCGCCCACAGCGCCACAGAGGTCGAACATAAAGTTACACACACTATTAAATAAGATTTATATAAAAAAGCCATAATGACGGATTTTTAAAAACTACTCCGAGATGTTTATAAACATCTTATCATTATCATCTCATACACGTCCTCTGCTGGACATAGACGACCAATGTGGCACTGTGGGCGAAGATCTGCCTGCGACGCAGGAGGTTGCGGGTTCTCCCGTCTTGGGACAAATGTTTGTACGATCTGCAAATATTTGTACCGGGTGTTTTGGATATTTTCTATGTATTAAAAATATCTATCTATGTTATATGTATAGTATTTTGTATATGAGTCATCTAGTACCCATAACACAAGCTCTGCTTAGCTTGGGGCTAGATGATGCTGCGTGGATTGTCCAGTATTGTTTTTAGGCCTCCCCCATACGACCCGCGGACCCTGTTTGGCAAACTTCACTGAACTTTCAAAAATGTATCCCACCCATAGAATACAGGACACAAATCTTATGAAAGGTACTAATATAAATAGATCAGGTAAATTAAGATACTGCATTTTTTGTAAATTCTGCCAAAGATTTTACGGTAAACACCATACCTAGGTAGGCCTATGTACATAAAATTTACCTACATTTTATGTACATAGGCACTTGGAAGGAAAGCAAATTGGTTTAAAACAAATATACTAAAACTACCTTGCAAATATAAATAATAAAGTTTAACGGGTTACGTACCTTCTCTCAAATTATGCTACCGCGCCCACACGGCTACTTTTTGTAGCGCACGCACCCCTTGCAACGCTCTTTCCCCCGATGTCGTCTGAGATGGTTGCACGTTTGCATCGAAACAGTCGCGATGCCGTCGCGTTTCCATCGCTACAAAAAGGTGGGCGCGCGCTATAAGTTAAATTCTAAGTTAGAGTTATTTTATATTTAGTTTTAGACTTTTTTAGTCATTTAAACGGCAGCTTTGTTATTTAATTCAGTTACTAGTTATAATTTGAAATACTTTGTTTTTTAAATATAGCCTTCTATATTTCAGTATTATACAAATTACCTACATCTTATTAAGTATAGTGCGTGATCGGACAAGGAGACCGTAAAATATTTATAGTTGCCGTATTAGGCCATATTTTCTGTCGACGTATATGTTGTCAATATTGGAAAATATGGCTTACCTAATTCACAAGATTTTTAATTATTTATTTATGTATGAATTGATTATTTTTGAACAATATTATTTGACACGAATTATTAATTTTAGTTTTGATATATTGTATTGTATTATTAATTCGTTTTGGAAATTAATTTTTGATGTGTATTTTATCGTACATCAATAAATAAATAATTAATATTTATTTATTGAAAATTTCACCAACGCAGTTTACACCAAAACATGGATTGTAGGCCATTTTTAAAAAATATCCTCTAAGTACCACTACATTTTAACATACAATTTGACTAGGTACATATTTCATTTCATTATGTATGTAATAGCTGCTGCCCGCGCCTTCGCCTTGTTTGTTTACACATTTTTGTTACGTATCGTATCTTACTTGTTTACGCAAATACGTCTTCATTTGATTGGATGACTTTGTTCAGGTAATATACCTACATAATGTATCATGTAGGTAGGTAGGTACTTATGCAGTAATGTACCTTCTCTACGAAATAAAAACATAATAAATTTATCTGTTTTTTATTCTCGACGAGCACTGTGACGTAGCGGATGAAGGTCCGCCTACGCAGGAGGCTGCGGGTTCGATTACCACCTCGGGACAAATGTTTATACGATCCACACATATTTGTTCCGGGTGTTTCGGGTTTTTCTTTATAGTAAAAAATATATCAGATTTAGAGTCAGAATCAGATGCAATAACTTTATTTCTTAGGCTCACAATTATATTACGTATGCATTGTTTAATATTTGTTTTCATTTATTTATTTCTCAAATAATTTACATTGTGTCGGAATGTTCACACGGTATTCGGTAATTATATTTATTGATTGGAAATGGTCCAACTAGGTAAATCCAACTTCGATAAAGAGGTCAGCCGACGAATCCAACTCGGATCGGCAGCGTTCGGGAAACTTCGCAATATCTTCTCGTCACTGATACCGCAGAGCTTCAAGACGAAAGTCTTTTACCAATGTGTGTTACCAGTGATGACTTACGGATCCGTGACGTGGTCGCTTACTATAGGCCTTCTGCATAAGCTCAAAGTCACCCAGCGAGCTATGGAGAGAGCTATGCTCGGAGTTTCTCTACGCGATAGGGTCCGGAATACGGAAATTCGTAGAAGAACCAAAGTTACCGACATAGCTCTCAGAATCAGCAGGCTGAAGTGGCGATGGGCAGGCCATATAGATCGTAGAACTGATAACCGTTGGGGAGTAAAGGTTCTCGAGTGGCGACCGCGATGCAATGCGAAACGGAGTGTGGGAAGACCATCACCATCGAGTGGGACTCGATGGACCGATGACATTGTAGCGGTCGCAGAGAGTCGTTGGATGGAGGCGGCTCAGGACCGCTATTCGTCGTTTGGGCTGATCATGATGACAGTCCCTCCAAACAGATGATTGTCATACATTATGGAGGGCATTGACCGTGCGGCGCGGTCCACTCGCGCGGAATGAACTCATTGTCAGTCTGTTTCGTGATTACGTATAGCACTTCCGTATGGGGGCGGGGACATGGCCATTGCGGCGACAATGACCGCAAGGTATGAAAGAGCGGTCGCCCTATTTTGGGATAGCTAAGTAGGTACGTAGTTAATAAGTTAATAAGGTGTCGTTTGACACAAATTAAAAATTGGGCAAAAATAAAAAATAGTTTGCGGCTTACTTTGCTTAGTGAAAGTTAATCTGTAGCAGCAGGTAAGTAACCTCCAGCGTTATTGTGCACTAATTTGACTAACACCCTGTATATACATACGTTGTTTAATATATTACGTATGCGTTACTGCTATGCTGAAGATTCTGATTTTAACTTGATATCTGGCTGTTACGTTGGGGTGTAAGGGGGCCCAAATAACATCTTCCGGGCCCCAAGCCAACCTCGCCTGCACGTGGTGCACCCTGCTGAACAACAAAAGGGGCCCTGGCAACTCTAAACTGGGTATTCCCAAAGAGGGTTGACGTTAGGCAGGCGGCCAGTCGTAAAAACATCATGCCAAACCCTTTACAACATGAACGTACGAGTGAAGGATATTAGTGACCTTGCTAGGGCGTACCCCCCAGGCGACGCGCAAACGCAGCACCCGGCGGATGTGGGAAGTGGATTAGGGTTGTTGCATCAGGGACGGATGCAACGTCAGAAGCGAGTCCAGGAAGTAAGAATGAGAATTGCAAGTTGGAATGTAGGAACGATGACTGGAAGAGGAAGAGAGTTAGCAGATGTTTTAGAAAGAAGACGAATCAAAGTAGCGTGTTTACAAGAGACAAAGTGGAAAGGTACGAAAGCAAAGGAAATTGGAGTGGGTTATAAATTTTATTATTGTGGAAGTGATGGAAAAAGGAATGGTGTGGGAGTTGTACTGGATAAGGAGATGAAAAAATATGTGACGGATGTTAAGAGAGTAAATGATAGAGTGATTGTGGTGAAATTGATAATACAAGATTTAGTGTTGAATGTAATCAGTGTGTATGCACCGCAGAGTGGATATGATGATAGGTTAAAAGAAAATTTTTGGGAAGATTTCGACGCATTGATAATGAGCATTCCTCAGAATGAGGATATCTATGTAGGTGGAGATTTTAATCGGCATGTTGGAAGAATGAGCGGAGAATATAAGAGAGTGCATGGGGGATGGGGCCTTGGGAGTAGAAATCAGGAGGAAGAGTCATTGTTACAGGCAGCCTCCGCTTTTGACTTAGCTATAGTGAACACTTTTCGTCAAAAGAAAGAACACCATCTGATCACATACAAAAGCGGAAAACACAGCACACAGATCGATTACTTTCTCCTGAGAAGAAACAAAATAAATTCGGTCAAGGACTGTATAGTCATACCAGGGGAGCCATTAGTTAGTCAACATCGATTACTTGTAATGGAGACTAAAAGAATAGTTAAAACAGCTATAAATAAGCCAAGGCCGCCTCCAAAAATTCAATGGCATTAATTATTAGAGAAAGAAGAGCATGCAAGGGAATTTCAAAAGCGAGTGGTTGATAAGATGTTAGAAATGAAAGGCATGGATGCACAATCAGTGAATGAATGTTGGAATGAAATAGCATCTTGTATTAAAAACGTGGCGAAGGATGTATTTGGAGAAACGAAAGGTAAAGAAAGAATAGATAAGGATACTTGGTGGTGGTGTGAAGAGGTACAAAACATTTTGAAAGAAAAGAAGAATGCATTTAAAGAATGGAAAAGCGTGGATGAACGGGATGTAACTACTAGAGAAAGTAAAAGGATAGATGACATGGAATGCCAGAGGAAAGCTAAGAAAGCTGTAGCTGTCTCTAGGGCGAAGGTACAGGACAAACTGTACCAATCTTTAAAGAGCCGGCACGGACAGAAAGACCTCTATAGACTTTCGAAAGCAAGAGAGAAGAATGCAAGGGATATTACACACATTAAATGTATAAAAGATGATCAAGGAAAGATTTTGACGAATGACAGAGATATAAATAAACGCTGGAAAGGATATTTTAACAGATTAATGAATGAAGAGAATGACTGGAGTGGAATATTAGAGAATCCACTTATTAACATAGGTGTGGTGGAAGAGATAAGTATAGAAGAAGTTAAGAAAGAGGTGAGAAGCATGAAAAATGGGAAAGCAGTTGGACCAGATGGTATACCAGTAGAAGTATGGAAGTTTCTAAAAGCAGATGGGTGGAAGTGGCTGACTTTGTTCTTCAATAAGTTGTTACAAGAAGAGGCGATCCCGGACGAATGGTGCAACAGTCTGCTGGTGCCCATTTTTAAAAACAAGGGTGATGTACAGGACTGTAACAACTATCGCGGAAGAAAGCTCTTGTCACATACTATGAAAATTTGGGAGAAAGTGATCGCGAGACGAATGAGAGGGGAGAGTGAGATAACCCAGAACCAATTCGGGTTTATGCCTGGTAGAGGGACTTCGGACGCCATATTCGCACTTCGCCAACTGTGCGAAAAATACAGATGTGTGCATAAAAACCTGCACATGGTGTTCGTTGACCTGGAGAAGGCCTATGATAGAGTACCCCGTGAGGTCCTGTGGTGGGCACTAAAAGAAAAGAGAGTGCCCGGGAAATACCTGCAGCTTGTGCGTGCGATGTACAGTAGAGCTCGTACTTACGTCCGATCTGAAGCTGGTGTCACCGATAAGTTCAATGTAGCTGTAAGCTTGCATCAGGGATCGGCTTAAAGCCCTTATTTGTTCCTCCTGATTGCTCCTGTATGTCCGATGCCCTAACATCGGACATACAAGAGGAAGCACCCTGGTGCATGCTGTTTGCTGACGACATTGTTCTTGTCGGGGAGGATGCAATCGAGGTCCAGAGCAGACTGGTGAAATGGCAGCAAAAATTGGAGAGTGTCGGGTTGAGAATTAGCCGGTCGAAAACCGAACAGCTGTTCCTCGATTTCGGCGGTGCCTCCATTTTTGCCAATATTGCCTTAGATGATGTATTCCTACCAGTCTGCTCCAATTTTCGGTACCTGCGTTCATTGATCCAAAACGTAGGCGAGATAGACAAGGGCGTCAAGAACAGGATAAGCGCAGGATGGATTAAATGGCGACAGGTCTCAGGCACTATATGCGATCTGCGAATGCCCCATAAGCTAAAGGGGAAAATATACAAGACCGTGATTAAACCTGTCGTACTGTATGGATCTGAATGTTGGGCAACGAAAGGAAAGGATGAACGAACTGTGCATGCAGCGGAGATGCGAATGTTGAGATGGATGTGTGGAGTGACAAGGATGGATAAGATATGGAACGAGTACATTAGAGGAAGTCTGAAAGTGGCGCCAGTAACGGAAAAAATGAGGAGGAACAGGTTAGGATGTATGGGTATGGGCATGTTATGCGGAGGGAAGAAGGTCATGTGACGAGAAGAGTGTTAAATTTAGATGTGGACGGAAACAAGGGGAGAGGAAGACCGAAGAAAATATGGATGGATTGTGTGAAAGAGGACATGTTTAAGAAAGGTGTAAGTACAGAGATGACGGCTGATAGAGGAGAGTGGAAGAAAAATACATGTTGTGCCGACCCCACCTATTGTGGGATAAGGGCAGGAAGAAGAAGAAGATCAGGCTGTTACGTTGCTGTCAGATTTAGTTTTCAAGAATTTTCTTTCATGACAAAAAATCTAGATCCGAGGGGCAAGTCTGGCAAGGCGTCATCGTGGCGTCGACGCCTCGATCACGTCTCGACTGTTGGTAGTCCGGTAGCTATCGTGGACGTGTCGAGTAGCTATCGAGCAGAGACGTAAGGAAAAGGTTCATATCTGAAACGCACCTCATTTACGAACCACTGATGTTCACCACCTGCCGACTCAAAGGCTGGAATAAGACATTTATTTGCTTATTTTATTGTATAACAAAATGAGTTGCCTATAAATTCTTAGTTTTTTTATTATATCGGTTTTCCTACATGTTATAATCACAAAATAAATAAGCGATTTTAGCGCCATTTTTGGGTAAAATAAAGAACTTCACTGTCTATGAACCTAGGGGGTAGTTGTAGTTGCATCACTAATAGATGGCGTTAGAGTCGCGATTCTTCAAAAATATTATTTACGCCTTATTTTACGTGCTCTCGGATTATTTATCACTTTATAACACTCCGACAAAAGTAAGGTACATACCACAAATTGATTTATGACTAAACATGGGTCACAGGTAGGTAGTGTAGGTATTTGTTTAGGTACCAGCGTAGTAACCTAAGAATGCTTAAAAAATGTGTTTTAGCTACTGATAAAACGACAAAAATCAAAATCTAAGTAATAAAACAGTCTATTGTAATTAAGGTAGGCATGGATCATGTGTGGAGGATCCACCATGTAAAATTGTAACATCTACGAATTATGTTAAAGCTAATTCAACAAACTCTAAAATAAGGTAATTCTTAGAAAACTAGCAGCGTTAAAATAATGCAAAAATAATATAGATAATAAACTATACTAAATCTTCATTTGAAATCAAGCGTAGCAATTTATTTTCTCATTTTTACTATGAAAAATGCAACATTTAACAAAATATTATTTTGTGATTGACCATAGAGAAAAAATATTTTCACGTCAATTCTTGTTTTTAAACTATTTAAATATAAATAAGTAAATCTTTACGTTATTAACGTCAGCATCATTCGGACTCGCAATTTTGACATTTTCCTAGAGATTTGGACATCTCCTCACGTTAGTAACGTAAAGCGATTAAAAGCGTAGTTCCACGTACGCACGATAGAGGCGCTGTACCAAATTGTATGGAAAAAGGAGACGTCTAGATCACGTCTCGTTACCAAATTCCGGCCAGACTCACGCTACAGAGCCTACTCTCGTTCACCTACTTAGTTATGCGACTTCAGTTTTGAGTACGCAATTCCCTATTAGGAGGCAGCCCATCCCCCTCTTCACTCTCATGAAGCCGTTCTCCCCCCACTCCGTGCCCCAAGAGTTTTTGATAATCCAGTACGGGACGCCACCCTCTGAAAACAACACCATCAGTTTCTGTCATTGCGGATTCTATGGTTTATTTTTAACTTATTTTTAATGCCTCTGTAATAGTTTTATATTGTATAGCTTAGGAGATGCGAAAACCGACTTTGGTGGACAACAAGTGCAACTTCGCATCTCTTTCTAAACTATACAATATAAAACTATTACAGAGGCATTAAAAAGCTTATGATAGGTATCACAAACTGGCCAAGGGATTTAAAAAAAATCCTTTGTAGCGTAATAATACGATAAATAGGAGGCATCGCTAGTTTGGGTCTGGGAACCGCCTTGAAGGCTATATTTTATCCGGGAAAACGCGTGCGAAGCCGCGGCCAGAAGCTAGTAAGAATAATATGTAATAAATAACCTATTATAATATACTAGCTGTGCCCGCGACTGCGTCTGCGTGGAATAGTGACAGTGTGATTTTCATACAAACTTTCATCCCTTTGATATTTTAACCTCTTGAGGGTAAAATTTGTAGAAACTTCAAATTACATTTTTATTTATATCTTATTAACCGCTGAGCCTTTTTTTACATTTTATAGGCTTGCGTTGTCGTCGTCCTTATCCATTCGATGGACCGACGACATCGTAGCGGTCGCAGAGAGTCGATGGATGGACCGCTATTTGTGGCGTAGTATAAGGGAGGCCTATGTCCTGCATTGGACGTGTATGGGCTGATATAATGATGATAGGCTTGCGTATGTCCGCTATCACACCTGATGGTAAGTGATGATACGGCCGAGGTTGTAGCACACTTGCCTAGAAGAATCTTGTTCACTCTAGCTTTGAAGACCTCCGGATAGTGGCTTGGTAGTGCTCATATACATACACGAGCGGCGAAGCGCCAACGGCAGAGGTAACTCTGCAGCCGTCGACTGTCGACGGCTGCCGTCGGCACTTTTCCGCTCGTATATATGATGAGCAGGTAGTGAACGGGCTGAGCCAGGCTGGGCAGAGAACGGGTTAAGCTGGATTGGCCCTGAGTTACCTTCTCCGTATCCGATTAGAGAAACAGCGTGGTTTTCTACGATTCCCTTACAGTCAGTTATAATTCGTCCATTGTATGATCCCAAACCGGTGGAGTCTAATGCTGTAAGTATGGAAAAATGTATTATAGCAACAACAAAACTGGACTATAGGAGAATCTGATTCTCATTTTTGTTCTAAAGCATGAAACTCGGGTGAAAAGCTAGTGTGTAGTTCCATGGAAAGAAATAGGGAACAAAATGTGTCGCATTTTGCTCGATGACGTCATGTTCCATGGAAGAATAATAATTAATGGGATCATAACTGACTGTAAGGGTCATCACATCAGTGCACTGCTACAGGGCTATTCTAACTTGATCGAAAAGTTTCCGTGACACAAATCCATGCGAAGGTAAAATATTTTTTCGCGAAATTCAATAATTTTAAGCACACTTTCCTCATTATACAGCGTGTTTGGACGCTGTATGATGTACACATACGATGACGCTGTATGCTGAGGGATGTGCGTAAATTTTTATTTTTTGACATAATTAAAAACAACTAAACTTATTCTACCGTCGACTACCCTTGCACAATTTAGCAAAGGTCCTTTCACTCACGATTAGTGAATATCTACAACAAAATACCGAGCTCCATAAAACATATTAAAAAAGATTCGGTCTTTCGTAACAAACTCAAAGAATACCTTATCTCTAAATGTTACTACTCCGTTGACGAATTTCTAAATGATAAATCTAATCTATAGCTGTTTGACTGCCTGAGTTAAAAATTGACATAGTACCTACCTACACAACTGTTTTGATTCTTGTAACAGACATGTCTATACTAAATAATCCAGATTACCCCGAGTGCGAGGGCTGTACTACATATGTATATATAGTATACACTGTAAATACAAAAACTTTAGAATTGGCTATATTTTCTACGACTTCTTTGTTTGTAGCAATAAATAGATTAAATACCTATTGCAATAATCTTAAGATGAATTGCTGCGCCCTTACAGTGTACATGTACTTACCTTTAAGCTAACTACCACCTAAGCTAAAACTATGTAAATGTATCTGTATGCAATAAATAAATAAATAATTCTTCAGCAGGTGCTGCTGCCCTGTGGATATCCCGACGCCTCTTACGATACCCGCGAATAGAGTTAGGGTAGTGTTATACGACGGCACCACTCTACTTTGTAATCCGGCTCCACGTAACTAAACATTGGCTCTTATTAGGGATAAATGTCATAATGCCCACTCAAATTTAATTCGATAAATACACATTTAATATTTTTTAACTTACTCTTTAAACAAGCTTTTATATAACCTAGGAGCAAATTGCTTGGGAAGACAAATCCAACGAACCCAAACTGGACGTGTTTCGTTTAGGAGTTCGTATAGCCACCTTCGGTTTCCATCATCAGACCAGCTCGCTGGTAATATGACATTGCATTGTCACCGAACTTACATAAGTATGCCAAATATCAGCTTAATCGGTTGAGGATAACAGGTCTAAAATTTAGTTGCAAGATTTGACCCGAACAAACATACATTGCAAGTTAATTAAAATCTTGTAAAAAGTATAGTCGTTTTTCATATTGTATTCAAAAGCCTTACCAATAGCGATTGGTCCAATCGTAGCCAAGAGGAGCTTTAGATGGCCATCACTGTCTCCGAGGTGAGAGTAAGCTTTGCAAGAGGTCGCTTTTACTTGAGTTTTAATCAAGTTGAATAGGCATCGTTGGTCCTGTGCTTTGTATGGATAGTCTTTTTCTAACTCTTGACCGCCCAGTTTCATTGTTGAACTGGGAAACCAAAAAATTATGTAGGTAGGTAGGTCTTCGATCACCGATACTAACTAGATTTTGGGTCAGCGCAACAAATAGGTACGTCTCAGTAAATAAAAGCGCACTGAAGTCCTGTCGGGTTGATTGGAGGCTTAATAGTAGTCCTGTCGAGTGCCTGCTGATGATGATAATTATTGTTTTGATCGTTTTAAGTGGTCTTTGACACGAGCTGCAAAGTTCCAAGAGCACTAAAAAACAAAAGAAAATGAAAATAAGTGATCAAAATATTTTTTTTTTATGTTAGAGCACGTAAAAATGCTTTTAATTGGTTGGCGGCGGCAGGCGGACATTCACCCGCGCCGCGCCAACAGCGATCCTAGTACACTCATATGAAGTTACTCCTACGAGTCCAGTCTTGTCGGAGCAGACTCGGATCGTGTAAATGCGGCTTAACGCCGTGACCGGGGCCCCGGTCCACGCTTTCATGAATGATGCCTTCGCCTTTATTATTACCTTCACTTTTATTATTAACCGACTTCAAAAAGAGGAGGTTCTCAATTCCTATGTTTTTTTGTATGTACGTTACGCGATATCTCCGCCAATTATGGACAGATTTTGAAAATTCTTTCACTTTTGTATAGAAAATGATCCCAAAGGGGTCCCATAAATTTTTATCCCCAGGGGATTAGTATTTATCCCGCAAAACTTAAAATAAATGAAAAAGTAAGAGAATTTGAAGTCGGTTTATCGTTTTTTAAAACACGCCTAATTATTTATTTATAGTTAGAGAAATAAATAAATTGTATAGTTACGATATGGCATTGTGCTCCATTCCCCCTCCACATCCATGTGAATTAGTATCGCAATCCACAAACTGTTGTTCGGACAGCTTTAGCAGAGTCTTGTGCTTCACGGTATATGCACCTTCGAGGAGCGCTGCTCAAGATGGTAAACAAAATGTTAGGTAGGTTACTGTAAGTAACCTACCTAACATTCTCTATCAGATCTATCAGATCAGATCTAAGATACAACATATAACAAAAAGAAGCAGAATATAAGATAGTAAATACCTTCCTAAGTTACATACTAAATACCAATAAGCTAGCTAAGCAGTTAGGCAAGCTAGGCAGTGGATAGATCGGCCACCGACTGTGTGCTCGTTTGTGTTTAAAACAGGTTGTAACGTCACACGGTTTGGGCAAGGAATCTCCTATGTCATAGAGAATCATGCCCCAGGCTATGTAGGACAAAAGATTCTATCTCAGCTTTATACTACCTCACATAAATGTTCTAAGGCTCACAGTGGGGTAATTTCTAACAAACAAGAGTGAATAGGTATCTTCTAAACCTTCGTGATACACCGTCGGCCACATCGTCACTTTCCATCAGGTGAGATTGTGGCCAAACGAAGGTCTATTGTCCATTTAAAAAAAACGGAGTGTTGGGAGACCATCCACTCGATGGACCGACGACATCGTAGCGCTCGCAAGGAGTCGATGGATGGAGGCGGCTCATGACCGCTATTTGTGGCGTCGTATGGGGGAGGCATATGTCCAGCTGTTGACATGTATGGGCTGATATGATGTGGAACACTCTGTTTACTACGAAGTAAAAACTATCGCAGATTCTTAGAATAATGGAGCGTATGGTTGAGTAAACTTACGGTACATAAGCCATATTCATCAACACCAAAGTTTAAGCCACGGTTGTGAAGGAAGATTTTTTCATCTCCTTGGCAGACCTGTCAGCAAATTTGTCGATACCTGCAACAGGGATTCGCAACCTTAGTTTCATGGAGATAAAATAGTACAAACTTACCTAGTAGGTAAGACGTATCTGAACTGGCCTGTACTATAACAACTCTATGATTAAAGTACCGCCACCCTTTAAGGTTCCTCTTTCTAGTCTGGTCAAACTATGTATATATCATGGACGCCGGAGGCATTAAGGATCAGGAGGTTTTGGAAGCTAAATGTTCTTGGCTACACATCGACTGTTATACACTGAGAAAAAAAATAGGTTGAATCAACCTAATTTTTAACCTATTTTTAGGTAATGGTCGGTCAACCTACAGTATTTGGTTAAAACTACCTACTGCGTTGGGTACTGTAAAATGCTCTGTTTTACCGAATAAAATAGGTTATTGTATCTAACAAGGTTATTGCATGTCGTTACATAATGAAGTAGGTAAATCACCGTAACCTATCATCATCACCGTGATCATAAATATGTATATAATCAGGTTATGTTAACCTTTTAATAGTTTTCGGAAACATATCAAGTAGGTTACGATAACGTCTTATGTAGGTTGTGTTTACCTAATTATTAGGTTTCGGAAACATATCAAGTAGGTAACGGTAACGCACTGTGTAAGTTGTGTTTACCTTATTTGAGTGTTGATGTTAACGAATAATAAGGTTTCGGAAACATATCAAGTAGGTAACGATAACGTGTTATGTAGGCAGTGTTTACCTAATTATTAGGTTTCACTAACATGTCAAGAAGGTAACGGTAACTTACGTAGGTTGTGTTTACCTAATTTGAATGTTAATATTACCTAATTATTAGGTAACGGGAACATATCAAGTAGGTAACTGTAACGTACTGTGTAGGTTGTGCTTACCTAATTTGAGTGTTAATATTACCTAATTATTGGGTTTCGGGAACATAACAAGTAGGTAGATGAAGCCTAGCTAGTAGGTAACGATAACGTGTTATGTACGTTGTGTTTACCTAATTATTAGGTTTCGGGAACATATCAAGTAGGTAACTGTAACGTACTGTGTAGGTTGTGTTTACCTATTTTGAGTGTTAATGTTACCTAATTATTAGGTTTAGGGAACATATCAAGTAGGTAGGTGAAGCCTAGCAAGTGGGTAACAATAACGTTTTATGTACGTTGTGTTTACCTTATCATTAGGTTTCGGGAACATATCAAGTAGGTAAATGTAGCCTAACCAGTAGGTACTGTTAACGTACTTAATTAAGGTTACCTTTACCTTATTTGTACGTTAAGGAAACCTAATAATTAGGTGTCTGATACCCAATCAGCAGGTAGCGGTAACCAACTTTGTAGGTTTCGATTACCTAATTTGTAAATTGCCGTTACCTAATAATTAGGTGTCGGGTACATAGCAAGTAGGTAGAAGGTACCTAGTCGGTATCGTAACGGTAGCATTCTTCTTGGGTTACATTTACCGTAATTGCGGGTTGAGGTTACATAATAAATTGGTTTCAGATATTATACCTAGGTCCTAGATATCCATCAAGTACATAATAGGTTATCAGAGTACCTAATATTTAACTGAATTTGTTTGGGATTAAAAACGGGTTTTAATCCCATTTGTTATCATCATTAGGTGTGTGCATGCATCTGGTATATAAATAAATATATACCAGACACACACACCTAATGATGAAGCAAATTAGGTAGTCTGTCCTATATAGTTAATGGACCACGAGGTAGCTTTAATATCGGAAACCAATACATTATTATAACATGAACCCGCAATATGGTAAATGAAACCAAAGTATAGCACCATCGTTACGTACCGACTAAGCTAAGCACCGTTACGTAACTTGCTATGTATCCGACACCTAATTATTAGGTATTGACAATTTACAAATTAGGTAAACAAAACTTACACAGTTGGTTACCACAAACTGCTGATCTTACTAATTAGACACGTACTTCTTAAATATCCATCAAAGCACAAACAAAGTAAATGCAACATAAGTATATTAACTATGTATCCAATATCTGATAACCTAAGAGTATCTGCTGACTTGTCAACACTACTTCCGTTACTTTATCTCTAAACGATTAATAAAAAGATTCAATTTTTATATTAAAAATGTTTTATTATTCTCGAATTTATGAGGTGCCTAAATAATTATTACAAAAGGCACTTAGATAATGTAGGTACACTTAGAAACTTAATTGTTAATTAGGCGGTAACTTTGTTTGGTAGGTACTTGAGTATTTTCTAACAATGAATTATATTGAACGAGGTAAGTACTAACTTAATTAATGTTATTGTTGAAATTGATTTGTACAAAAGCAATTTCATTCGAGCATGACAAGCAGCTATGCATATAGACGGAATGTCTAGCTAGATAGATCTGCTTGCGCATGATCGAATTATTTCCACAAAATAAAAACGAAAAGAAAAAACATAATCATCGAGAGCGAAACTAATTTTCCCTATGCGGAAACAAAAACAAAAAGTCTACAGTTTAAAATGATTTTGGAAGCTTAATGGCCTTTCCAATAGCTGGCCCTCTAGTCATTAATGTCTTTGAATCAATTGCCGTCAGGGCATTCTATTATATATATTTAATAGCTATGTTTGTATCGTTTTAGTTTTTCAAAATACATAATTATTCGAAACTAATTGCGAAACTAATTTTCCCTATGCGGAAAATTTTCCCTATAGGGAAAATTAGTTTCGCTCTCATTTAAAAATAATTATGTATTTTGAAAAACTAAAACGATACAAACATAGCTATTAAATATATATAATAGAATGCCCTGACGGCAATTGATTCAAAGACATTAATGACTAGAGGGCCAGCTATTGGAAAGGCCATTAAGCTTCCAAAATCATTTTAAACTGTAGACTTTTTGTTGTCAGGACATTTTATATCACAGTCGATGTGCACCCAAGAACATTTAGCTTCCATAACCTCCAATATAAATGGCTCGAGCAGGAGGCCGTAGGAACCTACAAGTTCGTTGGTATATATTACTTTATAACAATAAGAATAAGATAATATTTATTGTAAAATTGTGTAAAACATCAATAGGAAAGGTCTTGACATCTTATGTTAGTAAATAGTACCAACAATTTTATCCGTTTCGTACATACAATATTCTAACAAGACAATAATATAAATTGAACAGTTAGGTATCTATACCTACAGCGAATACCTCTTACATTATTTTACTCACGATTAACAATTATTACCGAGTTATCAAAAAACTCCTTTAAATTATAGTGTACGCTATTAACAAGCCATTTTCTCAATCTAGTTTTGAACATAATATTTCCATTATGTTGCTTTATGTCTAATGGTATGTTATTAAATACTTTAAGGGAGGCCTATACATATATTATATGTATAGGCCTCCCCCGTACGACGCCACAAATAGACGGGGGAGGCCTATGTCCAGCTGTGGACGTGTATGGGCTGATGATGATGATGATGATGATATGTATAGGTACTTTTATAAAACATAGTATTATTTATTTGTGGAATATTTAAGTTGAATTTATGTTTACTTATCAAGTTTTCTACTCTATTAGATTTACTTTAAAAAAAAGTTGAATTGTTCTTAAAAAATAACAGATTTCTAGAATATAAATACCAGTTAAAGTAAGGATATAATTTTCTTTGAAGGTATTGCGTAAAGACACAGTACTTTCTAAATTAAAGATGAGAGAAAACTTACCATAAACTGTTAAAGGATTCCTTCTATTCAGTTCCTTGCTTTCCGCGAGGTTTTCCTTGAAAATATTAAACCTCAACCTTTCTTCTTCAGCGGTATAGGTTTTGTTGTATTTTACCTTAAAATCGTTAAAATGATACTTAAGTTGTTCAATGTCTTCCACGTCGTACTGTCGCTGGACTGGACCAGGACCAACCGACGACCTGCGAAAGGCAAAGTATAAAGATTGGCAACAACATGGCTCTGTAGCTAGGACTAATCTAAGTCGCTAGTTCTGGTCTTCTTTATTTATACTTTGTACCTACTATTTACCATAGTTTGTTATCAGTAGGTACCTAAAGAATTCAGAAAATTAAAAAGTGTGTGCTGATAATTAAAATTGGTATTTTATCTATAATTAATTTGATTCTTTAAAAAAAACTAAGTACCGTTGGATGGAGGCGGCTCAAGACCGCTATTCGTTAGTGTAGTATTCGTTTTGTGGGAGGCCTATGTTCAGCAGTGGACGTGTACGGGCTGATGATGATGATGATGATGAAATACCGATTACACATTCTTATGTATTTACGCTGTTTTTTAAGTTTTTCGGAACAAACACGTACCTACCCTCGTGAATAATTTATTATGGGACCACCTCGGGATCATGCTCCATACAATATTTACAAATAGATCCATAATTGATAAAGCAATTGACTAACGGCCGAACAATCCTGCTCTTCTTTTATTATCCGTCTGTTAAAAATACTTAGATGACAGAATTTTCCAAATCAACAATTATCTTTACTTACACTATTGTGTAATAATTATGTCATTAATAGACAATTGTGTAATAATTATGTTATTACGTGATAATTATGTTATTAGTACACAATGATTGCGATAAATTATACCAACTTGTACCTTGTGTACCTATATAAATTAGCGCGCAAAATCAGCTATAGGCCGACCGTAACTAGCCTATCCTGGCAGGATTGGCTTAGGATCTTATTATTAGGTTGGTACTTAGTAAGTAGAGAAAACCTAGGTAAAAAAACATACTTACCTAGGTATGCGATATTACAGCGCACCAAACCTAAAACCAACATCTCTAGGTAGAATAGTTTTAGCATAATAATGATGTAGTTGATAAGTCCTTCATATTTACATTGTCGCGACTCGCGACTACACGGCACGCGCGACCGCTTGCCAAGAGCGCAGGCTGCGCTCTGCGTGCGTCAGGGTTGCCAGGTGTCGAATTCTTTTCCTCGTACCAGGGATGCCAAAATCTCGTACTTTCATAACATAATCTCGTACAAGTTTAAAGTTTAGAAATCTATTAAAATCTGTGTTTTAAACAATGTTATATCTGGTTCCGATTATGTGATTATAAAAATGAGGTTGGTTCTATCAAATTAAACGAATACTACTGTACTTATGTGTGGCAAATTTTAATAATATTCTTCTAATCTCTTCTTCTAATCAAAACAGATCTTAGTTACTAATAGTACATTATAGTAATGGTAAATTATTTTCTCTTAATATTAATATATATTCACATAACATTATCATAGCGCCTGTGTGCCCCGAAGGGGTAGGCAATGCAGAGGTGGTGATTAATATTCAATGTCTGGGATATTAGTGAAATCGTCTTTGTTTTTGGGGTATAGGTTTTCAGCTGTCATTCTAGAATACATTTCCTCAGACGGCTCAAAATTTATGCAATTCCCTTTACGATTAAGGCCTTTAGCACTGTCAGCCGCTAAAAGCGTACCATTCACCGTATCTGTAATAAGACGATTTCTGAGGTCTGTCTTAATTAAATTCGTTTTACTGAAAACCCGCTCACAGTCTGCATTTGCATGAGGCAACGTTAGAACTTCGAGGGCAAAACTGGCCAATTCAGAGAAATCTTCTGTTTGAAGTAACATTGCCCAGAACTTATCAGGCTCACTAGTATCTTGAAGCCGTTCTGGGTAGCGAGCTTTTGCAATAGGCAATCTTCTCCATTGATCATCTATCTGTTGTTTTCGATTATCATCAAAAGATGCAATTATGCGCGGCACGACTTCCATAAGGGGCATCAATGTTGGGAACTGATCTCTGAAATCGTTGGAGAGAGCTGATGCTGGTCCTAGAGCTTGGAGTTTCGACAGCACAGGGTCTTCCATGTCGTAACGTTTTTTTATTTCTAAGGCACCAGTCCTGAGAAAATTTCTGCAACATCTGAAGAATAATGCCTTTTTTGCGGGCTGCCTAACCACATCAACGTGTTTCAGCATTTCGTATACTTTAATGCCGAGATACATTCCCTCGTCATGTAATTGGAATTGGTTATTTTCAGGGTCTTTCTTCACTTACATTCGGCTGCATAACATATTCTCGTTTTAAGTAACGCAGAAGGATTTCTTGATACAAGTCGCGAATTCTCTCATGCAGTTTGTGAATTACCACTTTTTCATTTTGGAACTCCAGATTGAATTTGGTGAACAAAGGTAAGGACCAGTCCAGAAAACAAAAATATAGCTTGTGAAATGGATCACACAGCTTTTCTAAGATGGATATCGCTCGATTTTTCACCTCGGCTTTCACTTTGTGGATTGGGTTCGTAGTGAAATCAATAAAGAATAAGCGCAGCGCTTCCCATTGCTCTAAGATTCTTGTGACAACTGCTGTTAGGGAAACCCATCTTGTTTGAGACGGTTTCAATATTTTATGAGGCTCAACATCGACAAAAGATTGAAAATTGCGAAAATCAAACTGTCTTTTGTCACTGTTTTTAAAAAAGCTATATATGTCGCGCGCAAGTTGTTCTACAGATTCTGGAACTTCCTTACAAGCCTGGCTTGCACATAGGTGAGCTGAATGGCAAACACATTTTGAAATGACAATCCCTGGTAAGTCGCGCAACAAACGAGTTTTGACTGAGTCATTATTGCCCATCATAACGTTACATCCGTCCGAACCAAAACCAATCATGTTTGCAAGTGGCACATTACGACTGATAAAAGAATCTACCAGCGCTCTGTATATATTTTCAGCGTTCGCTGTAGGAACTTCATCGGTGCCAGTTTCAGTCTCTTTAAAAATCTTATACAGTTCCCAGAATACGCTGCAGATTTTCTGAGCATCGACGTCAAAATAACGTACCACAACACAAGCCGTTTTGATCGTAGAAACATCTGTAGTCTCATCAGTAAGCGCAGAAAACTTAGCTAATTTCAATTTAGTCGCCAAAGCAACTTTGTGTCCTTCTCCAATAGCGTTTTTTACAACGGCTGTGATTTTGGTACGCTTCAGTTCAATTTCTTGTACCAATTTGGAATCAGGAATAATTTCTTTTAATAGATCAGTCAAGTGGTCGGCCACAGAAAAAGCAATATTGTGTTCTGCAAAAAATGCAGCCAGTTTTATTTCAGCTCGGTCCATTTGTTTATTTTTTGGAGTTTTGCCCGTCTTGAAACCAAATGATGTCAACTTTTGGCATTGTAGACCCGATGTACTAGGTTTGTTTTTCAAATGTTTTTTTGATTCGGCATGAGTTTTCAGATTTGTGATTTCAGCAACCAGGGAACTTGCTGGACAGAATGAACACTTCGCTTTCTTAGGATTACTAGGATCTGGTTGTAGCCAGTCACGAAATATCGGATGTTTTAACCACTCATCACAAAAGGTTTGCGTACGATGTTCAAAAACCGTGTCACCTGTTTTTTTTGCAGTCCATCCTCCCTTTTTAGTTATTAAAGTTATTAAAAAAAAGTATTCACTGTCACTACTCATTATGTCAAAGTAACCATTTAATAATTAGGGTGAAATATCAAAATGCACTGGTGGAACTCGACAAACAACAACTAATGAGAGTAATTAATAAGTAATAACATTGCCCTACATGTTGTCTAAAAGAAGAAAGAATGCAATGTTTACATTAGTGCGATAAGGACGAAAACAAAGAAATATATCTTGTGGGGATTCCCCTCTAGATGTATTTCTTCGGTCAAAGACTATATGCTTTCATTTAGTGACAACTAGTGATGAGGTAGTGAATCTAGTGATGTGCCGAGTCGTATAATATGACGTGGAGTGGATAATAATTTTATTAATTAGAATCTTTTTGGCTGGGAAAAATGTAAAAATCTCGTACAAAAGTGTACGAGATTTTTATTAATCTCGTTTCTCGTACATGGACTGTAAATCTCGTAAATGTACGAGATTTCTCGTACGTCTGGCAACCCTGGCGTGCGTAAAAATGTAGCGGGGAGTATGCGGTTGGCGCGGGGAATAATTTTGACTCCGCCCGAATGCTCAAGGTCCTTGGCCCATACAAGCACCTTAACTGGCGTATCTCCTGCGCGGTAAGAAGGGAACGGGGGGAGATGTTACCGTGTGGGTGAGAGGGGTGCGCGGAGCAGAGAGGTCACGCACGTCAAGCGCGGCAGTGCGCTGGCGGTGCTCGCAGCGCGCGGTCGGTATTTTTGTTACAGACGCTTGGACATAAAAGCACAAGGTAAACGACTTGCCAAGATATATACCAAGATGAATCGCTCATATGTTTTGCAAAAAAAAAAAATTAACAAGCAAGCTAAACAAATAGCATACAATGTATATTGCTTTTTTAAAGCCAGAAAATAAGATCATAGCTCTACGGAGCATCTTGAAGACGTAAACATAATTGTTGCTAAAGCTACCGGACTCTCGGCGACTACCATAAGTAAAATAATAAAAGAAGGAAATGAACTGAAAGATGAACAAAGTCATGTAAATTTTAACCAACAAAAAAATAAAACAAATCCGCAAGAAAAAAATTGAAGTAGACAGTTTTACAGAAGGCGTAATTAGAAGAAAAATTACTCAATTTTATACGGTTTTTAAGCAGGTTCCTACATTAAAAACTTTGAATGCGAAACTCAGAGAAGAAGGAATTTTAAATTGTGGCCGAGAATATTTGAGCACATTGATTCATAAACTTGGCTTTCGATTTAAGAAATGTCAGTCTAAAAGAAAATTACTGATTGAACAACAAAACATCGTATCGTGGCGGTGGCGTTATCTTAATGCGATAAAGAAGCGAAGGAGAGACCAAAGAAACATCGTTGACCTTGATGAAACATATGTCAATTCGTCTTTAAATGTACCGGCGAGTTGGCTATCCAATGAAGAACGAGGGGTGCTGTCGCATATTGGCAAAGGGCCACGTTTAATTATTGTACATGCTGGAGGACAAGGCGGATTCATCGATCGAGCTCTTTTAATTTTTAAATCTAAAAGCAAAATCGGTGATTATCATAGCGATATGAATTTTGTAAACTTCAGCAAATGGACTAGAGAAAAGTTATTGCCAAATTTACCGCCAAACTCCGTTATCGTAATGGATAATGCCTCATACCACTCGGTACAGGAGGACAAAAAGCCTACGATAACATCCACAAAAGCCATCATGCAGGCCTGGCTGCAAAGACACAATATGCAATTTGATATGTCTTTAAGAAAATGTGATTTGTTGAACTTAATCAAGCAACACGGATCAGAAAATGTGTACAAAATAGATGAAATTTTGAAGGCGGCAGGTCATGAAGTCTTAAGACTGCCTCCATATCACCCAGACTTGAATCCCATCGAATTGGTCTGGGGCGATATCAATGGGCAGCTCGCAAAAATTGAAATTGATGCAAATTTAGACAAAAAGAAAAATACATTGGAACAGTTGTTCCCCGAATTTTCTGTAGAAAAATGGGTTAACTGCGATAAGCATGTTTAAACTATGTTAAATGAATACTGTCAGCACGATCGCATCGTTGATGAAGAGATGGACCGATTTATAATTAATTTGCAAGATTCTGACTCAAGCTGCACAGACAGTGAAGACGATTCAAGCGATATGGATATTAGTGACGATTAGTCCTACATAACTTTAATAACTTTTATCTGTGGTTAAATCTATACTAATATTATGAAGAGGAAAGATTTCATTGTTTGTCTGTTTGCATTGAATAGGCTCCGAAACTACTGAACCGATTTGAAAAAATATTTCACCATTAGAATATTTCATAAAAGGAGTTAATTGTTGTTTTATTATTTCGTACCTAAGAAGCTGTTATTAAAGTAATTGTAAAATTTGCCAACAATGCCTATCTCGAGGTATGTCTTGGGATTATTGACTCCGTGTGAAGCGCTACCCGCCCCCGCTCCCTTCTTACCGCGCAGAAGATACACCAGTTAAACGGTCTATAGCGTAAGGTTTACTCTATACTCTATGACAGTGAATACATCCCGACCAATATAGTCACTGATAAAAATAGGTTATTTCAATCACGTTCAAACGGTCACGCGTTCGTTACTCGGCTCCATAGAATGAAAATCGTCAGTAGCGAGTTTGCGTTGACGCTTTAGTTGACGCCGCCGACCGCACGCTCGTTTTCCCGCCAAACGCGGGACAACTTAGGAGGCCATTTCCGCGCGTGCGCACAACTGACCGGATAACATGTCTAAATAAATCAAATATCGACTGCCCAAATAAGTACCTACACTATCGAAACTGAAATTTGGGATTTTTATTTTCTTAAACGGCTTATATGTGTTTATATGTACCTACTATGATTATTAGATGAGAAACTTGTGCTTTTCATTATTTTCCCCAATTGCCTTCTATTGAAAAATAATAGTGAAATTATTTTCAAAATCTGTCCATAAGTTGGCGTAACGATCGAACATAACACACATACAAAAACAGTCGATTTGAGAACCGCAACCTGAAAGTCGGTTGAAAATAGAAGAAATATAATTGCTCTCCTCTTGAAGCTGCGAAAAATCGGTGTTCCACAGCTCCTTTGCAGCTACACAAAGTCACCTGCAGCAGCAACTCGAAAGGACACCTGCTATTGGCCTCCAATCAAAAATTACTAAAATTCTAAGGAAACTACAGCATTTTAAAAAAAAAACCATATTTTCTAAAATATGATAAAGATACCCTTTACGCGGTGTACATATACGCAGTACAACTAACTCGCGTTATGCCTAAACGTTATTTACAGTTCTCTTTCGGCCTCACTATCTGTTTGCCTGAGTGCTATAGGACTGCTTAGCTTAAAGACAATTTCGCTCGCTAACTATAAGCCTAGGTCTTACATAGCCTACATCGCGTTATGCCTAAAATATGCCACCAGCGACAAGTTACCAGCGGAAAATTAATAGTAAAATGTTATGTGCCTAGGTAATTTATTGCAATTATTTGTACCTACAAAATAATTAATCATTAGATATGTTGAAAACTATATCAATATATTCTGGTATGTTTAGAGATAAAACTGCAATTTTTATTTTAAGCAATTACTTTTTAATTTCCCGGATTCCTTACTGTTATCAAACTATAGTAAAAGTATATAAAGAAGACAACTTAGATTAGTTCTAGCTAGTCCTAGCTTACCTAAACATACAATAATGTTGTTGCCAATCTTAATTCTTTGCGTATCGCATTTGGTCCTGGCTAGTCCAGTCCAGCCAGAGTACGACGTGGAAGATATTGAACAACTTAAGTATCATTTTAACGATTTTAAGGTAACATACAATAAAACCTATACCGCTGAAGAAGAAAGGTTGAGGATTGATTACTTCAAGGAGAACCTGGTGAAAATCAACGAGCTGAATATAAAGAATCCTTTGGCAGTTTATGGTACGTTTTAAATATATATAAAACATGAAAGAGGGCGCTGCAAGGGTGGAAGGGATAAATATAGGTAGTCATTTGGATTGGATACCATGTCCAACTATGCACGGTCCACGCTATTTTATTATGACATACGAGTATGTATATAAAATCGTAGTAAAGTTCGTAAATTATGAATTTTATGAATACGCATCGTAAATTAATATTTTTTTGTAAAAGTATCAAGATGATTTTAATCGATATATTTAGGATGGCCATATAACTCGATAGTGGCGCCTTCATTAATTTATATAGGTACTTATTTGCCAGACAATTTTCAGATAAATGAGGTATTACTTCTTCAAACTTATTATTGAGTGCCAGTGTTGAATACTTACCTACTAAGATTGTTGGTTGTAAGCACTTCCTTCATAGAATACTGGCACCAGGCACTTTATTGGATTCCGTAAGCTTTCGTTAGCTAGATGTCAGCGGTTGGGTGCAAGGTGTTGCGCGCCTCATCAATGCCAGTGTGGTACTGTTGTCACGCATTATCGTGTACTAGGGCTGCCGGTCGGATATGTCGCCATGCCAGCCTTAACGACATCAGCGTGGGGGGCCTCTGTCATCGCTAACGTACAGCTATTCTCGAACCGAATGGTCTGTTGCGTGACGATGGTAAGAGGCCCGACGGTATGACATTAGTCCCTTGGAAGCTGGGGAGGCCTATTGTATGGGACGCTACATGTGTCGACACACTTGCGCCTTCCCATCTTTCGAGGACATCCGTTAGGGCTGGTTCGGCGGCAGATTTGCAATTGCGAAGCAACGCGTGACCCGAGAGCTGGAGAGTATTTGGCGCAGCGCATTAGCATTGCCATACAGCGAGGCAATGCAGCCAGCGTCTTGGGGATGCTTCCGACTGGTAGGTATTGATATGGACCAGTTGAGCTACCTGTAGATTGTTTGCAACAGTCTGCACTTAGCACAATTGTTTTAATTGTAAATACTAGTTCTAATTTGTTTCTATTATTTGATTGTTATTTTCTTGGTCAATAAAGCATTAATCATGTACTATTTTACCTTTATGCTACTAAGTTTGCGAATCCTTGTTGCAGGCATCAACAAATTTACTGATTGGTCTGCCGAGGAGATGAATGTCCTCCTTGGTTTCGGTGGCGCAAGCCTTGGTGGTGGCTATGGTTCATGTTCCGTAAGTTCAATTAGATTTTGGTTCCACCCAACCACATAATATGTATTAGGAATGCTAACACATCACTCAACCAAACGCTCGATTATTCTAAGAAGCTGTGCTAGTTTTCTTTTTAGGGGATCAAGACACTGCCACGCACCACGCTGCGTGTTGCGTGAATACGTCTTCTAACTTTGCTTGTAAGTATCTCCGTTTGTATAGAAAACACGCACGCACAGTCCAACACACAGAGAACGCGCGATCAAGCGGATCCCGCGCTCAAGCGCGGATAAACATGCAATCACGCGCTTAGGTGCGGGGCGGACGCAAGGCATGGCACACCGCGTCCCACAATACCGTGCGCGACGCGGTGTGAAGGGTTTTGAATGAAATGAGTCAGATCAGCCGTGAATCCACAAAAGGCAACTAAGCGCGTGAGTGCGTAAAAAAACCCGCATGATAATGCAGATTCGCACTCCCGCATGTACGCGCGTAGGTGCGTTTACACGCAAAACGGAGCGTCATGCGTGGCAGTGTATTAATCGCCTTACTTCGTTAGGCAAACTTAGCAAGGTATTATGGTGGTCACTCGTGAAAACCAATGTTCCTATTAATCTGCACTGTTTGATCGATATAGATACAGCTTTTTGTAGAATGTGTGGAATTTATTGGCGACTAGCTGCTGACCGCGCCTTCGCCCGCGTTTTATCGGGATACAAATAGCCTATATGTTATTCCAGGCCCCAATATATACATACCTATACCATTTCAGCCTAATCGGTTCAGTAGTTTTGCGTGAAAGAGTAACAAATATCCATACATCCATCCTTACAAACTATGATATTTATAATATTAGTAGGATAGTAGGAAGGATATATAGTAGGATGGTTTTTAGCTAAGTCAGGTGTTTATTCACCAGGAGACATTGCAATCAAAGTTATAATGAAAAAAAAAAAAACATATATTTAGGTATATCCAGAACGATTGTTGACGATGATTTGATCGATTATAATCCTCTCTCCTGTAACACAGCTACATTGTAGCTACCACAGGAGACAGTGTTACAACATTATTGTCAAACATAATTTTGAAATAAACGTTTTTGTATTTTTGTATAATCGATCAAACCGTTCTGGATATAAATGTTATATAAATGACTAGCTGACCCGCCAAACGTTGTTTTGCCTTCAACCCTTATCACTTAGGGGTATGGAAAATAGATAGTAGCCGATTCTCAGACCTACTGAATACGCATATAAAATTTGGTAAAAATCGGTTAAGCCATTTCGGAGGAGTACGGTAACTAACATTGTGACATGGAAATTTTATACATAAGATATAGTTGTGTCATACATAATTATGTATGACACAACTTTCTGTAAAAGGTAAGTATGGGGTTTATTGATGATGGTTCTTGGTTATGTTCTAGGTAAGGTGTTTAATCATACCAAGTTCCTTTTATTACGAAAAAAGCTCTAACAAAACGAATTTGAAATTTGTAGGTTGGCGTCGCCACAGACATCGAAGCAGCCTCTGCCCCCGACGCCATTGACTGGCGCCAAAAGAACGCCGTCGCGCCGGTCCAGGACCAAAAAATGTGCGGCTCCTGCTGGGCCTTCAGCTCTGCTGGTAAGTTTTATTTCACATTAGCTTCTTCCCGCGGTTCCTTGTCCGGGATAAAAAGTTTTCTAATGATAACTTGCATGGTCAGTTAGTGGGTTACTCCGATGGTGGCTAGGCGAGTAGCCTTGTATCAATGAGCTGCCGCCCTAAAGGCTGAGAATTGACCATCCAAAAAAAAATTGTTCCGTAAATATACGCTACCAGCGATTACTGGCAGTGACATATCTAGTATCCAAACTACCATATAGCAATGCGGCTGTGGCCAAGTTTTTTTTTATTTCGCATTGTGATTTTCGTTCCACCACGGTCATGGTAGGCCTATTGTGATCGCCACTTCATGCGTTCATCCGTGGAAGCTGCGGCGTTCATTCCTAAATTCGCCATTTACCACTCGTTTCAGTTGCTAAGAACTGTAGGATTTTCTTGGAGGTGGTCTCGCAGCTTCGCAGCTGATGTGGCCGTAAAAGTACCTAACTAACCTAATATTTGGTGTCCATCTTTACAGCGGTTCTCGAAGGGGCATATGCCGTGAAGCACAAGACTCTGCTGAAGGTGTCCGAACAACAGTTTGTGGATTGTGATCCTCAGTCCCGCGGATGTGATGGGGGATGGCCGCACTGTGCCATATCGTAACTATACAATTTCATTGACTACCTACCTAACAAAAATTCTACTAATATTATAAAAGCCGAAAGTTTGTGAAATGTGAATTTTATATTTTTCATCATCATCATATCATCCCATACACGTCCACTGCTGGACATAGGCCTCCCCCATACGCCACAAATAGCGGTCCTGAGCCGCCTCCATCCATCGACTCTCTGCGACCGCTACGATGTCGTCGGTCCATCGAGTGGATGGTCTCCCATGTAGGGGGTTTTGCCATAATAACCACGCTTGGCAGGCGGATTGGTGATTGCAGTGTTGGTGTTTAAAAATACTCAGAAGGAAGCTGCTACCCTTCCTCTGGTAGGTCCCCTTTAGTCGGCTCTTACGACATCCACGGGTTGAGTTCGTACGCCGCCGCGGCCCCACGGCTAACGGTATTTTGTTACCTGATCTTCAAAACTACTGAATAGATCAAGATTACGTACATTAAAAACATAGTCTAACTTGGATAATAGGCTATATAGGTTACCGGCGATTAGGCCGCCTTTTGTACTGTATTTATTTGAATTTTAGATATAAGAGTTTTTAAATAATTTTAATAGGTACAATAAAGTGTTCATTCTTTTATTCATACCGAAAATAACCGTCCGAAGCCGCGGGTAGAAGCTATCACAATAATATTATAAATGCCAAAATTTTTGAGTATGGATGTTTGTTCCTTTTTCACGGAAAAGCTACTGAACATAATGTGCTGGGTACCTATGTATGGGTGTAGTTTGGGACCTGGAATAACATATAGGCTATTTTATGCCGATAAAACGCAGGCAAAGGCGCGGGCAGCAGCTAGTAAATTATAAAAGCGTGGACCCGCCCCGCCTAGTGTTCCAATTTTCGGTACCTGCGTTCATTGATCCAAAACGTAGGCGAGATAGACAAGGGCGTCAAGAACAGGATAAGCGCAGGATGGATTAAATGGCGACAGGTCTCAGGCACTATATGCGATCTGCGAATGCCCCATAAGCTAAAGGGGAAAATATACAAGACCGTGATTAAACCTGTCGTACTGTATGGATCTGAATGTTGGGCAACGAAAGGAAAGGATGAACGAACTGTGCATGCAGCGGAGATGCGAATGTTGAGATGGATGTGTGGAGTGACAAGGATGGATAAGATATGGAACGAGTACATTAGAGGAAGTCTGAAAGTGGCGCCAGTAACGGAAAAATGAGGAGTAACAGGTTAGAGTGGTATGGGCATGTTATGCGGAGGGAAGAAGGTCATGTGACTAGAAGAGTGTTAAATTTAGATGTGGACGGAAATAAGGGGAGAGGAAGACCGAAGAAAAGATGGATGGATTGTGTGAAAGAGGACATGTTTAAGAAAGGTGTAAGTACAGAGATGACGGCTGATAGATGAGAGTGGAAGAAAAATACATGTTGTGCCGACCCCACCTAGTGTGGGATAAGGGCACGAAGAAGAAGGATCAATCATCACGCTCATCATGGCCGGGAGATTTGTCAACGGTCATTTTATTTAGGGCCAATCTTACCTGCTTTGCAGTAAAGCAAATCGATAACGACGGTTCTTTCCCCAGACATTTTGGTCCAGCAATGGAGAGAGGGGATCCTGTCGAGGAGCCAAGCGGGGAGTGCAACTTAAAATGCTCCATGAATAGCTTACAGATTTGTACTGGTTCATTCTCCCCGTCTACACTCGCTAATGATAGCTATGCAACCAATCATATTTTTTTATTATTATTATTGCATTTCTGCACACTATTATAATATTTATTTATTATTATTATTATTAAAAAACCAGCCGATATGAGCGGTAAAAATGTATGATCCACCATTGCCCGTGGCATTCCTTCCTGTGAGAGTTTTTACGAGCGAATATGCACATATGATTTTTTGTTATTAGGTAGGTACCTACCTACCTGCCTACCTATCTATATAATATTCTTGCTTCCCAGCATAAACATGCAGGAGGGCGGTCAAGAGCTAGAAGCAGACTATCCATACAGAGCAAAGCAAGCGCACCACTGCAAATTCAACAAGAATAAAGCTCAAGTGAAAGCGACCTCTTGCAAAGTCTACTCTAAAATCGGAGACAAAGACGACAAGCTGGCAAGCCTCTTGGCTTCGGCTGGACCGCTCTCTATAGGTAAGATTTTTTAAAACACGAAAAACGACTATATTTTTTCTAGAAAAAAAAATGCCCGTAAGGTTTACGACTTTTATCAATTTACTAGCTGACGGGCCCGCGATTTCATTCGCGTTGACTTTAAAAATATGTACCCAAACTAATGTCTCCATGCAAACTATCACCGCCAAAGTTTTACAGCCACCATTTAAGATTTTAATGTTATCATACGAAAACCTATGAATACCATTTCTACCTTCTTAGAATACTTATTTCCAAGAATTGCCTTTTATTTTTTGCTGCTTCAGTCGCGTAACTTGTATATATATATCCATATAAAGGATTTTTGTATTATTTTTTTATCTGGGCATGGTATGGTAGTATATTAAAACAAGACACGATCTTCGGAGACACGATCGTCAAGTGGGTGTCTCTTGCTTACGTCATCTTCGCCATCGGCGAATGAGAAGACTACTCTGTTTCCTGGTGTTACCAGAAGCGTAAAATCGTAACTCCCCGAACTCCTTGTACCTCCTTCCCGTGGACGTCGTAAGAGGCGACTAAAAGGGATATACCTAGGTACTTAAACCAGGGGACGGGCAGCAAGCGCGTCCTGCAATTAAATTTTACCAAGGAACTGCGATCCCCAACCCTAAAGCCTAGCGTGGGGATTATGAGTACTACCCTCATTTTACGATAGATAAAAGCCAACAAGGTGCTTATATCCAGCTGTGGACCTAGGAATACCGGAATGAGGACCTTATATACTTATATACGAGACTTAGTTTGGTTTTATTGTTGTTGTCTAATAAGAATTTTTTTCGTACAGCCATAGACGCTTCCGTATTCGAGCTATACAAAGAGGGCATAATTACTGATTGTATGGGAGTTGGCTTGAACCACGCTGTTTTACTAGTCGGATACGGAGAAGGTAAGTAGTAAAGGATTCGGGAACGTTGTCAATGTTTTTAAAAACTAACTTTAAAGGAAATCTATTGGAGATTGACAATAAAAATCACTTTTACAATGAGACGTCAATGAGCGTGTTTAATCTCAATACGAATGACGAATTAATTAAATCAAACTTAGATCCTAAGTACCATCGTCGCGTCCCAGACGCGCGTGGGCGAACGGCGAGGCGATAAGCATTCCTAGTAGAGCCCACCCTATTGTGCAAGCTTGCACTTTAGGCATTCAATGTTATGATGTCTCTACTGACTGGATGCATAACTCCTCCCCCCTCAAGTGCGAAATTATCAGGTCTCGCGGAAGCTTCGATCTGATCATTTCGCTTCAAAACATAGCGATAAAGTATAAGACAAATTATGAAAATAATTAAAATTAAGTACAATAAAACAGTTCCTAAACTAATGCTTTGGGTGTTCACGACACTCATTTCACTTTCACTTTCACTATTTTCACTTTCCTTTAGCTTTAGGATACGTGAAAAATGCTTAATTTCTTCCAAATCAATGTTCTTGATATTGACCGTGGTTAGTGTAGTTATATTCGTCGATTTCAATTTTGGAAAGGTAACAATCGGCGTTATTTTATACTGAAGGTTTCCTGCAGACATCTTATGATATCCCAATTTAAGCTCGCCCAAATATACTTCACAGTCTTCCGAAGTTGTTAAAATGAAAGTACCATGTAGAGATTCTCTACTGTTTTCGTTATGACATTTTTCAGCCAACACTGTTGGTTTCTGTGTAAATACAATCCAAGCATCTAAACCAATCCTCTGAACCTTGATATCCTCGATGTCAACAGCGTATGGTACGCACAAGTTGGGGTCTGGCTGAAATTCTAGGAGCTGCTCTGCACAGGTAAGTACTGGAAATTGCATCATATCACGACAGAGGAATTTGTTATTTTCAGCAATTTTCTCGCATGACTTTGAGACCGGCAGGTATTTCGAATCTTTCGCCAAGAGGTATGGGAATTCGGGAAAAACAACTACAGTTTTATTCAAGGAACTTCGAAAAATAGGTAACGAGTAGATTTTAAAATAATCGTAAGATTTTTTATCAATTAATGGAACTTCCAATATGAACGTTATCTGGTTCTGTTTTACATAAGCTTTTACTTCAATAACCCTTTCCAATTTTAACAAATTACTTTCGTTTACATTATACATCAATTGGTGTGCATTTTCAATTTCCTTTAATATTAACAAGAGCTCTGTGGAATTTACAATTGATTGATGTAGTACAGAGACCTTACTGAATGCCAACGCAGTCTCTATCTCGTTTAATTCAACATAGATGGTTCTAAACGTGGTTATAAACATATCGAACATACTTGACACGTACGTTAGATAGAGACAGGTGTTTTCTTTAAAATTTTGCAGTTTAATTAATTCTTCAATAACCTTAAAACGTTTATCCAATATAATTATGTTTTCTTGTAAAGTTTCTGTACTATTTTCGAATTTGTCCAACATTCTGGTGATCATCGTAATTCTTTTCTCGGTAGCCATTTCCTTTGAATTAATTCGTGAAATGAGTGAATCATATCGAATAGCATCTTCATTATCCAAATTACCCGAAACAGCCTTAATAAGTGACCCAAGGGGATTAACTAAACCTCGCTTATATCTATGCAACGGAACTAACTGGCGAAATTTCACGACAGTTGTGTTCCTTACGTACTCTACTTGTGTTTTTATACCCAAAAATTCATGGGTAAAAGCTTTATAACTATCAACTAACTTAATAAACTCATTGAATTTCCGTATGTTAAAATCCAAATTACTACCTATGCCGCTTAAATCTAAAGTCTTAACTATTAACCACTTATCTGTTTGCCTGAACGCTTGTCCTTCCTTCACAGGTAAAATACCTGGATTATTTTCAATCTTTTGCAGATGAAGGGCCCGGCTTTGGGGAAGTAGGGTGAGTACGACCAAACACCACCTGTGAAGGGCGTTTCACATTTTTAATCGGGACCCTTGAATGTTTTTGATCAATTTTCACCGACGCTACATTTCGCTCTACTCTCGATTTAACAATTGCCTTCTTGTATCTAGCTTTGTCCTTGCTTTTTCTTGTATTTATATCTTTCGTGTATACTACATCTCCTGGCTCTAGCTCAACCGTTTCTCCTAATCTTTTTTCCCTAGCTTTCTCTTTTCGCTCTACCAATTTATCCGAAATGTACTGATAAAGATATTTAGTTCGCTTTGCATGATCCTTAAGTAATTGTTGCATGTATGCTTTTTCAAACTCTCCATCGAATACTTTATTAGAATCTGTGTGTCCGAAAACGATTTCAAAAGGAGTTAATTCTGTTGCCGAATGTATTGTATTATTGTAGGCCATAATAGCATACGTCATTATAGAAGCTGCATCGGTACATTTCTGTTCATATTTCGCTAGCCTGTAAATTTCTATTATTGTAGAGTGAAAACGCTCAACGATACCAGTCGAATTGGGATTGTTTGGAGTGCAAATGTGTAATTCTATTTTATACATTTCAGCTAATTCTTTTATCAAATTGTTGTTGAACTCGGACCCTGGGTCACTACTGATCTTAATCGGCACCCCATACATTGAAAAGTATTTAATCAACGCACGTACTACTTCCGGTGTTGATTTATTTTCTATCTCAATAGCCTGACCTAATTTACTAAAAGCATCAACTATAGTCAAGTAAGGTCTATTTTCAATAGAAAATATGTCAATAAAGATTTCCTGAAATGGAGATGACTGAGTTTGAGTCAGCTCTATAGTAGGCTTTATAGGTTTTCTGTCATATTTCATTTTTTTACAAGCGTCACAGCCATTTATGACTGCTGCTGTAATCTCTTGTATTCTATTCCAGTAATAGTTTCTTTTTATCCTCATAACCGTTTCTTTTATGCCTCGGTGGCAAGTTTTCCCCTCATGATGTTGCAATACTATAGCTTTCTGCTCATTCTCATCTTCAACTACTATAACCCTTTCCGTGCATTCATAGAACTCTACAGTACCTCTTTTGAATAACCTAATAATTACGGCGTTAAATTCTTTCCGGTGTTGTTTGTCTTCGAAATAAATAAAATATTTTGTTTTAGGTTTAATGTATTCTTTAAGGAATTGCTTTATTAATTCTTCATTATTCAATGGCAAAAATGCTTCAATAACCTTTTGATGCTCTCTACTTAAAACTTTTACATTAATTTCCTTTCTATGCCAAGTAAAAATAAGTATTTGATTGGGTTTAGTATCCACAGCTTCTTTCAAAATAGGAATTCCATTAGACTCTAGATCTGCGGCTGAATGTATTGTTCCTTCCGAACTATGTGAGAGCGGCGGAAGTGGATAATTGGGTTCTAATTTGTCAATATTACGAGCTTCTTCCGTGTCCGATGCATCTGACAAGATGACTGTCTCTATATGCGTTTCCTGATCATCGTCGTCCTTTGCCAAATCAACAATTTTGTTAGTTATTTCCTGAAGATGTTTTTGTAATTTTTGTTCCTTTTCATCGAATTGGACCTTCATAGATTCATTTGAAGATGAATCATCAGACATATCTAACGCATTTACCTTAATACGTGACAACGCATCAGCATTCGTGTTTTGTTTACCGTCCTTATATTTGGTTGTATAGTCGTATTCTAATAAGCGTAATCGCCAACGTGTCAGTTTACTATTCGGTTCTTTAATAGAATCTAGCCAAGCTAAGGGCCGATGGTCGGTATATATAGTGAATTTATTACCATATAGGTATGGCCTAAAATGTTTAATGGCCCAAATAACAGCCAAAAGCTCACGTTCTATAGTACTATAACGCATTTCTGTCTCGCTCAATGTCCTACTTGCATATGCAACAGGTAGGTCAGTACCTACAGTTCCTTGCGACAGTACTGCACCCAGAGCTACGGCGGATGCGTCCGTCGTGAGTATGTAAGGTTTTGATGGATCTGGATACTGAAGTAAGGGTGCATGCGTAAGAAGTTCCTTACATTGGTGGAAAGCGTCCAAATATTTCTGATCTATAACAATGCTATTCCGTTTTTTAAGACAATTAGTCATTGGTTTTGTAATTTTTGCAAAATCTTTAATAAATCGTCTATAATAGCCAATAAGACCAAGGAAACTTTTAATTTCGGTCACAGTTTTTGGAAGCGGATAGTCTAATATTGCTTTAATCTTATCATCGTTTGGCTTAAGGCCCTGATCTGTAATTGTGTGTCCTAAATACAGTACTTCCTTTCTCAAAAACTCAGACTTGTCTAGCTGAACTTTTAGGTTCGCTTGTCTCAGTCTGTCAAAGATAGATTTTAAGTCTCTGATGTGTTCCTGCATACTAGTACTGTATATAATGATGTCGTCCATATATACAAGGCAATGTAACCCTTGCAATCCTCTAAGTATGTTATCCATGGCTCTCTGAAAGGTTGCGGGAGCTGTTTTTAAACCAAAAGGCATTCTTAAAAATTCATAGTGTCCCGCTTCCGTGCTGAAAGCTGTTTTCTGCCTATCCTCCTCATTGATCTCTATCTGATGGTACCCATTCGCTAGATCAAGAGTGCTAAAATACTTAGCTTTGCCTAACTTATCAAACAAGTCGGTAATATTAGGCAAGGGGTACTTATCGTCTGTCGTAATTTCGTTTAAACGTCTATAGTCAATGACCATACGAAATTTTTGTTCACCTGAAGCGTCCATTTTTTTTGGTACCAAGTGAACAGGCGCATTCCATGGTGAATGCGATTCCTGAATTACATTGTTTTGTAAAAGTTTCTCTACCTGTGATTTAATTTCTTGCGTTTGAACAGGTGGTTGTCTATAAGGTCTGACATAAATTGGATCTTCGTTTTTGGTTCGAATAAAGTGTTTTACCTGATTTGTGAAGCTTAATGGAAGCTTATCACTATAAAATATATCTTTATAGTCTCTACATAATTCAGAAATGCATTTCTTTTCCTCTTCATTCATGTGGTCTAGCCTTAGTCTTGTCAAATTTTCATCTAATATATCTTCTACTTCCATATCCTTCATTTCTACGTCGTTAAGGCAGTTTACACCTACAATGCTATCATTGGGAAATTCTTCAACCTCAAATGGACCTGTTACTACTAATTTCCTCAATTTGTCAGTTGCGTTTTGGATAATGGTGGTAGCATACCCATTTTCGCAATTTACAATTGCATCTGGCATTCTTATACCGTCACAAAATTGTTTAAAATTTAGAATTGCCGTGCCAGAATACAAGTTTGTAGGCATTTTTACGCGTTGCTCAGATCGCGGGTTCAATTCGATAACGTGATTTCCCATACACCTCATTATAGGCAAATCTACTGTTTTAGTCCTGAGACTGTTATGTTTTAAATCAATGACAGCTTCCAGTTGCATTAACAAGTCGTTTCCTATAAGTCCCTCATACTTGGGATCTACATCATACACATAAAATTTATGATAGTCATAGCTATTAAACGAAGGCATTAGGGGAATCTCAATTACCTCATTATGATCGCTTGATGCGTGCGTGCTTATAACTTTGAATAATTCACCCCTAATGTAGTTGCCAAAAAATTGATATGCTTTTGCTGGGCTGATAAAGGAACGTGTACTGCCAGTATCGATCATAAATTTACCATCAATTTCGGGTAAGTAAATGTATGGTAGATTTATTTTGGTATCGCAATTAATTTTTATCACTTCACATCCTCTTTCGAGGCTACAACCGAAAAATTTTCATTCTTGTCCTGTGTTTGGGCATTTCCCAACTGGGTAGAGTCGGAGAGGGTAGCCTGCTGTTCATGCCAAACATTCACATCCATTTGCGGTTCAAAATAGTTTGCGAAATCAAAGTCACTACAATACCCTTCACTGTTTTCGAAATTTTCATATCCATACGGATACCAGTCATACCCATAACCATCTTCTAACCCTAACTCATTTAGGCGAAACCCTTGAGGTTGTTGAGTCGCAGCCGGCATCGGTGGTTTTTGAAGAGGTGCGGTCCTCATAGAAACATCCGTATCTCCAAGTTTTGCATTGGGAGGCTTGTAACCGAACTGATTCAACTGAGGCCGATAGCCAAATTGATTTTGTTGGAATTGAGGCCGATAACCAGTCATACCCATAACCATCTTCTAACCCTAACTCATTTAGGCGAAACCCTTGAGGTTGTTGAGTCGCAGCCGGCATCGGTGGTTTTTGAAGAGGTGCGGTCCTCATAGAAACATCCGTATCTCCAAGTTTTGCATTGGGAGGCTTGTAACCGAACTGATTCAACTGAGGCCGATAGCCAAATTGATTTTGTTGGAATTGAGGCCGATAACCGAATTGGCCTTGATTAATTTGAGGCCGGTAGCCAAATTGTGGCGGCCTTGAATTTTGAGATTGAAACCCGAATTGTTGTGGTTGCATCAACTGAGGTCTATAACCCATTGGAGCCGGAGGGGCAAACTGAGTCATAGCGGGCTGCCTGTACTGCATGTTTCCTGGAATCCCGAAGTTAAAACGAGGGGGAGCCATAGGGGCGAATGCTGGTCTAAAACCACTCAGCTGAAAGGGCACATTGTGCGTGGGAGGATTGAACTTGTTAAGTGTAGGTGTTACTGCAGGTGTTGCTGCAGGTGCAAGCTGGGGCTTGAACATTTTACTTCTGAGCGTATACTGCTCGTAGAAGTTCACTTCCTCCAACACATATTCTAATGCTTTTTCTAGAGTGTGTGGGTTTTTCATTCTAACTGGTCTTAATACATTTTCAGGCAAGTTGTACAAGAAAACGTTAAGCGCCTTGTTATTGTAAATTTCGATTCTACTCGCCACTGTAAGGTTGTTTGTCTGATTTACCTTAGAGATAAGTATCGACCTAACTGTCTGAATACGATTACAAAACTCTTGGTAGCTTTCCCCTTGTTTCATCTTTAAAGATTCTAACTCTATCGCTAAGCATTCTTCACTTCTAGGATCACCAAAATGCTGTACCAAGACAGTTTTCAGTTTTTCATAAGTGTCAATATCATTTCGCTCGCTTGCTAAGGCAGCGGCTTCATCAGTTAACCTACTCGTTATCGTGTGCAAAACGTAAGTGTTTTGCTCTTGTTCACCGCAAAATTTAGCGACCACATAATCACATTTTTTTAAAAATAGATTTAAGTGCCTTTTGTTACCATTAAAAAATGGTATTATACACAATAATTCCTTTGGAATCTGCTTTAAAGTGGTCATGTTTTATTCTATTCTACTCTTTTTTTTTATTTTAAACTAACAAATTTTATTAAAATAATCCGTCTAAATTTTATAGAGCAGTTTGCTTAACTCTACTTATTCTAAAATCCCTACAATAGGAACCAGAAACGTTATAATGGAAGAAATTCGATTCCAAGAATAACAAAACACAAAGCACAAAGGATAGGAAAGGATGGCAAAAATTCTACTCACCAGCCAGTCACCAACATGCTTGTTCGCCTCCCAGGATCTTCACAAATTTATTTGGTTCGAACAGATCCGATCCGTCGGAAAATTCGCGGAAACTCGCGGAAAATCACGTGGAAAACTCGGAAAATCTGCCCCGGCTGCGCCAGTAAAGGATTCGGGAACGTTGTCAATGTTTTTAAAAACTAACTTTAAAGGAAATCTATTGGAGATTGACAATAAAAATCACTTTTACAATGAGACGTCAATGAGCGTGTTTAATCTCAATACGAATGACGAATTAATTAAATCAAACTTAGATCCTAAGTACCATCGTCGCGTCCCAGACGCGCGTGGGCGAACGGCGAGGCGATAAGCATTCCTAGTAGAGCCCACCCTATTGTGCAAGCTTGCACTTTAGGCATTCAATGTTATGATGTCTCTACTGACTGGATGCATAACTAAGTTCATGCCCAATCCGCCTCAAAATTAAAACCTTTATTATACATAAACAAACAAACAATAATATTTATTTCCGAAAAATAGGATACCAATTATAAACTTACTTTCGATCGTTATGTACAATAATGTACATATCTATGTTATTTACAGACCAATGATCCTGTTATAAAAGTAATTTCGAATCCTCGCTCTAACTAAGAAAATCTTGTATCTAGATGCGAGGGATACCAGCTTCGACTTATTTACAAGTTATTAGTGTTATTACCTATTGTTAACTTATCTTATATTATGATACACCTACATATGTTCCAAAGATTTTAAATACCTCAATATCAGCAGAAAAAAATCTAAGGTGTGTGACTTATAAGGTGAATAAATAGAATCAGAATCAACAACTTTATTTCTTTAAGCTTACAAAATAAGCACTTAGACAAGTCAAATTTTATACTATCAACATAATTAATATTATCAAATAAGAAATAAGTTGTTATTGCTATTCTCTTCACTTCAATTTTTTGTCCACTAGTGGAAGAAGTGAATAAGAAACCACTAGCACATTTATATATCACTTATGTGTCTAATACATGTTTATTCTATATCTATGGAGTAAAAGGCCTTCCTGATAAGATTTTGTTTAATGTACTGTTTAAATTTACGAATAGGGAGTTCAGTTGCTTCAGATGGAAGCTTATTATAGAAGCGCACGCAATTGCCCATAAATGATTTCCCTACCTTTCGTAATCTATATGCTGGGATGTGTAATTTGTTCTTGTTTCTTGTTTTTTTTTCTTGTGTTATTTCTATTGTGAACATCAAACTTTTTGAAATACACAGCCACACAAAAAAAAAAAATAAGTTGGTTGTGCGACGAATCGGTCGGACTTTACTTCTCTGACGTATTTGATCTGTTGAATCGATGATATTCGAAGTCAAAATTAGGATCCGGTGTAAGAAAATTGTAGGTAACTACGCAAAAAACTTATGTTGCCCTATTTTATAACGCCAACACATTTCAAAATACGTTTTTTGCGCAGCTTTCGCCAAAAATACGAAAATTAGTCAAAAAGCATGTTGGTCATTATGCGTCAGAAGGACGAGTTACACCGGCCCTGGATCCGTTTTTTTTGTTCCTACGATGTTCAATATCAAATATCAAAGTGCTTTAGACCTTACAGGACTCTTGGACACGTCACAAAATTCAAATTACATAAGTAAAACAGGGAAATAAAGTGATCACTTTGATTTTTTGTTCACTTCAATGTTGTTAAGGTAAAGTAAAGAAGCGAACAAGAAACCTTTACCTTGTTAGGTTGTTAGTTTTCGAGTTGGAGCAAAAGTCGTCCCATGCTTTTTTATCCTCTAGATAATCTGATATTTGTTAATAATTTTTAAAAAGGATATGTTTGATAGTTTGTTTAAATTTATTTATTGATAATTTTTGCAACTCACTCGGAGTTTTGTTGTAGCAGCGTATACATTGCCCTTTAAAAGATACACTAATCTTGTGCAGCCTAGTTTTTGGCAAAGCGAGTTTGTTCTTATTTCTAGTATTTACATTATGACTGTCGCAATTTTTAGGGAATCGACCGATATTTCTATGAGTGTACAATAAGTTTTCATAAATATATTGACATGGTACTGTCATTATATTTATTTCTTTGAATTTATCACGCAGGGATTCTCTAGGTAGGACCCATGTTAATATTATACTTCTAACCTTATGTGAATATGTAAATACCTAAGTACAATAAAGCCGGCGGATCCTCCTAAAATGATCTAGCAGACGCGTATGTATTTACAAATTTTTTTGTAGTTATAATTAAAGATTATTTATCGCGTACCTTTTGTTATATTTTCCCCTACGTTTCCATCGCGTTACAGCGATCGTGGTCACGGGTCGATCTTTAATTATGTCAACAAATCGCGAAAGTTTAAAAAGTTTTTTGTAGTCATCAAAAAAATAGTACACAGGATCATAAGTGACTTCGAATTCAGCACTCAAAATACGTCGGAAGTAGTAGTATAGTCCGTTTCGTCGCACAACCAATTTTTTTTTTTTGTGGCTGTTTTATTATTATACTTACTAGCTTCTGGCGGCGGCTTCGCACGCGTTTTTCCGGATAAAATGTAGCCATATGGGCTACATTTTGCGTACAGGGCGTTAATATATTTTATAGAACTAGTTATGAACATCATCATCATCAGCCCGTACACGTCCACTGCTGAACATAGGCCTCCCCAAAACGACGAATAGCGGTCTTGAGCTGTATGTATGAGGTCTACGGTACTAAAGCCTTTTCGGAACCCGGCTTGTTCGGGCGGCTGGAAGTCGTCAAACCTTCGAGCGAGACGATTGGTGATTACTCTCGACCAGTTATGAAGACCTGTACGAAACCCAATCCGTTGAGTTGTTTTGCGTGAAGAAGTAAAAAACATATTTAGGTGTGTATGACTGTACGTGGACAGTGAATAGTTTTTTGACCGACTTCAATAGGAGGTTATCAATTCGTCTGATATCGCATAACATACATAGAAATAACTTTTTTCTATGTATGTTATGCGATATCTCCGCCAATTAGGGACCGATTTTGAAAATTCTTTCACTTTTATATAGAAAACAATCCCGAAGAGGTCCCATAATTTTTATCTCCAGGGGATTAGTAATTATCCCGCAAAACTTGAAATAAGTGTAATAGTAAGGGAATTTGAAGTCAGTTATAGTTTTTTAAAACACGCCATATTATTTAGCGGTAGATACTCCACGTGTCTTGGTGAGGTTCAAAACTAGATTCAGATAACTCCAGTCTGAAACTCTCGTCAACATTGTATGATATGTTTCTAAGGTTTTTGTTATTATATTGCTTATGCCCGCACTTGCTATCAATGTCTATCAATGTTTCCCCTGTAGGTGGAGCTAACAGAGCTATAGTCCCAAAGATTTTCGTCGTTCCTCCGTGGCGCAGTTAGATAGCGCAGCCCCGTATTCCGGGGAAGGTCGCGGGTTCAAGTCCCACCGGAGTCGTAAATCTTTGGGATATTATTAAATTCTTTATGTTATGTTTCTGTCGCGTCCACCATAATTTATTCATAATTTTAATAATGTTTCGTGAAGAATATATCTGCATTGACAGAAACTATTGGTGTTGTTTTCAGAGGGTGGCGTCCCGTACTGGATTGTCAAAAACTCTTGGGGCGTGGAATGGGGGGAGGACGGCTACGTGAGAATCAAGAAAGGGGAGGGCTGCATCCTGATCGGAGATTACATACTCGAAGTTGACGTCGCCTAAGTAGGAGCTCCGGGGTAGTCTCTGATCTAGAATTGTTTTGTATTATCAAAAAAGTATTTAACTAAACAAAAACTGACAACGCAACGTAATAACCAGATGTCAAATTAAAACTATATAGAATCCTTAGCAACGCAACGTAATAACCAGATGTCAACTTAAAACTATATAGAATCCTTAGCAATGCAACGTAGTAACCAGATGTCAACTTAAAACTATATAGAATCCTTAGCAACGCAACGTAATAACCAGATGTCAAATTTAAACTATATAGAATCCTTAGCAATGCAACGTAATAACCAGATGTCTACTTAAAACTATATAGAATCCTCAGCAACGCAACGTAGTAACCAGATGTCAACTTAAAACTATATAGAATCCTTAGCAACGTAATAACCAGATGTCAACTTAAAACTATATAGAATCCTTAGAAACGCAACGTAATAAGCAGATGTCAATTTAAAACTATATAGAATCCTTAGCAATGCATACGCGCAGCGAAAAAACAGCACATTCTTATTCGAAAACGGAGGGAAGACGAATGTAAAGCAAAATGACCAAAGATGACACAACTAACCTTTTTTCGAAATAATGCAATTTGCTTCGATGTTACCAGACGTGTCTTAATATTTTCCACAAATATTACCTGTTTTGTAAACCGTTTGTTTACAAAAAAACAACTTGGATTCTAGATCAGAGTATGGTCACTTCCTACGCGGCGCGGGCGTCGACGAAGTTCAAACAATATAGGTTAACAAAATTATACGATCGAAGACGTAGTACAATAGGTAGAAGTTGTCATCTTTAGCTAGAAGGTCTAGCAAAAGATGACAACTTCTAACCGATTGCATACACCATTGGCCACTAAACTGAGACAGTTGAGCTACCTGCAAACAATCTAGAGATAGCTTAATCTAAATCAACACCAGTAGGAAGCATTCCAAGGTAGCTGGATGCATTGCCCCGTTGCTGTCATGACATGCTACAATACAATAAAATACCTGATGGAACTCTACATTGCACACCAAGATAAATAAATAAAGAACAGGAAAAATACTACGCAAATACAGTTATAGGTACAATCGGCTATTTCTTCGACAACCTTTGTATGAAGAAGGTACCTTCTGTTCGTTCTCCATCCGTCGCTCGCATACCGCAGGAGATGACTACTTAGCTCTTGCGTGAGATATCTACGTAGGCAATGGTGATCTTGTCAAATAAATATTATAAACAAAATACATTTTTTTATTTATAACTGTAGTTATTTTATACTTACCTACTGAACTTACATTCAATCTGAGAGTATGTACTTATATTTACATATATGTGGCGTAGTATTTTTCACATAAAATCGATCTAAATTCGAAAAACTTCAATGAGGGATACTTTACTAGCATTTAAAGTAAAAATATATAATTAGGGGCATGGCTACGAACCGTAGAGGGAGGATTTATGCCATAGACTATAATAAACCAGATTTATGTTTACCTCTATTCCACAGTCTACGCTACGAAGTTGGTTTATTAGTAGCGTCGACGGAGGATTAATGCCATAGACTACTGGAATAATAAACCAGATTTATGCTTACCTCTATTCCTCAGTCTACGCTACGAATTTGGTTTATTAGTAGCGTAGACGGAGGATTTATGTAATAGACTACTACTAATAAACCAGATTTTTGCTTACCTCTATTCCTCAGTCTACGCTACGAAGTTGGTTTATTAGTAGCGTAGACGGAGGATTAATGCCATAGACTACTGGACTAATAAACCAGATTTATGCTTACCTCTATTCCTCAGTCTACGCTACGAAGTTGGTTTATTAGTAGCGTAGACGGAGGATTAATGCCATAGACTACTGGACTAATAAACCAGATTTATGCTTACCTCTATTCCTCAGTCTACGCTACGAAGTTGGTTTATTAGTAGCGTAGACGGAGGATTTATGTCATAGACTATTACTAATAAACCAGATTTATGCTTACCCCTATTCCTCAGTCTACGCTACGAAGTTGGTTTATTAGTAGTAATCTATGTATACGAAGTAACATTACCTAATCTGTGGAATGGCATCTGATGGAATATATGGTATTTCAATATATATTTAACCGGTTAGTATATAAATTTGATTACTGCAGAGGTTGCTTATTCTCTTTAAAGAGGTTGAGAGAGGGCACACGCTCCGTCTTGCCTGCGCAGTCCAGTTTGTTCAGTTGACTGTACAAAATTTCGGAACACCGAACAGTGGCCACACTTGCAAGTAAGCTCGTGCAAACTGGACTGCGCAAACCAACAAAATGACAACTAGTTTCTGCCCGCGGCTTCACACGCTGTGCTTCTATGGAAACATAATATGCTAATATATATTATATTAATAGACTATAATTTCAATAGACGTTAACTGGGTTACGTTAAAAACTTTTTTCAGTAGTCTATCGAAAAAGCTTCGAAAAAACATAATAATCCATGCAATACAAGAAGGTCCCGTTCGTTTCAAAAATGAATCAAAACTATTTTAAATATCATCTAATATTATAAATGTGAAAGTTTGTATGGATGGATGTATGAATATTTGTTACTCTTTCACGCAAAAACTACTTACCCGATTAGGCTGAAATTTGGTATGGATATAGTTTGGGACCTAGAATAACATATAGGCTATTTTTTATCCCGATAAAACGCGGTCGAAGGCGCGGGCAGCAGCTAGTCATAATTGAGCAAATTACCATCTATTTTCTTAGTCACAACCGTATTTCTCCTAAACCATCAATCATAAGATTTTTTATTGTTATCACCGTATTAAATAATAGAATAACGAGGAAAACTTTTCATATCAATCTCCTCATAAATATAGGTAGATAATAAGCAAAAACATGATTTTAGCGCTTACGACGCTCTGCTCTGTACCGCTCCTATGAACGCAAAATCCTATGCCTATCCTTTTCACAAAATGACTTCATATAGCTCCCTCCTAAAGGTTAACTATATCCCGGGGAAATTGATTTAGGGAGGAAATTGAAGAAAAAGTGTATCATAATAATAGTGTAGCTTAGCGGGCCTAAAACTCGAGTTTAATACCTCGGGCTAAAAAGTATTTTTTCTTTTTAATTTTTGTCTAAAATCATCAGCCCGTACAAAGCATTCGTTCTCTTACATAAAAACTAGACATCTTGGTGCTCCGTCAATCTTTTTTTTTTGAAAATAGAACCGTCTTGGTGATGTTTTATGAAGGTTGATTCTTTCCTTCACGGTAGAATGCGAACTGTTTCGTTGCGGGTTAAATAGAGATTTAAAAAAAAAAGATGGTATTGGCGCTAAATCTCTAGAATTTTCTTCATTCCAAATCACAAACTTTTACGTTTAACTTCCTGACTTTTACTTCCAAATTGTGAACGTGAAAAATGTCATCAAGTGATAGTGAAGATGCTAATATGCAAATGGAAGAAAAGGGCAAAGAAATAATTATGAATCTGTTGCCGACAAAATCACGTGGAATATATTTAAAGAGTTACTAAAATTTTATGAAATGGAGAGATGAGAAACGTGTGGATTCTTTTACAGAAGGGGTTTTTCTCACTTATTTTGATGAATTATCGAAAAAATTCAAATCGTCGACTCTTTGGAGCACATATTCAATGTTAAGAATGACCTTACAAACGAAACACGACGTCGATATTAAAAAATATGTAAATTTAACGGCTTTACTGAAGAAATTGTCCACTGGATACAAGGCAAAAAAATCTAAAGTCTTGACGACACAAGAAATCGAAACATTTTTAAATAACGCTCCAAATAAACAATACTTGGTAACAAAGGTAATATACTACTCTACTCAAACTAAATAAATAGATACCTAAATTATGTACCTAGGTTATTACGATTATTAACACACTTATTTTTTTGTTCAACAGGTTGCTTTAATTTATGGAATCAGCGGTGCATGCAGAGGAATAGAGCTTGCCAATATAACGCTAGAAGACGTAGAAACGGATACAAACCTACAAGCTGTGAGTCTGCCGAACACGAAAACAAACAAAGAGCGTAAATTAGTCATCAGTGGAGAATACCTTAATATAGTTAAAGCCTATCAGGAGTTACGTCCAACTAATGTTTCAACGAGAAGATTTTTTCTAAATTATCAAAATGGTAAATGCACAAGGCAAGTCATAGGCAAAAATATATTTGGTAACATGCCTAAAGATATTGCCACTTATCTAAATTTACCAAATCCGGAACTCTACACGGGCCATTGTTTCCGCAGAACCTCCGCGACTCTGTTGGCAGGAGGTCCGATCAAGTGGCTGAAGGTTATATAGAGGACTCTATACAAAACAAGTATCACGTCACGCAGCGGATTACGGAAGGAATCGATATTCTACCAAACATTACATAACCCCAAGCATCTACATCGCGGGATTGGATGAATATGTCAACTCAGCTGAAGCCGCACTCAGATCTTAATAATGTAGGAAACTCAAGCATGAGTCGAATCTCTCCAACTTTTACTCCACAACAATCAACTCAAAATATTATCACATCCCAATCACAGAGAACCGAAGTAAAATTGCCCGGGAAAAACATATCACTGAACATTCAAAATTGCTCTAACTGCACATTTAATTTTTAATAAAATTTCTGAAAATTGTCTAATTTTGAATTGTTTTATTTTCTCGCAAGCGAAGTGAAAAGTAGAGTGTTTTACTCGGGCCAAAACCACCCATTATAACTCGGTCTTGTCATCCTCCCTCGCTACGCTCGGGAGTATAACAACCTCGTATATAATGGGATGGTTTAGTCCCTTCTATACAAATTTTCGAGTGACCGCACAAGCAGCTATAATTTATATTTCCATGACGTCGCCATGCTTTACTGTACCTATTGCTAGTATTACTTGCTTTATAGCACGGTATATGAATATACATATGTATATTTGGTTTTCGAGTTATTGGACATTTTCACAATTTTCAAATTTTTATAACCATGTTGGTTTTTTCGATGCCAAGTTCACAATCAGCGAATTTTACCAATCTGTTTATTTAATAGCACTCTAGCATTAAATGTCAAATAAAATTATTATAAATTATTTAATTGTCTTCTAAATTTTATTCCTAAAAATGACTTGTATCCTGTAAGAATCATGGAATCTGGTCAAGACATAATATAAGTTTGTTATAAATAAAATAAAGTATAGACATTAAAATAAAACACAAACGTATAACGAGAGAAACGATTTGTTCCAGGCAACCTGAGAGTTAACGTGTTCATGACAAGTAAAATGAAATAAGGTTGTTTGTTCAGTATCATTGAAGCAGCTTAAAACACGTATTAAGATTTGAATTTATAATATAAATATTAATTGAGTAAAGTAGTTTCCTTTTGAGTATTTTTCAACAACAACACTGCGACTAACAAGATTACCATAAAAATAGGTAGGTCCTTAAATTAAGAACTTAGACACTGTTTAGACTTAGTACAATATTGAAACTATAAGCTACAAAATGGCGTCTGACTCAGTATATTATTATGTTATAATAGCGGTAGGCTACCACAACGCTGGTCTTCCATCGGAACCATGCTGCTGGCGTCACGTACGAGACGAGACACAACATTTAAAAAAAACAAGCAACAGGCAATGCATCAACAGATTTAAAATAACATAAAATAAATAATACCAGTAATAAATAAACGGAACAATTACAGTTATTATTTTCAATACAACTGGAAAAAATTGAAACAACAAGAGACCGTATATAAAGTAAAATAAAACAATAAATGACATCGAAATCATAGATAAAGCATGCGATCAAAATACAGGGCCCGTACTCTTAAAAACGAAATCGAAGTTTCTTATTCTTTTTCGTGCAAACGCTAATCTTATGCAATGGACATAAGAGTTGGTTTTGCACGAACACGAAAAAGAAACTTCGATTTTCCTTTTCCGAGTAGGCCCCCAGGTACAAATTAAAAAGAAGCAGCTATCTTGGGGCGATTCCTCCGCGTTTAGTTTTATACATATGCTAGATCTAATAAAATCGACGCTCTACTATAGTCTGTGCTTTGTTAAAAGTAACCGAAGTGAGCACTACCTTCTCTATAGCTAAGATCAATAAGATAGATAAGACCTTTCTACAAAGCACAACTTTTATACCTCGTTTACCTTTATCTCGTTTTTTTATGCCAATCAGAATAGCAAGATATAGTAAAGACGTTGGTCACAAATCAAGGAATTTTCCTTATTCTGACAGCACACTAGCATAACTTTTTAAAATTTCAAGTTCTTTTTTCAAAGTCATATTTAGAAGGAATCCAGTTAAAATATCTGCCTAAGTTATTTATTGCAATCATGTGTGCAAGATAAATGTCTGAATGGGAAGTTAAGTTGTATATCTCGATAAATATGGATATGTGTGGTGCCCTTTGTATTAAATTAAACATCTCTGTATTAGATTAAATACTCAAAACATAATTAAGTCTGTTCTGAATGTTACTTTGAGATAACCCTGTATTTCTCTATAAGCGAATGTAAATTCTTTTGAGAAATAAATAAATTCTAAAACCGTAAACCGTAAAATAATAAATCATTAGAAATATTAAAATTAAATGAAATTATTAAGGTATTTTGAAGATAAAATTGCAGTATTTTTCCAAAATATTACTTTTACATTTTCCGAATTCTTCACTGATAGCAAACTATAGTAAAAGTATATAAAGAAGACTAGAGCTAGGCAACTTAGATTAGTTCTAGCTAGTCCTAGCTTACCTAAACATACAATAATGTTGTTGCCAATCTTTATTCTTTGCCTTTCGCATTTGGCCCTGGCTAGTCCAGTCCAGCGACAGTACGACGTGGAAGACATTGAACAACTTAAGTATCATTTTAACGATTTTAAGGTAAAATACAATAAAGCCTATACCGCTGAAGAAGAAAGGTTGAGGCTTGATTATTTCAAGGAGAACCTGGTGAAAATCAACGAGCTGAATGTAAGGAATCCTATGACAGTTTATGGTAAGTTTTATATCAAGATCAAGCAGCCTAGGTTTAAATACATACCTACATAGTTCAACGAGAATAAAAAGAGGGCGCTGTAAGGTTTGAAGGGAAAATATAGGTTGTCATTTGGATTGCATACCATGTCCAACTACGGACGGTCCACGCTATTTTAATTCAGGCAGATACAAAATAATACGCTTTCTTTACAGTCGTGTAGAATTATTTCTAACCAAATGTTTGTTTTTTTTTACGAATACGTCTCGTATAATTGATGCGTTTAGTAAAAGTACCAAGATAATTTAATCGTATAATTGAGCATGGCCATATATCTCGATAGTGGCGCCTCCATTGGTACCTAATAAATAGGTTTTACTTTCTCAAAAACTTATCATTGAGTACCAGTGTTTAGATACTTCCTACTAAGATTGTACTATTTTACCTCTATGCTACTAAGGTGGTGAATCCCTGTTGCAGGCATCAACAAATTTACTGATTGGTCTGCCGAGGAGATGAATGTCCTCCTCGGTTTCGGTGGCGCAAACCTTGGTGATGACTATGGCTTATGTACCGTGAGTTAACTTAGATTTTGGTCCCACCCAACCAAACGTGCCAACCAAAAATTTATTCTTAGATGCTGTGTCAGTTTACTTTTACTTGAAAGACGACCGATGTGACGCGGTGGGCGAAGGTCCGCTTGCGACGCAAGAGGTTGCGGTTGCGATTCCCGCCTCGGGACAAATATTTGTACGATCTGCAGATATTTGTTCAGGGTGTCCTGGTCGTTTTCTATATATAATAAAAAATATCTATATATGCGATATATTGTATTATGTATATCAGTTATCTAGTACCCATAACACAAGCTCTGCTTAGCTTGGGGCTAGATAATGTTGTGTGAATTGTCCAGCATTATTTATTTATTAATTTACTTCGTATGATAAAGGATGTCACACATTGAGCGCATAATCCTACAGGTGTGAGAGCGCGGGCACAACATTAAACAAGGTTTCGGTGTAGGTATGCATTTTTTTTAACTTGTATAACTTCTAAACTCTGTGTATTCTAAAATCTATGCCTCTGTTCACATTTCTTATCCAAATCCATAACGTTTACTCGGCTTGCAAAAGAAAACTCAGAACAGAATTCAAATACCTAGGCTGGCGTCGCTTCAGACATCAAAACAAGCTCTGTTCCCGACTCAATTGACTGGCGTGACAAGAACGCCGTAGCACCGATCCAGAACCAAGGGAGTTGCGGCTCCTGCTGGGCCTTCAGCGCTGCTAGTAAGTTTTATTTCAGACTAGCTTTTTCCGGTGGCTTTGCACGCGTTGCTTGTAGTACACCCCACCCGATGGCAGTTAGTTTAACCCACTAACTGTCATCGGAGCAACCAATAACCAGACAAGTTTTATTGATAGCTTGCCTTGTCAGTTAGTGGGTTGCTCCGATGGTGGCTCGGCGAGTAGCCTTGTATCAAGGACCTGCCATGCGGCCCTGAAGGCTGTCAAAATATTTGGGATCCAAAAAAAACAATTTGTTTCGGATATTCACGCTACAAGTGATTGCTGGCAGTGTCTTATCTAGTATCCAAGCTACATTCCAGTGTGGCTGTGGCCGTAAGCAACTAATCTAACATTTTGCTAACCATCTTTACAGCGGGCCTCGAAGGGGCATATGCCTTGAAGCACAACACTCTGCTGAAGGTGTCCGAACAACAATTTCTGGATTGTGACACTAAGTCCTATGGATGTAAAGGGGGAAACATGAATAATGCCATATCGTAACTATACAATTTCATTAACTATAAACTATACTATATATACAATGTGTCTGGTCACCGGTGTCGGAGACTTTGGGGGGATGAAATCCGGCAAATTTTATCGACAAATCACTATCCCTGTTTGTTTTTTCTCTCTCCATGATAAAATGGCAGCCATTTTGTTTTCTGCACGGGTGCTTGTACTGATTAAGCTATAACTACCCAAGTAGAGGTCCTAGGAAGTCGATAGAGGACTCATTTGATAGCTAATAATGTAGACAATAAAGCAATGATAACATTGTTGCACTTTCTATTTTATAATAGAGGAAAAGGGAATTTAAAATACAAAAAAAAGCTTTTTTATAGCATTTTTTTTAAATGGTTAGCTTTTTCATAAAATCGAAACTGTCAAGCTACATGTTTTTTGTTTTTAGACGATAGTACAGAATGCATGCTTCAAAATAGTCGTGCATCTTAGCCCTAAATACGATAGTTTAGAAGTTATGACGGTTTGAATATGACCCTTGACCCAACATTTTTGAGTAGGTATAATATTGACCTTGGACCCCGTTTTTTAATTTTATATAATTCTGTGACACCAACAGAACATCCCCCAGCGGTATTGCGCATTTATGTAAATAACACCCTATATTTTGGTTTCCCAGTTTAACAATTCAGCAGGGCGGTCAAGAGCTAGAAAAAGACTATCCATACAAAGCAAAGGTGCAGAAATGCCAATTCGACGTGAATAAAGCTAAAGTGAAAGCGAACTCTTGCAAAGTCTACGAAGAAATCGGAGATAAAGACGACAAACTGGCAAGCCTCTTGACTGCGACTGGGCCTCTCTCTATAGGTAAGACTTTGTAAAACGCGAAAAGCGACTTTTTTTTCGAATTAAATTTGCCCGTGGAATTTATCAATTTACTAGCTGACCCGCCCGCGATTTCATTCGCGTGAACTTAAAAAATACCCGAACTATTATTCGTTTCCATGCAAACTATCACTGCCAAAGTTTACAACCAACGCCAACGTTTGCTATTTTAAAGTTACTATGCGAAAGCCTATGAATCCTATTTTTACCTTTGAATGCTTATTTACAAAAATGATGTTTAATGATGTCTGTAAATAATGTTGATTCGCTAGCATTTAAGTGTTTTTCTTTTAATTAGTGTGGGTGTTTGTTATATAAAATGTAACTTCACATAGTATGAAACAAAGTCGCTTCCCGCTGTCTGACTGTCTATCCCTATGTACCTATGCTTAGATCCTTAAAACTACTTAACGGATTTCGATGCGGTTTTTTTTATAGATATTCAAAAGGTGTAGGTATATGTATAATTGAGTATACCCATGCGAAGCAGGGGCAGGTCGCTAGTACTAGATAAAGTTTAAGATGCTAAAAAACATCACATGTTTAATGGACGATCCCTTATAATATTCGTTTCCCAACTTCTACGTTTTGTTGAAATAAAGTGGCAACTGTACTGTGACGTCATCATGTTTCACTCCCGGAGGAGCATACCTTGTTTTCTTTGATCATGCGGAAAACAACTTCCAAATTTCAGAAAACGATGAATCTAAAATGTATTTGTTTTCAAGGAGGAATCTACATGTAAAATGTTGTACCTACTTAGTTCTATTTCTAAAGGTTGCTGAGATAGAGCATTTTCGTTTTAACTTTAGTTTTTTTGTTAAAGTTTTAACTGATACAAGTCAAAAATCATCTAGGGTAGGCCTGCGTCCAGCAGAGGAACAATAAAGGCTGCAGATGTAAGAGCCAATAAGACGCTTACAAGGGATTTATATACTAACGGGCGCTTATTATGGAAGGACTGTCATATTCAGTCTGGTTTTGTTGTTGTTATGTAATAATTAATTTTTTTGTACAGCCATCGACGCTGCCATATTCCTGACATACAAAGAAGGAATAATTACTCAATGTAACGCAACAGCCCTTAACCACGGTGTTACACTAGTTGGATACGGAGATGGTAAGTTCATACCCAATCCGCCTTATAAATTATAACCTTTTTTAATTAAGTTATTACTTACCTATTTTATGGAATCAGTTATGTATGACTGTAGACAAACAATAGATAGTTTTTTTTAACGGCATGTGCTAAAACAACCCCTTGGTGAGGTTAAAAACTGGATTCAGATCACCTCAGTCCGAAACCCTAGTCAAGATTGTATGAAACCGATATACTTCTGTCGCGTCTACCGTAACTCATTCATCATTACATGTGTAATGATGAACTTTATATCCGCAATGGCAGAAACTGTTGGTGTTGTTTTCAGAGGGTGGCGTCCCGTACTGGATTGTCAGAAACTCTTGGGGTGCGGAATGGGGGGAGAAGGGTTACGCGAGAGTGAAGAAGGGGGAGGACTGCCTCCTGATGGGAGACTACATAGTCACAGTTGACGTCGCCTAAGTAGGAGCTCTAGGGGGGGGGGGGGGGGCGGGGGGAGCGGGGTATCTTAGAATTGTTTTTTATAAACAACGACAACGTAACTATATCAATCTAAAGCTGAACCTTTAGCAACACATACGCCGCGCAGCGAAAAACCGAACCAGCACATTGTTATTAGAAAACGGAGGAGAGACGAATTTAAAGAGAAAATGGGGATAGTTGACATAACCATATTTTTTGTCGATCTAATGCGATTTGCTTCAGTGATACCAGGCGTGTCGTAATATTTCCCACAAATATTACCCTTTCTGTACATAAAAAACTTGGATTCTTGATCAGAGTGTTTATGTATGTTCACTTCGTATACGACCCGAGCGGCTAGGAAATCCTAACAAAATCCTAACATGTTAACAAAATTATACGATCGAAGACGTAGTACAGTAGGTACCTTCTAATAAAAGATGACAACTTCTAATAAGCTAATAAGCCCTGGCCACTGGCTAATGGTGTAGTATCAACAGTTGAGTTACCTGCAAACTGTTGCAAACAATTGCCAAAGCATTGACCGCTACTGTTGTGACAATGCTACAATACAATAAAATACCTGATGGATCTCTAGATTGCACACCAAGATAAATAAATAAAGAACAGCTAAAACCAATACAGATACAGTTGTACAATTGGCGGGCTTATTGCCAAGAGCAATCTCTTAGGCAACCCTTGTGTGAAGAAGGTACCTTCTGTTCGTTATCCCTCCGTCGTCGCTCGTATACCGCAAGAGATAACTATTTCGCTATTGCGTGAGATACCAACATACATAGTAAATAATGGAGATCTTGTCAAATAAAAATTATAAATTATTAAAACATTTGTTTTTTTTTATTTATATATAGGGTGTTAGTCAAATTAGTGCACAATATCGCGAGGGGATATTCTTTTGGTGCCACAGTATAATATAAAACTAACAAACGGGCTCCAAGGTCAATATTATAACTACCCAAACTTATACAAACCCTATATACTACAGCCCCTCCAAACAGATGATTGGCATACATTATGGAGGGAATTGACCGTGCGGCGGTCCACTGTCTGCCGCGCGGAATCACGTATAGCTCTATCACTTTCGCAGGGCCAGTGAGGCGACAATGACTGCTACGCATGAAAAAGCGGTCGCCCTATTTTGGGATAGCTAAGTACGTGGTATAAGGCGTTATTTGAGACAAATATATGAGCCAAAATAAAAATCGTTTGCGACTTACTTTGTTTATTGAAAGTTCATCTGTAGCAGCAGATGAGTAACCTCCAGCGGTATTGTGCATTAATTTGACTAACACCCTCTATAACTGTAGTTATTTTATCTTACTTTCTGAACTTACATTAAACGCGGCCGATTCACCTTCACACTTCTCTGTCACAACTCTGCGTTACGGTTAGGAAATAATTTTACTAACCACCACACTGTTATTTAAGCAGTGTGACAGGCAAGAAAACTGTTTCCTAATATTCACATTAGTGTGAACTATAGAAAATCAATTACCTTAACACTACTCTCTAAGGATGGGAGTTATTGGATATTTTGGCTACCGGTTATTAGTTGGGTATTTTGTATCAATACCGCTAGTACCAACTGGTACTCAATTTCGTTACAATAATCTATACCTGTCCTGATTTCTACCCAATATATTTCTAACCGATTTGGTTAGAAATACCAAATACTTGTTGCAGCTACATAACTTTACGGGTGAACGGTCCGCTAGTACCTATGCGTAGATGATAGTTAGGTAAGTATATAATATATATATATTTTTCACTTCTTCCACAAGTGGACCAAAAATTGAAGTGAAGAGAATATCAATAACACCTTCTTCTTATTTGATAATAATAACTATGTTTATAGTATACAATTTGACTTGTCTAAGTGTTTATTTTGTAAGCCTAAAGAAATAACGTTATTGATTCTGATTTAATCTATATATAAATTAAAATGAGTGCGGCTTTAAAGAGGCTTTGTCACTAGTTAGCCCACGACTTTTTTTTCATTAATATAGATACAATAATACGCTTTGTTTGATAGGTTTTATGAACATGTTTCTTAGATGCTTTTTCTGGTAAGTTTACAATATGACTAAGAACCGCTTCTACAACCTACGAAACCCTTGTTGGCATAGAGTAAAAACTCGCTGTCTCATATGCTTGACGGACTTTTGTAACCTATGTATATGCTTTGTTTGAAAATTTATTGTGAGCTGTGTATAGTGGTCTGCCAAAATGATTAAATTGGTCAGCAAGTAATGTGACATTGAGCAGCCTTTTAAATGCATATTTCCGTATCAATATGTAAAGCAGCAGCAAATCGTGATTCGTGTTTTATAAAATTTGGGACACTATAAAATTTATTGTGATTTGCTAGTTTTAAAAGTACCAAACTACCTGCCTAGGCATACTATAATATTCTGTACCTACGTGTGGCACTGAACTCCTTAACGGCTGAATCAAATTTATTCACATTTATTGGGTGTGTTTCGATGGTTCTCTGTCCTTCTGGTCCCATCCGAAAATTTCGGCGGGGGGATCTGTTTTACAACTCAATATTTTTTTCTGCTTAACGGAAGTAAAATCCTGCTGATCAAATATTTAATCTGCTGACCAAAACATTAATTTTGCTGATCAAACAGCTATTTATTTGCCGATCAAAAATAACTAAGTTGCCGACCAAGTACTGCTTGATCGATTATGTTTTATAGTCGACCAAAATATTATATGGCTGTCCAAATAGTTTTTTGGCTGATATTTCCGGCTGACCAAATATTTAAAATAAATGGCAATAAATTTACTCCCTTAGATAAATAACTATTACAAATAAAAAAAAGTATTTTGTGTATAATTTTTATTTGAAAAGATCACCATTATCTTATTATCTCACGCAAGAGCTAAGTAGTCACCTCCTGTGGCGACGGAGGGAGGACGAACAGAAGGTATCTTCTTCATACAAAGATTACCGAAGAGATTGCTCTTAGCAATAAGGCCGTCGATTGTTCAACCGTATCTGCGTAGTTTTTTCCTGTTCTGTATTTATTTATCTTGGTGTGCAATGTAGAGTTCCATCAGGTATTTTATTGTATTGTAGCATTATCACAACAGCAGCGGGCCAATGCAGCTAGTGACTTGGGTACGCTTCCAATGTTGATTTAGATCAGTTATGTTATCTCTAGATTGTTTGCAACAGTCTGCAGGTAACTCAACTGTCTCAGTGGCCAATTGTGTAGTATCATCGGTTGTAGTATCACGGAGGTATACATTTCTTTGATTAAAAAAAACAATTTTATATTAGAGATACCCCCCACTCTTAGTGCTTCTACTTAGGCTTCAACTGTGACTATGTATTCTCCCATCAGGAGGCAGTCCTCTCCCTTCTTCACCCTCGCGTAGCCCTTCTCGCCCCATTCCGCGCCCCAAGAGTTTTTGACAATCCAGTACGGGACGCCACCCTCTGAAAACAACACCATCAGTTTCTGTCATTGCGGATAAGTAAATTCACAGCGAGTTTTTACTCTATGAGTAAAATAGTTTTTTTTACAAATTATTGAATGAATTATGGTAGAGTAGTCGGGGGTCAACAAGACACGAATTTTTTAGCATTGGTTTTTGAGCATCTACCGCTAAAAAAACTGTTCACTGTTTGTCCACATAGTACACAAATAGAATGCCTTCACGAATACATATTAAACTCTGAATAGACTAGGCAGACTGATGTCATCATCATCAGCCAATACACGTCCACTGCTGGACATAGGCCTCCCCCGTACGACGCCACAAATAGCGGTCCTGACCATCCATGGCCTCCCTGCGACCGCTACGATGTCGTCGGTCCATCGAGTGGATGGTCTCCCATGTAGGGGGGATTTGCCATAATCACCACGCTTGGCAGGCGGATTGGTGATCGCAGTGTTGGTGTTTAAAAAAAATACTCAGAAGGAAGCTGCTGCCCTTCCTCTGGTAGGTTCCCTTAGTCGGCTTTTACGACATCCACGGGTTGAGTTGGAGGGGTCGATATTCGTACGCCGCGGCCCCACGGCTTACACTGACAGACTGATGTACCTATGGGCGATAAGTATAAAAATTGGAAGAAATTTAATTTAAAAAACATCATGCATTCTTCGTACCTGCATGTCGCGGCCTATGCGTGCTGTGGCGACGGCGCGGCGGCGAACCGCTGAGGCTGGGCAGTGAAAGGGTTAAGGCGGATTGAGCATGAACTTACCATCTCCGTATCCAACTAGTGTAACACCGTGGTTTAAGGCTGTTCCGTTACATTGAGTAATGATTCCTCCTTTGTACTTCAGGAATATGGTAGCGTCTATGGCTGTACAGAAAAATGTATTATTAGCACAATAACAACAAAACCAGACTAAATATAACAGTCCACAGCTGGACCTAGGCCTTCCCCAATAAGCGCCATAATGGCTCTGGTATCTGCAGCCTGTTCATCTGCTGGATGCAAGCCGCCCCTGATATTGATGATTTTGGCTAGTATCACTTTTTAAATTCCTGAACCTATTTTTTTCTTGTTTACGCCCAGCCATGGAAACTGTTATCATATTACTCATTGTGATTATTTGATTGTTTTCAAAACCCTACTAATCGACTTCGAATCCCTTACTTATACATTGTTTTTAAGTTTTTCGGGATAAATACTTAGGGATATTTTTTTTATAGGGATATGTTTTTTTTCGGATGGAATCTTGCACCTTAAATTTAGACCTCTTCTTCAACCGATTGTGCTGAAATTTGGCATAAGACTGTAAGTTTAGTGACAATGCAATGTCATGGTACCATCGAGCTGGTCTGATGATGGAAACTGAAGGTGGCTATAGGAACTTTTAAACGAAACGACTTAACCACGTCGAGTTTGGGTTCGTTGGATTTGTCTTCCCAAGCACTTTGGTCTTAGATGATAATTATAAACGCTTGTATTTAAAAACCCTCTTTCAAAAGAAACACACGTTTGATTCATCGTTTTCTGAAATTCAGAAGTGTACATTTATAAAAGAGAAATAATAAGATTGTTTTAAAGAACTAAAAACCAACTTCAATTTTCCTGATATTTACACTGTTTCTTATGTTTTTCGAGACAAATACTTATCCCTCGGGAATAACATTCTATCTGATCACTTCGGGATAATTTTTCATATAATAGCGTAAGTATTTTTCAATTAAGTCCATAATTGACGGAGAAATCTACGAACATACATTAAAAATATATACATACTCGTATATACAGCCAAACAGAAAATCCTCCTTCTTTTGTTTTTCCTGAGTTATAAACTGAGTGACACTAAGAAATCTCTAGAACCACTAGTGCCTCTGACCAATGTGAAGTAAGTATAACAATATTGTAAGAAATGAACTTAAAAAACGACTTCAAATAATATGGCGTGCTTTAAAAAACGATAAACCGACTTCAAATATTAATCCCCTGGGAATAAAAAATTCGTTTTCTATACAATAGTGAAAGAATTTTCAAAATCAGCCCATAATTGGCAGAGGTATCGCGTAACATACCTACATAAAAAAAAATACAGACGAATTGATTGTTAAAAAGGAATCGAGTCATTGGTCAATGACGTGCGCTCGGTATCGCGTAGCAGCCTTCAACTTTGCCGGTGATTGTTTTCATGGAAACTAACATTACTTTGGTTATTTTAAAGTCCACGCGAATGAAATCGTGGGCTGGTCAGCTGGTCAGCTAGTAAATTGATAAATACCATCATCCCGACAGCCAAATTTATTTCTAGTATAGAGAATAGTCGTTTTTCCTGCTTTAAAAGTTCTTACCTACAGCAAGAGGTCCATCCGAACCCAAGAGGCTTGCCAGCTTGTCGTCTTTATCTTCGATCCCGAGGTAGACTTTGCAAGAGTTCGCTTTCACTTTAGCTTTATTCACGTCAAATTGGCATTGCTGCACCTTTGCTTTGTATGGATAGTCTTTTTCTAGCTCTTGCCCGCCTTGCTGAATTGTTAAACTGAGAAACCAAAATATAGGGTTTTATTTAAATAAATGCGCAATACCGCGGGGGGACGTTCTGTTGGTGTCATAGAATAATATAAAATTAAAAAACGGGGTCCAAGGTCAATATTATAACTACTCAAAAATGTTGCAACTAACTTACTTTGCGAGCTCTTTATAATACGTTATACCAGAATCAGAATCAGAATCAATAACTTTATTTCTTTAAGCTTACAAAATAAGCACTTAGACAAGTCAAGTTGTATACTATAAACATAGTTATTATTATCAAAACATAGTTATTACCATCCCTCCAAACAGATGATTGCTACAATTTGGAGGGCATTGACCGTGCGGCGGCGACAGACAGTTGACCGCGCCGCACGTGCGATGAATCGTGAACTCTGACTCCAGTGTAAAATAAGTGATCAAAATATTTTTATAATAGATAGGTTGTGTAAAAACACTTTATATAATTTGTTGTATCGCTATCATTATCATCAGCAACAGCAACTCGCCTGGACAACTGCTTTAGATCTCCAACTCGACTGGAGAACTGCTATAGGCCTCCAACTGGACTGGAAAACTGCTATAGGCCACAAACTTAAGTGCCTCTATAAGAATTTTTAGCCATGTATTCCATTGTCCGAACATACTCGAGCAATGGCGTCCAAAGGGAGTCTAAGTAGACTCGGATACGGAAGTATAGATACGAGAAACAAAATAGGAGGAGTAATAACATCCAAGCGTTACGTGTAATTTTTCGATTTCGACTAAGAAAATGATCCGAGTGAATTGTGTTAATAATATCAACGGCGATCCTAGTCCACTCGTATGAAGCTACTACTTCGAGTCCACTCGGTTCGAGCCTTGTCCGAGGCTCTGATCGTGTCAACGCGGCTTTACGCCGCGACCGGTACTAGGCGAGCGGGTCCACGCTTTTATAATTTACTAGCTTCTACTCGCGATTTCAGAAGTTTATTTTCGCTGGTTTATAGAAAGCGTATTATCTAATTTAGACTATGTTCTAAATGTACGCCAAATTTCATTTTGATCTTTCCAGTAGTTTTGATACATCTACCTTGTCAAATTTCATAAACTTTCGGCTTTATAATATTAGTAGGATTTTTGATAGGTAGATAAAGTTGATTAAATTGTATAGTTACGATATGGCATTATGCATGTTTCCCCCTTTACATCCATCGGATTTAGTATCACAATCCACAAACTGTTGTTCGGACACCTTCAGCAGAGTGTTGTGCTTCAAGGCATACGCCCCTTCAAGGGCCCCTGTAAAAATGGTTGGCAAAATGTTAGATTAGTTGCTTACGGCCACAGCCACACTGCAAAGTAGCTTGGATACTAGATAAGACACTGCCAGCAATCACTTGTAGCGTGAATATCCGGAACAAATTATTTTTGGATTGTAAATATTTTGATAGCCTTCGGGGCCGCATGGCAGGTCCTTGATACAAGGGTACTCGCCGAGCCACCATCGGAGCAACCCACTAACTGACCAGGTAAGCTTCATTGATAACTTGCTAAGTCAGTTAGTGGGTTGCGCGTGGTATCCATGATAAAAAGTTTTCTATACTGGAAGCAACGCGTGCAAATCCGCGGGAAGAAGCCAGTGTGAAACAAACTTACCAGCAGCGCTGAAGGCCCAGCAGGAGCCACACTTCCCTTGGTCCTGGACCGGCGCCACCGCGTTCTTTTCGCGCCAGTCAATGGAGTCGGGGGCAGAGTTTGTTTTGATGTCTGAAGCGACGCCAGCCTAGGGATTTGAATCCGATTTGTCTGAGATTTTTGTTAACCTTATAGCTATTTAGTTATTAATTTGGATAACAAATGTGAAAAGAGGTTAGAAGGGTTCCTAGTTAAAAAAAAAATACACCGAAATAGATAAGTTAACTCTCCCAGAACCCAAACTAGAAAAATACGAAAACAGTCTATTACCGTTCAATTTAAATCTACAATAAAATTCCACTAATTATAAAGCAACTTGTAAAAGATATTACTTTAAAAAAATCTACTCTTAAATAAAACTTATTAATCAATCAAAGAAATTTATGGGTAAAAGGTATATTGCATTAAATTAATATTATCATTAAACTAGATCATAGATGATTACATCAATGATGTTAATGCTTGGCCAGATGTCGCTCCGTTCCGCACTGTCAGTAGTATGTAAGAAATTCAATGTTCTGTTTAGCTTTAAAGAAATATTGACATGTATCTAAATTGCATTAAATTTATATTTAGATAGGCAAAATAAACATGTATTAGACACATAAGTGATATTATAATGTGCTCGTGGTTTCTTTTTCACTTCTTCCACTAGTGGACAAAAAATTGAAGTGAAGAGAATATCAATAACACCTTATTTCTTATTTGATAATAATAACTGTGTTTATAGTATACAATTTGACTTGTCTAAGTGCTTATTTTGTAAGCCTAAGGAAATAAAGTTATTGATTCTGATTCTGATATTGGATCCTAAATAACTCTGTGCAATAACCGATAGAAATTAAGTTACCTTTGTGTGATACATAAGTGATTAGCTTTAGTACTGAATAATGTGCAATATTTATAAAATTAAGCTTTGAATTAGCTACCTCTCAAGTTTCATGGCGCCCTAACAGGGTCCCAATACCTAACCCCCAAGTGAAATATTGAAGACCTCTCACTCTGTATGTATTAGGATTGCAAAATAAATACTTGAATAAACTTTTTTGTTTATGTTGTTCCCACGCTCGCACACCTGTAGTATTATGCACTCAATGTGTAATATCATGTATCTAACGAACTAAAAAGAAAACCAGCACAGCTTCTTAGAATAGTCGAGCGTTTGGTTGGGTGGGACCAAAATTTAATTTAACTCACGGTACATAAGCCATAGCCATCACCAAGATTTGCGCCATCGAGACCAAAGAGGCTTTCTATCTCCTCGGCAGACCAATCAGTAAATTTGTTGATGCCTGCAACAGGGATTCACCACCTTAGTAGCATAGAGGTAAATAAAAGACAATCTGTGCCCACTTCGTTGGGCGGTAAACATTTTTAGTAGTCTATAAAACTCGCGTGGTTTAAACGATGCGTGTTTAAACAAATTCAATAGGTAAAAGAATTTTCAAAATAGGCTCAGTAGATTCAGAGATTACCCCCTACAACCACACAAACCTTACTTATTTTTATTAGTGTAGTATAGTATAGATTTAAATATACCTAGATTTTATTGACTGGACGTCACACAGCTCCACATTTACCTAAGTATATTATGCGCTTCAAAAGCTTTTGATAGTACCTACTGGAGAATAGGGCACTACACATCTATTGTCCAGTTCTAAAACTGGAAGGAAGAATCACCAGTCGTCCTAAATCTTCACAATTTCTATCTTGATTCATGGCGTCTCGCAGATCAACATAATTCTCAGCGCGCAGTCTTCTCTCATTAGTTCTGTTCTGATGTATACTAAACGCTTCGTTTTAATTTTGGCGTAAGTTTCCACCAGCCATTTAAATTTTGGCGTAAGTGTCCACCAGAAAACGGTTAAACAAACCTCGAAACCTTTGCAGGTGAGCAATGCAATCTTCTCTTATTGGTAAAATGTATCTAGGCGTAGAATTGTATTGCAGAAACTTTTTAGTGTCCAGTCTCGTCAGTTTTCGGATTCACATGTCGAAGATCAAAGTTGTATCCGTCTTCGCCACGACAGTAGGTATATAAGCGAGTAGAGACTGAAGAGCATCAAATGCCTGGTGCGTTTCGCCAATGCATTGCAAGCGGTCATCCCGGGTACGCAGCACAAGGTCCGGCCTGTCACAGTGCTGATCTACCAGGACGACGGCAACATCATTGGTAGCGAGAGCTTTGTACCAACCGGTCTGTCCAGTCGTTTATCGGCACTAATATAAATTTTGTTATCATTTTGTTGGCTTTTGGGGTATGTACTCGTATTTTATGTCCTTCCTCGTAGTATGAACTCAAATCATGCTAAGTATCATTCGAATCCATTCAGTAGTTTTTGCGCTATTTTAGGCCGAGAAATGTCACTTCCATCCCCACTCCCAAGGGAACCTTAACGAATTCCAGGATAAAAAGTATTACATGACCTTCCTCGTAGTATGAACTTAAATCATGCCAAGTTTCATTTGAATACATTCAGTAGTTTCAGCGCTATCCGCAGCCAAGAAATTTTACCCTACTGCGGAAGGCCACTACGGGGGGGGGCTACGGGGGTCCCACTGCTGGGCAATGTTGGGGGCCCACTGCGAGGGCAAACTGCCGGGGGCCCCCACTGCTGGTGCCCTCCACTGTGGGGGCCTACTGAGTGGGTCCCACTGCGGGTGGTACTGCGGGGGACTACTGAGGGTCCCACTGCGAGGAAATGTGGGGGCCCACTGCCGAGAGCCTCACTGCCGACGCCCCACTGCCGGCGCCCCACTGCCGGTACCCCACTGTGGGGGGCTACTGGGAAGGTCCGGTTGCGTGAGGGGCCCTACTGCTGGGGTCCTCCTTCTGGGGCCTCCACTGCCTGGGGCCCCACTGCCAGTGCCCCCCACAATGGGGAGCTATCGCTCTCTACCGCCCTTGCCCCGCGCGCCATCCTGCAACGCGCAAAATTTAACTTCCTCTCTCATAAGGGAATCCTTTTGAATTCCGGGATAAAAAGTTTTTTATGCCCTTTCCAGTAATATGAACTTAAATCATGCTTTATTTAGCTATGTTTAGTTTTATTTGAATACCTTCAGTAGTTTCGAAATTTTACTTTCATCCCCTCTCCCAAGGGAACCCTATTGAAATCCGGGATAAAAAGTATTCTATGTCCTTCCTCATAGTATAAACTCAAGACCTACCAAGTTTAATTTGAATACATTTAGAACTATCGGCGTTACGCGCAGCCAAAAAAATTTACTTTCATCCCCTCTCCCAAGGGAACCCTATTGAAATCTCGGATAAAAAGTATACTAAGTCATACATCATAGTATCATCTCAAATTCTGCCAAGTTTCATTTGAATACATTTAGAACTATCGGCGCTACGCGCAGCCAAAAAAATTTACTTTCATCCCCTCTCCCAAGGGAACCCTATTTAAATCTGAAATAAAAAGTATCCTATGTCCTACATCATAGTATGATCTCAAATCCTGTCAAGTTTCGTTTGAATACATTCAGTAGTTCCGGCGCTATGCGCAGCCAACAAATTTTACTTTCATCCCCTCTCCCAAGGGAACCCTATTGAAATCCGGGATAAAAAGTATCCTATGTCCTTCTTCGTAGTATGAACTCAAATCCTGCCAAGTTTCATTTCAATACGTTCAGTAGTTTCGGAGCTATGCGCGGCCAAGATACAGACAGACAGACAGACATGATGGATGGACAGGACAGATTTTTGGCATCAGTATCGATAATAGTGCCCTTAAAAAAAATTCAAATATCTTCAATGTACAGAATTGGACCTGTTACAGTTTTATTATAAGTATAGATGCTCCAAGTAAAAAGGGCGTAGACCTGGACATGGTACCCAATCCAAATAATAACCTATCTTACCTTGCACGTATTAAATAAAAATAAAAAATAAAAAAGTATTCAAAGAAACTCAAACATAGAAAAAACATGAGTGCACTTAATAAATAAATATAGCTAAGTGTAACAATTTTGCCTGAACTAGGTAATCCTGTGTTTCAGGCGACAAGTGTACTAATTATTAAATAAAATATAATCTCTTAATTTTATGATAAAGGCATATTTTGGCAAATATTAATGTTGGTTATTTTACAAACGGTTCAGGTTATTAATAAAGAACTTAACTTATATTGAGTATAACCAAATTAATCACTATTTTAACTAGATTAACTTTAATGTATAAAAATATAATTTACTTGACAAATATAATAGCTTCTCTGCTTCATCGTAGGATAGACTTTTTAGGATAGAAGTTTAAGTTTAATATTGTATTACAGTTATACTTAGTATTCTAGTTTTATAAGATCATTGTGTAATAGCCCGGCTACGCACTCAAACATTTGTGCAAACATGCATGCACAAGCACAATTTGCGCAAGCAAGATGGAGCGTGTGGCCGGTGCAAACGGGTTTGTGCAATCATGCATGTACAAATGTTTTGAGCGTGTAGCCGGGCTATTAGAGAACAAGAAATGATTTCTTATTATTGTATTTAAAACTTACCATAAACTGTGATAGGATTCCTTTCATTCAGCTCGTTGATTTTCACCAGGTTCTCCTTGAAGTAATCAAGCCTCAACCTTTCTTCTTCAGCGGTATAGGCTTTATTGTATTTTACCTTAAAATCGTTAAAATGATACTTAAGTTGTTCAATGTCTTCCACGTCGTACTGTCGCTGGACTGGACTAGCCAGGACCAAATGCGAAACGCAAAGTATAAAGATTGGCAACAACATTCTTGTAGGTTTAGCAAGCTAGGAGTAGCACTTGAACTAATCTAAGTTGTCTATCTCTAGTCTTTTTATATAAGGTTACTATAGTTAGTTATCAGTAAACAATTCGGAAAATTAAAAAAATCTTATGTGCTGAAATAAAACTAGCAATGCTATCTTTAAAAATACCAGAATAATAAATAATAAACATAATTTTCAACATTTCCAATGATTTATTATTTTGTACACATGATTGTACAATTACCTAGGCATATAAAATTTTACGAATAATTTTCCGCTGCAATTATGCAAGTATTTCGCTAACCACCGCAATAATTTTGTAGTTTTCTGAGGTGGGGAAAGCAACAATGACAACTAAGCTATAACGATAAAGAGCAGAGATTATCGCAACATTTTTGTGATTTACAAAAACGTAAAATACCGACAAAGATCTAAGAGCGGAGAAATTAATGTTTCTATAATTACTAGCTGACCCGTGCCCACTTTGTTGGGCGGTAAACATTTTTAATGTATACTAGCTGACCCGCCAAACGTTGTTTTGCCTTCAACCCTTGTTGTAGGCCTATGTACCTAGTCAACAAGTTAAGAGTATGAAATAATTCGTAAATAACAGCGAGCGGAGCGAATCTTGTCAATTTTGGTGAGTTTTGAATAAATAGGGTAAGAAACTAATATTAAATAATAATATCGGCGATTACAGTGCGCCACAACCACAACCTTTTTTTGCAATTGTGGAGGCATGCTTAGCAAGATAAAGAAGCTAAGATAATTAGTTAAGAACAATTTCAAGCTTTTTTGCGATTAACAACAAAATAGTGTTGAATATATCATAAGATCAACGGCGAGCGAAGCGAGCCATACATTTTTTATAATCTGGCTGTGCGTGTGAGTTTCCTATGTCACCCGTTCTAGTTTGGGTCCGGGGTACCAGGGCACCCCGATAGGTACCAAGATGGCACCCCTCAAAACTTGGTACCCGGGGCTGACCGCCCCCCGCCCCTCTCCATACGCGGCTAGTGCTTGTTATATCCAGTTATATTGGTTTAAAGCGTGAATAAATATATGGACCAGTACGGTAATATGAACTACCGGCTGCGTTTATAACTATGAACTGGAACCCTGGCAGAAAAGTGGCAAACCAGACACTTATTGCCAATAACAAAGAAGTCAAGTCTGTTTAACACGCTACCTGCGGCGACGAATTCTGTATATTTTACGTAGCGCTGTACAAGCATAAAATACCATTAAAGGACTTTCACCAGTGCTACAGGGACTTTCGACTTCGTAACATATTGATTTTCTAAAACACTATTAATTCTGCGAAAACTTAGTTTATTCTTGTAAAACCAAGACTATGGGGTAGAAAAAACCTTAAGGTATCTTAGTCTAGGTCAGTTCTAAGATCTGCTGTGTAATTTCCCAAAAAAGGGAAAAATTATACGAGGTTATTAAACCTCGTACCGCACTAGTTTAAAGGAAATTACCTAAATAGTGGAATAAATATGATTAAAGCAGGTGCGGAGAGAGGTGCCTCGTGCAAATTCGGGGTCTTAGGGCCTCGTAACGGAACAAAATATAGTTTAGTGCGGGACGAGGTCTTCAGGCCCCCACGTACTTTTTTATTTTACTGAGTTCTTCTTAAAATACAATCACAAATGTATACTTGTGTTTTTCATACACCTAATTAATCCCTAAGAGTGAATTCCCCCAGAGTGAAACGCCAAGATTTTGTCCCGCACTGAGCGCGAGGTCACGGACCAGGCATCGCATCGTTCCGCAGTGAACGTATTAACCTATTCCTCTCGACGCTCGATGCGTTCAAGTACCTAGTAATTAAAATCGATCGTTTTTTTTTGCGCGCCACTTGATTTTTTGTGTGTTAAAAATAATAAATTCAGGCGTTACTTTGCGGAAATCAATTGCTAATGTTAGAATGAAAAAATATTTAGTAACAATTCCGCGTATTCTCTGATAGTAATCATCAAAGTACGTTGTCAACTAGTTTCGACTCTCCACGAGACATCTTCAGGACAGCACAATACTCGACCTTGACATTGAGATTGGTCAGCACAGCAACACCGACAGAGTCCCGCCAGTGATGTTGCCTCTCCGAGCTCCTCGCGCCAAGTGAAGCATTGCCCGCAAAACCCCCCATTATATAGTCACGGATCAAACAGTGCGCACACAGAGTTCATAGTGTGTGTGTGGCAGTAATATTGTTTGAAAATATTCGTAATAACGGTGACCTAGGTAAACCTGTACTAAGTTCATTCAACAGTGTATTATTACTATATTTTGTAATTTCTAAATTTTCTAAGACTGACATCCTAAATCCCTTATCACAAGTATGTAAAATAGAAAAACAATGATTTTGTCTTAAATAATGACCAGATTCCAATAAATGTTTTGCAAAGTTTCATTTTTCTGGATAATTGTTTCTATAAGCAGCTAAATGTTCTTTATACCTAACCTGAAAACTACGACCCGTTTGACCTACATAAATACTATGTATTCGTCACATACCAGCTTATAAACACCCGATATTTTATTGTTATCCATCTTTGCCGTTACAAATCTGTTTTAATAAAAATTTTTGAACGCTGCTCGTAGGTACTTTATGTTTAGACAAAACTCTTAAAACTCCCTCACTCAATGGACCTAAATAAGTTAAACTGCCCACAAATTTGTCTATCCTTTCTGGAGCTACGGTGATACAATAAAGAACGGATAATATTTTGTTGTTTACTTCTTTTTAAACCATCAACCATCTTTCTGCTATATGGGTAGAAGTCAAAATAATCGACCGCAACTCACATGAAGTCCGGATAGTGACGTTACTCACCTGATAAGTAAATGTTACTCACAGGAATATTAGGATGCTTTCACATTGAAATAACAAATACTACATATTTTTATTTATTGTTAGACTGACACATCTTCTAACATCAAAAAATGTATCTTTAATAAGTTCTATTCTACAAGAACCACCGAAAACATGCTTTAAAAACTACAACCTACTCGAAACAATTACTCAGTCGGTAAGAATAACAAAACAGAAAAAAGGAACTTTATTACTTAAAAAGGAACTTTAATATATTTATTACAAATGGTAACTTAAGTGATAATTATGTAATTCTATAATCAAAATATACATAATCATCGTCGTCTAGTAATACAAAATCAGTCTCATTTTCATTGATCGACATTAAATCTACAGTCTTGACAATATTCTTACAATCTATTAGCTCGACTTCCATTGACTTTGTCTTAATAAATTTTGTTTTCTATAACTTTCTTTTGATCTGTTATTCGCTTCTTAAATTTTTATATAACATAATCGTGCATTTAATGCACAACACTTGTTGTTCTTTGGTTTTGTTACACCACCTTATATTTTTTTTTTTGGCAAGTCTCCATTCTCTTCGCTGTTTTCCTTTTCTTTTTCAGTCAGTTCTGCAATTGGTCTTCTAGCAGCTTTCATATATTCTCCATGCTTCTTCTTTTTCTCCTCGTATTTTTCTGCATTTTGTTTTATTTTTTCACGGTATTTTCTTTGTCTCTCAGCATTCGACATTGGCGCTATCTAAAAGTAAGCATGTAAAGTCAATTAGATTTAAATTATGCAAAAATATTTCCAAAAACTTCCATTCCATGAAATATAAAAATAATAGATTATTCCAGAAATCCCCACCAGAGTTTTCATGCCTGTATATTTCTTGCATATAATTATATATTTATATAAATAAATAAATAATGTGGGACAACTCACACATCATTATCTAGCCCCAAGGTAAGCAGATCTTGTGTTATGGGTACTAGATAACTGATATACATAATACAATACACTACATAGATAGATATTTTTTATTATACATAGAAAAACATCCAGAACGCCCTGAACAATTCTATCAAATATCTGCAGATCGTACAAACATTTGTCCCGAGGCGGAAATCGAACCCGCAACTACCTGCGTCGCAGGCGGACCTTCGCCCACCGCGCCACAGAGGTCGTCGTTTTATTTTATATATAAAAAAAAAACCGACCAACGAATTGAGGACCTCCTCCTTTTTTTGAAGTCGGTTAAAAATACGAACAAACTTAAACAAACGATTCGGAAGATGAAATGAGGTTTTCGTTCGGAGTGAACTACTCGTCATTGATTGCAGGTGCAGTTACTATACAAACTGATTCGTTTTACCAAGTGTTACTCACTAATCTATAAAAACCTGTGAGTAACAATTAGCAGTATGAACTAGCCCTAAGTCGTGTTACGTTATCCACAGGAAGGAAAAATGTGGAATATAACCTCTTAAATGCATCGTCATAACAACAAATATCTTACCTTGAAAACAATGTCTCTGTGTTGTATGAGCACCAAAACATACTTTTTCAGACTGTGTATCCAGACCAGCGTAATTCACTTTAGAATTTATCTCACTCACTAGTTTTTCACATGAATATTTTGGACAATATTTTTTGTGGGCGCACTTTTTCAACCAAAACTAAATGAAGTGACGACATGGCGTTCTAAAAGTCACGTGATGTGATGTAACAGTGTTGTAAGCATAAAATAAAATATGGTAGAATTCCTTTAAGGGAGCGTTTAAAACACCGTTATCTACCTGGAGTTATTCACAGGAATGATGTTTGGGATTTTATTATAAACAGTAATTAAATAATTATAGACATATAAATTAACGATTATATTAAATGAAAACAAAAATTAAGTCACCGGTTTTTACTAAATAGTACATAATATTTCAAAAAATTGCCTAGTATTAATTATTTTATAATATGTAACTTTTCATTTGCCGTAGGGTCGCGGCGTACTAATATCGACCCCTCCAACTCAACCCGTGGATGTCGTAAAAGCCGACTAAGGGAACCTACCAGAGGAAGGGCAGCAGCTTCCTTCTGAGTATTTTTAAACACCAACACTGCGATCACCAATCCGCCTGCCAAGCGTGGTGATTATGGCAAATCTCCCTACATGGGAGACCGTCCACTCGATGGACTGACGACATCGTAGCGGTCGCAGAGAGTCGTTGGATGGAGGCGGCTCGGGACCGCTATTTGTGGCGTCGTACGGGGGAGGCCTATGTCCAGCAGTGGACGTGTATGGGCTGATGATTATGATGAACTTTTCATTTCGCAATAGGACACTTTCATTTTGTATGAACCTGAAATTAGTAACTTTGGTAGTGAGTTTGGTAATATTTTTTTCGGTATAGTTATATTCTAAACATTACTAAAATGTCTTGTTTTACTGGAAATTAATTGTCCTTTAAACAAAATTGGTTTATAACTTGTTATGACCCGAACTAATTTTTAAATAAGCTGAAAACGGTCGAGGACAGATATTTTTTTAAAGCATGTACGATTATTCTGACTTCTACTCATATCCATTACTTTCAGCCACGTGGTAAATAATAGATAGCTCTCTGTTAAAGTTCTCCTGAGAGTAGAGAGTATTGTGGTGTCCTGAAGATGTCTCGTGGAGAGACGAAACTAGTAGACAATTTACTTTGATGAATACTATCAGAGAAGGTTATACGCGGAATTATTACTAAATATTTTTTCATTCTAATATTGTGCAATGGATTTCCGCAAAGTAACGCCTGAATCTATTTTTTTAATTTTATTTGAGGTCTTATTTCATAAAATCATTATTTTTTTATTATTTGAAGGCGAACCGTGTAAAGTATGATATCATTTTGAAATTTAGGATAACTGCGACTTTTTTTTAGTATGACGAGCCAAAGTTAACTGATTGAAAATCATTAATGCAATAACCGAACATAACTAACAATTTTTTTCAAAAACTGTGGCCGTTGTGTTTGGATTTTAACTTGCTTTAATAAATTAATGTGGTATTTGAGTTTGTAATACAAAAATAAAAATCACTAAATGTTGACATCTGTAGTCACAGCATCGAAAAGTTTGGCGCCAGACAGAATTTTTTTGATTTTCAATAAAAAGCCTTTAACTCGGAAACCCTTAAAGATAGACCCATGGTTTTGTGGTTTTTCTGGGTCGTCATAAACCCACCTGTCCTCTGTTTTAGGCTTGACGTTGAGTTTCGGGACACTCTCGTATAGTCAGAGATCGTACAATGCGCACACAGTGTTAATAGTGTGTGTGGCAGTGCTATTGTTTGAAAAGATTCGTAATAACGTAACCTAGGCAAACCAGGGCCCCTACTCTTAAAAACGAAATCGAAGTTTCTGATTCTTTTTCGTGCAAACGCTAATCTTATGCAATGGACATAAGAGTTGGTTTTGCACGAACACGAAAAAGAAACTTCGATTTTCCTTTTCCGAGTAGGCCCCCTGTACTAAGTTCATTCAACAGATTATTATTACTGTATTTTGTAATTTCAAAATTTTCTAAGGCTGACATCCTTTATCACAAGTATGTAAAATAGAAAAACAAATGACCAGATTCCAATAAATGTTTTGCAAAGTTTGATTTTTCTGGATAATTGTTTCTATAAGCAGCTAAATGTTCTTTATACCTAACCTGAAAACTACGACCCGTTTGATCTATATAAATGCCATTACATTCGTCGCATACCAACTTGTAAACACCAGATTTTTTATTGATATCTAACATAACTTTACCGGGCCGTGGGGGAGCGGCGTACGAATATCGGCCCCTCCAACTCAACCCGTGGATGTTGTAAGAGCCGACTGAGGGAACCTACCAGAGGAAGGGCAGCAGCTTCCGTCTGAGTATTAGTCTTGGGTTATACTAGGCAAAATCCGATACCTGTGACTTACGTTACTGCGACTTCAAAATATCTGTGACAAATACCAGTGACAAAATACTAGCTAGTATTTCTACCAATCACGTACAAATTCATTGTTTTACTGATTGAATGATATATTTATTGCAGCAATAGTACCGCTACGTGACGAAAATTCCTCTTGAATTGTATGTGTATAACGCAATGTAACAACTTTGTTACATTGCGGTATACTTTTCAAATTTCAAAGTATAAAATACTAGGTGTGTCTCATTCTGACTTAGTGATACTATCAAAGAGAGAATATAGAAGCAATATTATCTAGATGAAGCGATTTATTGCGTAGGTACCTAATAAAATAACAACGATATAATATCGTGCACTCGTGACACTGGCACTGCCTGTGAGACAATCACAGATATATTTAGTTTCTGTCACTGTGAAATACCGCCAATTTTCTATACCTGTGACTTTTATCAGTGACGATAAATACGCCTCAAGCCTACTGAGTATTTTTAAACACTAACACTGCGGTCAACAATCCGCCTGTCAAGCGTGGTGATTATGGCAAATCCCCCCTACATCATGGGAGACCATTAACTCGATGGACCGACGACATCGTAGCGGTCGCAGGGAGTCGATGGATGGAGGCGGCTCAGGACCGCTATTTGTGGCGTCGTTTGGGGGAGGCCTATGTCCAGCAGTGGACGTGTATGGGCTGATGATGATGATGATAACTTTACCGTTACAAATCTGCTTTAAAATTCAGCCCTGTATATCGCGCGGCGAAATTACGGAGTATGGGCTAAGCCTTAGCGACCCTTGCGTCACTAGTCACGTCTTCTGTATGAGTAAGCACTACGTGTTAGAAAGGCACAGCCGATTTAGGGGGGTTCAAGTCGGGTTCTTTACGTAATGGCCCAATACTTAATATATCCTATTATTGCTCTCCTAGTTCTTTGAATGAGATAAACGTTGTTCAATATAATCGATATAAAATCAAAATACAAGTGAATGTATACCTCACAGACATGATACTAGCTGAGCCTAAAGCAGACTAAACATATTTTCACAATTACATAGAAAAGAATCAAAAAATATTTTGGTCACTTTCTCTCTAACCAAAAATGAATAAGTCTATCTCACCTTTTTTTACTGTAACAACGCTAACTCACCATACAAAGTTCAAGATGAAGCACAGACATGATACTAGCTGGTATACCTACGGTACACATTTCTTCTCTCTTGGTACTTTGAGTTAGATAAACGCTGTTCAATATTATAATAATGAATCAAAATACTAGTACCTACCATGGACGAATTAAATATTGGTCTTTCATCTATGCTAGTACTGAATGGAAACCAAAGTCGCGAACCATTTAGTAAGTAAAATTTTGGAAAATCTCAAAAAGTCATGGACCGATTTTGGGAATTCAAATTACACTTTGAAGCCCTCCAGTAGACGCACATTTTGACATACATACCTATAGCTCATCGCGTACTTTTCACATCAGCGAAACTACAGGCAAATGTCACAATTTCATAAATCGGGGCACGTGCGTAAGGGCTCTTTTTCCGTTTCTTGAATAGCGAGCTCAAAAAAAGTTATTGGGAAATTCTAGGTTCAAGTCAGCGAAAAAAACGACAAATTTTGGAAAATCTCAAAAGTTATCGACCTTTTTTGGGAATTCAAATTCCACTTTTAAGTCCTCCAACAGACGCACATTTTGACATATGGCCTATCATGTACTTTTCATATCTGTGGAACTCTCGGATGAAGTACCTATTAGGCGAAACTTCCGAGAAACGATGGTCACGTGGGTGTCGTCACCAGGCTACGTCATCAACGCCATCAGCGAATGAGAAGACGATTCTGTTTCCTGGTGTTACCAATATAGCGTACAATCGTAACTCCCCGAACTCCTGTATGAATCTGATAAAACTATGTGGTTTTGTATTTACCTATTATTTATCACATTGACGAGTGTTTAACTAACGCTGTTTTGACTGATCTAACAAATATAAATGACGATTGGATTTTTTTATTGATTTTTCAATTGACTCTTATCACATTTGTTTCCCAATTTCTACATTTTGTTGAAATCAAGTGGCAACTGTACAGTGACGTCACCTGGCGACACTCCCGGAAGAGCAGACCTTGTTTTCTTATACCATGGGCGAAACTACAGGCAAATGTTTCATAAATCGGGGCACTATACTCGATCACGGCACAAACATTTTCAATGTCAATAAATGCTAGTCAAATATATATAGTAAGTGAATTCATTCGAATTTAAATCGCTACTCATGTGGAAAAACATAAAAATGTAACCTGCCCTCAGATATCTATACTTATAATAAAACTGTAACAAGTCCAATTCTGTACATTTAAGATATTTTGTAAATTTTTTTTGGAGGGCACTCTATTTTCGATAATGATGCCAAAAATGCATTTTTTTTTCATCATGTCTGTCTGTCTGTCTGTATCTTAGCCGCGCATAGTTCCGAAACTACTGAATGTATTCAAATGAAACTTGACAGGATTTGAGTTCATACTATGAGGAAGGAGATGGATACTTTTTATCCCGGATTTTAATAGGGTTCCGTTGGGAGAGGGGATGAAAGTAAAATTTCTTGGCTGCGCATAGCGCCGAAACTACTGAAGGTATTCAAATGAAATTTAGCATGATTTAAGTTCATATTACAAGAAAGGGCATAAAATACTTTTTATCCCGGAACTCAGAAGGGTTCCCTTATGTGAGAGGATTGAAGTGAAATTTCTCGGCATAAAATACCGCAAAAACTACTGAATGGATTCGAATGATACTTAGCATGATTTAAGTTCATACTACGCGGAAGGACATAAAATACGAGTCCATACTCCAAAAGCCAACAAAATGATTACAAAATTGTTATTAGTGGCGATAAACCACCTACTGGACAGCATCCGGTTTGTACAGAGAGAAGATTAGTGTATCTTTTAAAGGGCAATGTATACGCTTCTACAACAAAACTCCGAGTGAGTTGCAAAAATTATCAATAAATAAATTCAAACAAACTGTCAAACATATCCTTTGTAAAAAGGCTTATTACAAAATATCAGATTATCTAGAGGATAAAAAAGCATGGGACGACTTTTGCTCCAACTCGAAAACTAACAACCTAACAAGGTAAAGGTTTCTTGTTCGCTTCTTTACTTTACCTTAAAAAGATTGAAGTGAACAAAAAATCAAAGTGATCACTTTATTTCCCTGTTTTACTTATGTTATTTTAATTTTGTGACGTGTCCAAGGGTCCTGTAAGGTCTAAAGGAAATAAAGCACTTTGATATTTGATATTTACAAAGCTCTCGCTACCAATGATGTTGCCGTCATCCTGGTAGATCAGCACTGTGAGGCGGGACATTGTGCTGCGTATCCGGGATGACCGCTTGCAATGCATTGGCGAAACGCACCAGGCATTTGATACTCTTCAGTCTCTACTCGCTTATATACCTACTGTCGTGACGAAGACGGATACAACTTTGATCTTTGACTCGGTCTCACGGTTCGGTTCAGTTCACTAAAAATGTTTACCAACGAAGTGGGCACGGGTCAGCTAGTTTAATATAAGTTCAGTAGGTAAGATAAAATAACTACAGTTAGTCAATATAAATAAAAAGAATGAATTTTATGTATATAATTTTTATTTGACAAGATAACCATTATGTAGGTATCTCACGCAAGAGCTAAGTAGTCATCTCCTACGGTATACGAGCGACGGAGGAAGGACGAACAGAAGGTACCTTCTTCATACAAAGGTTGCCGAAGAAATAGATCTTAGCAATAAGCCGATTGTATAATTGTATCTGCTTGGTTTTTCCCTATTTATTTATCTTGGTGTGCAATGTAGAGTTCCATCAGGTATTTTATTGTATTGTAGCATGTCATGACAGCAACGGGGCAATGCATCCATGCGACTTTGGAATGCTTCCGACTGGTTTCTAGATTATTTGCAACAGTCTGCCGGTAACTCAACTATCTCAGTTCAGTGGCCAATGGTGTATCATCGGTTAGAAGGTGTCATCTTTTATTAGAAGGTACCTACTGTACTACGTCTTCGATCGTATAATTTTGTTAACATGTTAGGATTTTGTTAGGATTTCCTAGCCGCTCGGGTCGTATACGAAGTGAACAACTCTGATCAAGAATCCAAGTTTTTTTATATAAGAAAGGGTAATATTTGTGGGAAATATTACGACACGCCTGCTATCACTGAACCAAATCGAATTAGATCGAAAAAAAATATGGTTATGTCAACTCTCCCCATTTTCTCTTTAAATTCGTCGCTCCTCCGTTTTCTAATAACAATGTGCTGGTTTTTCGCTGCGCGGTGTATGTGTTGCTAAAGGTTCAGCTTTAGATTGATATTGTTACGTTGTCGTTGTTTATAAAAAACAATTCTAGATCAGAGATACCCCGCTCCCCCCCCCCCCCCCCCTAGAGCTCCTACTTAGGCGACGTCAACTGTGACTATGTAGTCTCCCATCAGGAGGCAGTCCTCCCCCTTCTTCACCCTCGCGTAGCCCTTCTCCCCCCAATCCGTGCCCCAAGAGTTTCTGACAATCCAGTACGGGACGCCACCCTCTGAAAACAACACCAACAGTTTCTGCCATTGCGGATATAAAGTTCATTTTACACATGTAATGATGAATGAGTTACGGTAGACGCGACAGAAGTATATCAGTTTCATACAATCTTGAATAGAGTCACAGCTGCTGGCAGTCTCTCTGGCTTCAAGTTCCGTCTGAAACGTTGGCTTGTCGAGCAGAACTATTACTCTGTAGGTGAACTACTCGAAAAAAAATAGGCTAATGATAACTACATAATTTTCTATTATTTTCTATGTAAATTGTTTGACTTTTAATAATTAATCCATTTTTATTTAATTACAATTTCTGTATTGACTCTATGTATAATTCGAATTAATTAAAAACTTGTATACACCTTGTATACTAATATTTATTAAGTTATTGACATGTAAACCGGCTTTATGAATAAATCTGTATTTCTGTAGAGTTTCGGACTGAGGTGATCTGAATCCAGTTTTTAACCTCATCAAGGGTTTTTTTTTAGCATATACCGTTAAAAAAACTATCCACTGTTTGTCTACAGTCATACATAACTGATTCTATAAAATAGGTAAGTAATAACCTAATTAATAAAGGTTATAATTTATAAGCCGGATTGGGTATGAACTTACCATCTCCGTATCCAACTAGTGTAACACCGTGGTTAAGGGCTGTTGCGTTACATTGAGTAATTATTCCTTCTTTGTATGTCAGGAATATGGTAGCGTCTATAGCTGTACAGAAAAATGAATTACTTATTACACAACACCAACGAAACCAGACTAAATATAACAGTCCACAGCTGTACCTAGGGCCTAGGTACAGCTGTACCGGGGGATCTGTACAGGGGAAGGTCTAGGTCCTAGGCCTTCCCCAATAAGCGCCATAATGGCTCTTACATCTCATGGTAGGAAGCATAGCCTTTTTGCGGTGCCGTACTACCGAACTCACGCGCAATCTCCTATTCCACGTACTCTCTCGTCGCTCAATTCCCTCTTGGATGCGAACCCTGGATGCGATGTATTTACGGATGCATGGAAGCTACTGAACGCAAACTGCCTGACTTTTTGCGAGTTAGGTACTAGATAGACATGCTAAATTTGTGATCTCTATTTTATTTTATATCGATTTTTTAAATTAAGTTTAATTTTTTTTATTATTTTTCAACCTTAATTATTTTTTTTTATCAGATAATATATTTTTAGTATTATATAGATATATGTATTTATTGACAGAGAAAATAGCAATCAAATAATATAAACAAATTAAACTAGTATTTACAATTGAAATAATTGAGCTAACTGCAGACTGTTGCAAACAATCTACAGATAGCTCAACTGGTCCATATCAATACCAGTCGGAAGCGTCCCTATATATAGATATTATATAGATTGATTATTCATGATAGGTATTTATTAATTCTTTGGGCATGAAATTTTACTTATTATTATCTTACTTATTATATATAATAATTGTATCCATTTTATTGTAATTAACGTATGACTAGTATTATTGGAAAGGTATTTCTGCACTAGCTCAATGAATCTGCAGCCTATACTGTTCCTCTGCAGGATGTAGGCCTCCCCTGATATCGATGATTTTTGGATTTTATGACTTTAAACAAAAAAGCTAAAGCTTACCATCATCACCACGGCCAAATTTATTTATGAAAAAAGTATAGTCGTGTTTCGTGCTTTAAAAAGTCTTACCTATAGAAAGAGGTCCAACCGTTCCCAGAAGGATCTTCAGAAAGTTGCTTTTATCTCCGCTCTTTTCGTAGACACGGCAAGAGTTCGCTTTCACTTGAGCTTTATTCTTGTCAAATTGGCATTGCTGCACCTTTGCTTTGTATGGATAGTCTTTTTCTAGCTCTTGACCGCCCTGCTGAATTGTTAAACTGGGAAACCAAAATATTAGGTGTTGTTTAATAACGATAGGGTGTTATTTAAATAAATGCGTAATACCGCGGGGGGACATTCTGTTGGTGTCATAGATTAATATAAAATTAAAAAACGGGGTCCAAGGTCAATATTATAACTACTCAAAAATGTTGCAACTAACTTATTTTGCGAGCTCTTTATAATACGTTATGCCATCTCTCCAAACAGATGATTGCTACAATAAGGAGGACATTGACCGTGCGGCGACAGACAGTTAACCGCGCCGCACGTGCGATGAATCGTGAACTCTGGCTATCTCGTAACGTATTATTTTATCGTATTATTCCGTTAAACAAAGGAATTTTCAGAAATCCCTAGACCTGTTTGTGATACCTATCGTAAGCTTATTTTTAATGCCTTTGCTTTATATTGTAAAGCTGAGTACAAGATGCGAAGACCGAGTTTGGTGGCCAAAAAGTGCAACTTCGCATCTCTTCCTAAACTTTACAAAATAAAACTGTTACAGAGGTATTATAACAAGCTTATGATAGGTATTACAAACTGGCCGAGGGATTTTAGTACATTGCTGTGTTTAACGTTATAATACGATAAAATAGGTAGTAGGTGGTGGCGATGATTTGGATCCGGGAACCGCCACAACAATCCACGTCCACTCGTATGAAGCGACTCCTTCGAGTCTACTCCGTTCCAGCCCGAACGCTACTGGGCGGGGCGGGTCCACGTTTTTATAATTTCCTACCCGCGGCTCCATACTCGGATTTTCGGTATAATAAGTATTCTATAGAAAGTTAGACTATGTTCTAAATGTACGCCTTTCATTTTGATCTGTTCAGTAGTTTTGAAGATGTTAGGTAACAGAAACAAATTCACATTTCACAAACTTTCGGCTTTATAATATTAATAGGATTATTGATAAGTATATAGGTTTTAGTTATATATATATTTGTTCGTTTGATGATCACACCCATTTTGAAATTTATTCTCCCCACTGTAACTCACATAGTTAACCTTTCTCTTACCCAGTCCCAATTTCCGGATCAATGGCGTCAAGCGTATGTTATCCCCTTGCCAAAAGTACCTGTCCCCTCTATGCTGAAGCACTACCGACCAATATCAATATTACCTTTTTTCTCAAAAATAATTGAATCGGTAGCACATGCTCAGCTAACAGAGTTCCTATCAGCTAATCAGCTCTTCAACCCTTTTCAATCCGGTTTCAGGAAGGGGCATAGTACTTCTTCTGCCCTTTTAAATATAACTGAAGATCTGCGAGCTAGCATGGAAAAAACTCATTTAACAGTGTTAGTCCTAATTGATTTCAGCAATGCGTTTAATGTAGTAGATCATGACCTTTTACTTGCAGCTCTTCCAAAACTTGGCCTGTCTGAATCAGCCGTGAACTGGTTCACTTCTTATCTAAGTAAAAGGCGTCAAAAAACTCGACATGGTCAAGATTTTTCAGAGTGGACGGACATTGAGGCAGGTGTACCTCAAGGAGGTATCTTATCCCCTCTCTTATTTACTCTATTCATTAACATGCTGTCTCCGCACCTCCTTTGCCAGTTTCATATGTACGCTGACGATCTACAGCTATATAATTCCGCTCCCTTCAATGATTTAAATACTGCTATTCAAGCTATAAATGACGATCTTTCTCGTTTACAGTCCTGGTCCAACCTATTTGGCCTTAAAGTTAACCCAGACAAGTGCCAGGCTATAATCATTGGTGGTTCACGACAACTAGCTAAAATCACTTGCCATAACACCCTTCCCCAACTCTATTACAATGGACATCGAATTCCATTCACACCCACAGTCAAGAACCTTGGCATGATCTTCGATTCAAAGCTTAGCTGGATTCCTCATATAAAGGAAATTTCCCGAAAATTCTATGCTGCCCTTCACTCTATTATCCGTCTAAAAAAATTTCTGCCAACCACTACTAAACTCACTTTAGTGAACTCGCTTCTATTGCCAATCATAGACTATGCAGACGTAGCTTTCATTGATCTTAATCAAGATTTACTAAATAAACTCGACCGTCTCCTTAATACTGGCATTCGTTTCATCTTTTGTTTGCGCAAATATGACCATATAAGCGAATATCGAGCTAAGCTAAAGTGGCTCCCAATTCGCGAACGTAGGAGCGTGAGGGTACTTTGTCTTCTTTTCTCTGCTCTTAAAGATCCATCTGCTCCTGGCTACCTCAAGAACCGTTTTTCATTTCTGGCTGACTCACATACACATGACAGACCACTCAGATCATCAAGTAACCTTCTCGTAGAGATACCGGCACACAGCTCATCTTTTCGTGAAAAATCATTTTCTATTGAGGCTGTTAGACTATGGAACTCTCTTCCGTATGATATCAGGAAAGTCGAATCAAAGGATTGTTTTAAAAAGCTGACACGTGAGCATTTTTTAAGGAATCTCTACCCGACGCCTAGTTAAGTAACTCAACCATTTTTTTTTACTGCTTGTTTTTTCTTTTTTTTTTTGTTCCCTACCTTCCTTAAAAACATTGTAATTAGGTAATGTACTTAATTAATAATTTCTATTATACTATTATAATATTGTATATATGTATTGTATATATCTATAAATATTATGTACTTTTGTTAAGTTTATTACTATGTTGCTGTAGTTTTCTCTAATGTAACTAATTAGACTTATTATTACATAGCTTAGATTTATTTATAGCACGCCTATTTGTTTTGTTTTCTACCATGTGTGGTTGGCAGGTAGAAAATGCCATTGGCATTATGCCCACCTTTTGTATATTTTATTAAATGTGTGCAATAAAGTATTTAAATAAAATAAATATATAGTATAGTTTATAGTTAATGAAATTGTATAGTTACGATATGGCATTATGCATCCATCCCCCTTTACATCCACGGGACTTAGTATCACAATCCACAAACTGTTGTTCGGACACCTTCAGCAGAGTGTTGTGCTTCAAGGCATATGCCCCTTCGAGGCCCGCTGTAAAGATGGTTAGCAAAATGTTAGGTTAGTTACTTACGGCCAGAGCCACACTGTAAGGTAGCTTGGATACTAGGTACTCACTGCCAGTAATTACTGGTAGCGTCTTTTTCCGGAACTAATTGTTTTGTTTTTTATGGATGATTTTATTCTGAGATCAAACAGTTTTACACACTTTATAAATAAACTTATATAACAACTTACTATAAGTATTAGTTAGTTATTACTATTCGCATGTAAAAATGCAAGGCTACTCGCCTAACCACCATCGGAAAAACCCACTAATGAGTGGGTTGCTCGTGCTGCTCCTCCTGATCAGTTAGTGGGTTGCTCCTGCTGCTCTTCCTGGTCAGTTAGTGGGTTGAGCGTAGCTTCCAGGATGAAAAGTTTTCTATTGAGAAATCTTTTTGTCACGGAAGAAACGCGTAGAAAACCACGAGAAGAGGCTAGTGTGAAATAAAACTTACTAGCAGCGCTGAAGGCCCAGCAGGAGCCGCAAACCCCTTGGTCCTGGACCGGCGCCACCGCGTTCTGGTCACGCCAGTCAAGGGACTCGGAGTCATAGCTTGTTTTGATATCTGAAGCGACGCCAGCCTAGGGATTTGAATTAGATCTGTCTGAGTTTAGTGTTTTGCTTAAGAATATACGTTATTGATTTGCATAAGAAATGTGAACAGAGGTTAGAAGTGTTCCTAGTTTAAATAAATGCATTACACCGAAACAGATAAGTTATGTTATGTCTCCCAGAACCCAAACTAGAAATATACAAAAACAGTCCTTATTGCCGTTCAATTAAAATCCACAATAAAATTCCACTATTAATTAAAAAAAATTAATACAAATAAAAAAATACTCATAAATCTTATTACATACCTAATTAAATAATTTTACACAATATTTTATAAATCATCATCAGCCTATACACGTCCACTGCTGGACATAGGCCTCCCCCGTACGACGCCACAAATAGCGGTCCTGAGCCGCCTCCATCCATCGACTCCCTGCGACCGCTACGATGTCGTAGTATATTTTTTAATATAATTTTATTATTACATAATAAAAGCACAATATAGCAAGCATTAAATTAATATTAACATTACTAGATTTTGTATCCTAAATAACTCTGTACAATAACCGTTAGAAATTAAGTTAGCTTTGGTTGTGATACATAAGTGATTAGCTGTAGTACAGAATAATGTGCAATATTTATAAAATTAAGCTTTGTGATACTTACAAACTACCTCTCAAGTTGCATGGCGCCCTAACAGGGCTCCTAATACCTAGTCTAATAATATTTAATATTATATAATATTAAAGACCTCTCACATTGTATGTATTAATGGGATTGCAAAATAAATACTTGAATTGAATGAACTTTTTTTGTTTATGTTGTTCCCACGCTCGCACACCTGTAGTATTATGCACTCAATGTGTGATATCATGTATCTAACGAAGTAAGAAGAAAACCAGTCCAGATTCTTAGAATAGTCGAGCGTTTGGTTGGGTGGGACCAAAATCGAATTTAACTCACGGTACATAAGCCATAGCCATCACCAAAATTTGCGCCATCGAGACCAAAGAGGCTTTCTATCTCCTCGGCAGACCAATCAGTAAATTTGTTGATGCCTGCAACAGGGATCCACAATTTTAGTAGCATAGAAGTAAAATAGTAGACAATCTTGGTAGGTAAGTACCTATCTAAACACTGGGAATCAATGATATGTGTTCGAAAAAGAAAAACACCTTATTTATCTGGCAATTGTCTGACAAATAAGTATAAAACTTAATGGAGGCGCCACTATCAAGTTATATGGCCATCCTAAATAGAATACTCTACTTTTTTTTGGTTCCAACTAGTTCTAATGACTGAAAAGAGGGCGCATTGACTTTAAATCTGTCAATGTAAAAAGGCGTAGACCTGAACATGGTACCCAATCCAAATAATAACCTATCTTACCCTATACCCTGCATGTATTGTATTAAAGTTATACTTAGTATTCTAGTTTTAAAAAGCTCATTGTGTTAAAGCACAAGTAATTATTTATTATTTGTATTTAAAACTTACCATAAACTGTCATAGGATTCCTTACATTCAGCTCGTTGATTTTCACCAGGTTCTCCTTGAAGTAATCAAGCCTCAACCTTTCTTCTTCAGCGGTATAGGCTTTATTGTATTTTACCTTAAAATCGTTAAAATGATACTTAAGTTGTTCAATGTCTTCCACGTCGTACTGTCGCTGGACTGGACTAGCCAGGGCCAAATGCGAAACGCAAAGAATAAAGATTGGCAACAACATTATTGTATGTTTAGACAAGCTAGGACTAGCTAGAACTAATCTAAGTTTTCTAGCTCTATTCTTATTATATACTTTTACTATAGTTTGTTAACAGTAAAGAATTCGGAAAATTAAAAAGTATGTGCTGAAAATAAAAATTGCAATTTTGTCTTTAAAAATACCTTGAAATAATTTTCAACATTTCTATTATTTTGTACACATGATTGCAATAAATTACCTAGGCACATAACATACAAAATACAATACAAAAATGTTTATTTTATTATCAATTGTTTTACAGTAAATTGTATCCGTGATTGGAGCCTCCTTTTAAGTAAGTAAATACCTGTATTAGGAGGAAACGCTCTTCCATAACATACGTTATTAGTCGTAAACATACGTTATTAGTCGTACATGTTACATGTAATTTTCTGCCGGTAAATTGTCGCTGGTGGCTTGGTATACTACTTAGTTAAATTAGAGTAAAGTGACATATATGAACCAGTATGGTAATATTGACGTGGCGTTTCTCAAAGAACGTTTTATGTATAGTCTACGGTCAGCACACGCTAAGCTACAATATAACCCCCAGTTGTTCGCCGGTCGTTTTCAGGCAGGCATAGAGCGCACATGTATTCACGGGACCCATTTTTCGTTTATGAAATTTTACGATGTAATTGTTTACTTACGCTGCGTAAGATTATCACTTCAAAAAATATTACTTGACGTTAAAGGGAATTAAACCAGGGTAGAGCTGAGTTAGTTTGTTTGGGATTAATAATACGTTTTAATATAATTTTAGGGGGCTGTATTGCTCACGTCCGTACGTGTTTATAATTATGTAGTCCACGTTATGTTCACTTGTTGCAAGTTCATAAAAATTACATAACTACCTACTAGGTAGGAAAAAGGTTAGGAAATTTATTTTTTAAGATGCTGAAGTTGCCTTAGACTTTTTGTAATCATTTATGATTCCAAATAACTATCGATTTATATAAATAATTAACACTTTGAAATTCGGAGTAATATTTATGAAAATCCTTATAGTGGTCCATATATGGCTCACTTAATCGACTAAGTTTCCAATAAATTCTAGTAAGTATCTTTTCTATTCAATCTATCACAAAAATACAAACAAAATACAAAATTCTATTATAACTTATGATTATGAGTTAATAGTTGGTCCGATCTTTAAATAGGTATTTGATTTCCGTAGCAACAATCATTTGAAATACGACCCACAAGCACGGCAAGTACCTAGAAATGTGCAAACTCAAGAGTGGCACAACACAGGGTGGCCTATAGCAGTTCTCCTCTCAAGTTGGAGGCCAATAGCAGCTGTCTTGTCGAGTTGCTGCTGCAGATGACTTTGGGTTGCTGCAAAGGAGCTGTAGTACGCCGATTTCTCGCAGTTTCATGAGGAGAGCAATTTTATATAATTTTGTTCCATTTTCAACCGACTTCCGTTTTCATTTATTTTTTGTAAGTGTGTTACGCGATCAGTCGCCAAATATGGACCAATTTTTAAAATTCTTTCATTATTGTATAGAAATTAGTAAAAATAGAGGTCCCATAAAATCTTTTTCCCCAAGAATATAGTATTTATCCCGCTTAACTTAAAAACAGTAAAAGTAAGAGATTCGAAGTCGATTACTAGGTTTTTGAAAACAATCAAATTATCACATTGACTGACTATTAACAAAAGTTTCCATGGCAACAGGCGTAAACAAGAGGTCTACTTTGAAAAACAAATTACAAAGTAGAATGACGGCGGATCGCGTGAAACGAGGGATTGCGTGATCCGATCTCTCCATGAACTTCATAAAAAATTATTGACATATACATATTTCCATTATCAATGTAAGCGGGTTAACTACGAACCTAGTTTGTGTTGGCAGAACACAAGGAGTCACTCGTTAAAGGATGAAACGTTGGTGTTTTTCCAACACAAACTAGGTTCGTAGTTAACCCGCTTACATTCATAATGAATTTATCAAACTACGAAAGTTTTAATAGTAAAATATACATATTTGTTAGAGATCCGAAACAAATTCGGTCATTCAGAGGCGCGTCCGAAGCAACGCACTTTTGCACATTCATCAGTACCTAAGGTTGTTGTGTTCGTTTCGTGCGATACGTCAACCGAAACGGTAGCTCAATCTCTGCCAGAGATTCCACCTGCCCCGTCGGGTCGTTGCCGTGGCCAGCCGCTACCGTGACCAGGAATAGCGAAGCTGCCGGGAACTGGGGGCAATTTTCTAATTGTTGCTATGAGAATCCCATAATCACCACGCTTGTCAGGCGGCTTGGCTATCGCAGTAAAGGTGTTGGTTAATGTTATTACATAGTAGGAAGCTGCTACCCTTCGCTGCCATTTATTTGCTTACTTACCTGCATACTTCTTGGTTATAAGAGCGTTAAGGCTATCGTGGGCGTATACCCGCCATTAACTAGGTCACGGTGTTTTGAGATATGAAGGTTTTTAGTTGTTCAAAAGAAAAAAACAAATCTTACGTTGAAATATCTGATTCCTATGTATGTACACATATATAAAATGTTATGGACTCATTTCATAGGAAGTAGATAAGCGCATAGGTTTTAAAGCACTAGGTATATATTTCGATGTAGCAAATTTGTTGTTTTATCAGATTTTGACATAAAACTCACTTGGTTAATTTTCGCCCTCAAATCTTGTACCGACATTTTAAGTTACCTATTGAATTGTTAAATAGAGTTGGTGACTTTTCACCCATGTGTAGGCTACAGTACTTCAAATGAGAATTATCTTGAGTTAGTTAATATATATAAGTTATCTTAAACATCTTGAGCTAGTAGATTTTATGCATATTCTGAAATTAAAACTATGATAGCTCTAGCCAAGGTTGTAAGACTGAAAAATTCAGAAACAAAACGGTGATTTTCATATGTTAAACTGAATTTTGGCCAAATAGCGAGTTAGAGACTTTTTGCTCTACAGACACAGTACAAAAATACCACAGAAAAGTACACTATATACACTTATACACATTTTAAACTCTCAAAATTAAAGTGGTTTTTATAACAACGGATCTAAAAGTGGTGAACGCTTAATGTATGCTTCTTCTTCCTGCCCTTATACCACGCTGTGTTTACTTAAAAGTTTATCGTAGGATGACTCAGAACGAAAACAACGATAGTTCATAGACCGCAAGCACTTACGTTAGAATGTCTCCAGCTGTTGATTACATACTAGCTGAACCGTCCGTCTGCGATTTCATTCGCGTGGAATTTACTAATACCCCAAGTAAGTTTCCATGTAAACTAAAAATAAAATTTCAGCCTCGTACATAGCTTTTCTAGTCCCATTTCTTGATAAGTCAAGGAGTGGCCTAACTTTGACTCCACATCATTGACCTTTAGGGTGCGAATTTCAAAAACCCTGAAACACTTTTCTGTTTATATTGAGTCATCTTCCTACGCTACAGGGCCAACAGTAAAGTTTCTGAACTTATTATAAAAATTACTTTTGACCCCATTTTAACTGCTTAATATGTATTTCCTAAAATCCGTTCTTAGGGGGTGACTGCCTACATCTTAAAAAACATCCATGCTAAATTTAAATAGAAATGGTACATTGTACACCTAGGCGAGAAAGTGCCCAATATCGAGTGTCTTTTGACGCCCGAGGCATAGTCGAGGGCCTTAAAACACACGATGTAGGAATCGCATTTTCTGCCGAGTGATACATAGTGCTTTATACTACACCTTCGAGGAAAATAAAAGCTGAATGAATTATTAATTGACATTTATATTCAAATTACAATTATTGAAACTCTATGTAACATTTTTTCGCTTTTTCTCTAAAGTAGGACAGCAAAATATTTTCAGTAAAAGAACTTACTTTTTCTCGTTTATCCAAGACTCAAGACACAAAATCTTCATAGGTCTTGTTGTATTATATTTATTTCTGGATTTCTCGGGCAATAGGTTCTGAATTACTGTTTGAGTAGTTTTTTATGTCTGGCGATGTCATAAAACTTTCACTATCTCCCGAAGAAATTCTGTAGAATTAATAAAATTGCGTACACCAAATTCAAATCAAGAAGAACTTCCCGCGCCAGCTTTTATCACTTGGGTTCTTTTATCAAAATATTGTTCGGAGATGGGACTTGGAGTATGCGGACTTGGAGTAAAAACTTTTTGTCGTTTGACCTATAATGAAAATAACCATAGCTACTGGCCGATCTTTTAGAAAATTAAAAAAGAACACGTTAGAAATGGATTTCCATACACTTTTCCCTCCCGCTAAAACGCGTGAGAAATGAAATTCCATAAAGTTTTTCCTCCCAGATTCTTATAAGCCTGCAATTACTTACTTTCTATCTTATATTTGGAAAAGGAATAGCCAACTTTCCGAGCAGGTGTAGTATAAATTTTATTTTCCATTAGTTTACATCGACTTATGTACCATAATTTCCATCAAAGAGGATTTAAAAACTACGTAAATTTTTCCATTTTAAGACCATGCCCCAAAACGAGATAATTGTACTTTTTTAAATGCTAATCAAAAAGCCCGTCAGTCGTAGACTGAGCATAGAGTAAAAATCCTCCGTCTACGCCCTCAGTGAATCTATTCGAATTTAGATCGATGTGTAGGGTACTCATGTGAAAAAAGACATCAAATCAAAGATCTAGATATAAATGTATGTACATACATACATTTATATCTAGTGCCTACGGACTCTCAGATAATGAATGTAAGTTCAGTAGGTTATATAAAAAAAACTACATTGTAGCAGATATAGTTTGCCGTGGGGCCGCGTCGTACGAATATCGACCCCTCCAACTCAACCGTGGATGTCGTAAGAGCGCAGACTAAGGGAACCTACCAGAGGAAGGGCAGCAGTTTCCTTCTGAGTATTTTTAAACACCAACACTGCGATCACCAATCCGCCTGCCAAGCGTGGTGATTATGGCAAATCTCCCTACATGGGAGACCGTCCACTCGATGGACTGACGACATCGTAGCGGTCGCAGAGAGTCGATGGATGGAGGCGGCTCGGGACCGCTATTTGTGGCGTCGTACGGGGGAGGCCTATGTCCAGTAGTGGACGTGTATGGGCTGATGACGATAGTAGGTATGGTTAAAAATAAAAAATAAATGTATTTGGTGTATAATTTTTATTTACATGATCACCATTATCTGTTTAGATATATCACCCAAGAGCTAAGTACCTAGTCATCTCTTGCGGTATACCAGCGACGGAGGGAGGACGAACAGAAGGTACTTTCTTCATACAAAGGTTGCCGAAGAAATAGCTCTTAGCAATAAGGCCGCCGATTGTACAACTGTATCTGCATTGGTTTTTTCCTGTTCTTTATTTATTTATCTTGGTGTGCAATGTAGAGTTCCATCATCCATCAATACCTGCGGGACAATGCATCCAGCGACTTGGGAATGCTTCCGACTGGTGTCGATTTAGATCATGTAAGCTATCTCTAGATTGTTTGCAACAGTCTGCAGTTAACTCAACTGTCTCAGTGGTTCATGTGTAGTGTCATTAGTATCTTTTGTTAGAAGTTTTTTTGGAAACAAATGGGTGACATGACAACTAAGGTAATATTTGTGGGAAAAATTACGAAACGCCTGGTATCATCGAAGCAAATTGCATTCGTTGAAAAAAATGGTAAAAACACTAGTTGTGTCAGTTTTCGCCATTTTGCCTTTAGCATTCGTCTCTCCTCCGTTTTCGAATATGGAAAGTGCTGTTTTTTCGCTGCGCGTATGTATGTTTTAAGTTGGTTTGGCGAGATTTGGGACACAAAATCTTCGGACACTTTGTCCGAAAAGAGTAAGAAAATATTAAAATTAAAGTGTGACAATTGTGTCACACTTTAATTTTAATATTTTCTTCACTTGATATCTGGTTGTTACGTTGTCAGTTTTTGTCTAGTTAAAGGTAAATGCATAAATTTCTTTAACAGTAAAAACAGTTCTAGATCAGTGACTACCCCCGAGCTGCTTTAGGCGACGTCAACTGTGAGTGCGTAGTTTCCTATCAGGAGGCAGCCCATCCCCTTCTTCACCCTCACGTAGCCGTTCTCCCCCCATCCTTCACCCCAAGAGTTTTTGATAATCCAGTACGGGACGCCACCCTCTGAAAACAATACCATCAGTTTCTGTCATTGTGGATAAATGAATTGGTATATTTTGCACGAAATATTATTAATATATGATGAATGATTTATGGGAGTGGCGAGTAAAGGTTCTCGAGTGGCGACCGCGATGCAATGCGAAACGGAGTGTGGGAAGACCTCCCACTCGATGGACCGACGACATCGTAGCGGTCGCAGGGAGTCGTTGGATGGAGGTGGCTCAGGACCGCTATTCGTGGCGTCGTTTGGGGGAGGCCTATGTTCAGCAGTGGACGTGTACGGGCTGATGATGATGATTTATGGTAGACGCGCCAGAAGCATATCGGTTTCATACAATGAAAAGAGTCCGAAACTGGAGTGATCAGCACGGCTATTCTAACTCGATCGAAAAGTTTCCTTGACTCTAAATCTGACACAAATCCGCGCGAAGTTCAAATAATCGGCTCGAAATTCAAATAGCTTAACGGTTTTTAATACTTTCTCACAAGCAATATCAATAGCAGAAAAGTAGCTTAGCGTAAATTGTACAAAATTTTCTATGAACCCATGTTTTAACAAATTTTTATTCGACTCGACTTTTGGAGAAATTAATAATATATAATGAGATTTATTTCTAAAATCAACATTATTTATCGTACTTCATCGGAACATGGGTTCATAGAAAATGATCAGCGATTTATGAAAAACTACTTATTAGGTAGTTTTATTCCTTGTAGAACACAGAAAATATTAAAAACCGCTAAAATATTTGAAATTCGCGCTCATATTTATATATATTTTCGATCGAGTTAGAAAAGCCCTGCTAATTACAATTTTTAACCTCACCAAGACACTTAAGGTTTTTTTAGCATCTACCGCCAAAAAAACTATTTACTGTCCACAATATACAGTCATACATATGTATATTAGAACATATTTTGAATTCCCCCACGAATAGGTAGGTAGGTAGGTACATCTGAAGTTCTGAATAGACCAGCTTACTGATGTACCTAATACTCTAATCTGAGCTGTTACATTAAAGAGTAATACTTCCGGCGAATCTTACTACGATACCTATGTATACATAGCGGAACGTAACTTTAGTGCTGACCATTATTGCGCAGAAGTAAAAAATGAGGTACCTGCAGGCTTACCATGGGTTATAACATATAACGTAACACATAACGTAACGCGCTATCAGCGTTATTTGCGCAAATTTTAACGTAAATAACGGACTACGTTAATTTTAACGCGTTATAGAAAAATGAACAAAAGAAATTAGCGCTTATAACGCGTTATTAGTGTTATAATTAAAGTAGCGCAATATTTAAGTTAAAATTAGCGCAAATAACGCTGATAACGTTTTATATTATGTGTTAGGTTATATGTTATAATTCATGGTAAGCCTGCTGGGCGGGGCTAGCGGTACATTACCCATGTGCAGCTATCCCCTCCGCGTATCGCTCAGCGCTAGACTTACGTGCCGCTACTTGTATTATAAATCAAAAATGACTAAATAGTTCAAAAGTTATTCAAGCTTTTCATAGATGCGAAAGTTTGTAGGTAGGTATGGACTTATTGTACCAGTACCTCAGTATGCTTGTTACTTCTTCACGCAAAAACACCTCAACGGATTGTGTTGAAATTTCGCACAGATGTTCGTAATTAGTTCCATATATTAACACTAGCGGCAGCCCGCGCCTTCGCTTGCGTTTTATCGGGATAAAATGTCCCGAACTATACCCATACCAAATTTCATACCAATCAATTCAATAGTTTTTGCGTGAAATAGTAACAAATAGCCATACATCCATACAAACTTTGAGATTTTATAATTAGTAGTATAATATGGGCTACATAACGTGCACAAAGCCGCGGCCAGAAGCTAGTAGGTATAAGCTAATCCATGCTAGTAAGAAGTGTGAGAAGTGATCGTTCTTATAGTACCTTATACATAGCCTTAGTTGTTTTTTAAATTTAATTTGCATACTTTTCCCCGTGTACTAACCTCTAGTTACAAGCCTACTAACAAAATGGATTATATAATTATATGAATAAATAAATAAATTGAATTGAATTTTCTTTTTCTTTGCTTTTCTACAATTTTAATCGTAAATTCCTGGCTTAGTGTTTCTTATTTAAGTATGTCTTGTGTCGTGCCAAATAAACTTTTTTCATTCATTCATTGACCAATTCATTCATTCATTCATTCATAAATAATAAAGCGTTATAATTTTGAGGCAGATTGGACATGAACTTACCAACTCCGTATCCGACTAGTAAAACAGCGTGGTTCATGCTCAAACTCACACAATCAGTAAGTATACCTCCTGCGTATGGCTGGAATGCGGAAGCGTCTAATGCTGTACGGAAAATTTTATTATTAGACAACTACAATAAAAGAAAAATTGTTCAAAAATAACATAGGACTAAAAGGATAACAAGAGTACCTAATCTTATATTTTAATGGGATAAGTTAATACAGGATAAACCAAACTAAGTATCTAGATCCACATTCGGTTATTCCTAGGTCCACAGCTGGATATAAGCTTCTTGTTGGCTTTTATCTACTGACCCGACAGACGTTGTCCTGTCTTTCGAGCCAAAGAACTGACATTTATTTCAAACGTGCGTAGCAAAGAGTTAATGCTGGGGCTAAGGTTACATTAAAAAGTTTATAATAAAGGAAACACAATTTCCTTTATATTTATTAATGTAAGAAAAGAACCCTCTTCGAAGGATTAGAAATCATTTTAAAATCGTTAAAGTCGTTCTCAGGTTATAGCGTGACCAGGAGAAATGGGGGTTCATTTATATATATTATATACAAAATTATATATGAAAACTAGTATATAGGGTGTTAGTTAAATTAGTGTACAATATTGCGGGGGGATATTCTGTTGGTGCCACAGTATAATATAAAACTAACAAACGGGCTCCAAGGTCAATATTATACCTACCCAAAATTATACAAACCCTTATTTTGCAAACTTTGTATTACGTAATACTACAGTCCCTCCAAACAGATGATTGGCATACATTATGGAGGGCATTGACCGTGCGGCGCGGTCCACTCACGCGGAATGAACTCATTGTCAGTCTGTTTCAGTCGTATATATATATAGCTCTGTCACATTCGCATGGGGGCGGGGCCAGTAAGGCGACAATGACCGCAACGCATGAAAGAGCGGTCGAGCTCCTCGCGTGCTTGGCAATCTCAATGTCAAGGTCGACTATTGTGGTGTAGAGAAGAAACTAGTTGACAACTAAATTTGATGAATACTATCAGAGTAGGTTATACGCGGAACTGTTACTATATATTTTTTCATTCTAATAATCTCTAGAATGTTATGCTGGTTCCTTTTAGAACGTAAGGACCCAGTAAGAACGTATTTTTGGAAATTAGTATTTTATTCTTAAGTACTTAAAACGGTGTCAATATTTTTTAAATGGATAGATTTTGATATATCAGAACCGTAGCTGTTAGCCCGTCAAAATTGGAAGCCTAATAAGTGACTCAAAATAAAGAGACACTGTATAATTTCGCAATTATTGTAAGTTTGCACCAATTTTTGGCATTCGTTCAAAACTATTGTTTTGTTTGAGCCACCATGACGCACTGTTATTGAGATTTCATTTATCTGATTTCATGCTGCCACGTGATTTTATTTTCCATGTTAGGTACTATACCAAAAATATAAAAATTAAGGTCGAAGTTTTTTGAAAAACCCCTAACCATGACCCAAGAAAAAAAGATCTTCTCCGGGAGTGTCTCTTTTTTACGTCACTGTCCAGTTGCCACTTTATTTCAACAAAACGTAGGAGTTGGGAAACAAATGTGATAACTGATAAGAATCAATTGAAAAATCAATAAGAAAATGAAAATAGTCAGTGGATGATATTTTTTTTATTTGCGGGCACTCCTTTAACGAAACGGTAGCCAAAAATTTTTATTTTCCATCATGTCTGTTTGTCTGTCTGTCTCGTGACCATCGTGTCTCGGAAGACCATCCATAGGTACTTTGTTTTCTTATACCATGCCCATAACGAAATCTACAAAAGTTACGTGGCTGAAATTTTGTTTCTTTTATGGCATGACATATAGGCACCAGAAAAAAAGGGAGAATTTTTGGAAATAAGCATTCTATATTCAGCAGTGGACGTTATTAGGGCTGATGATGATGAAGCATTCTAAGAAGGTAGGAATGGGATAGGTTTTAAATCTTAAATGTTGGTTGTAAAACTTTGGCGGTGATGTTTGCATGGAGATTGGGTATTTTTAAAGTCAACACGAATGAGATTGCGGGCGGGTCAGCTAGTAAATTGATTAATGTCATAAACCCCACGGCCTATTTGATTTCTAGAAAGAATAAAGTCGTTTTTAGTGTTTTATAAAGTCTTACCTATAGAGAGAGGCCCAGTCGAAGCCAAGAGGCTTGCAAGCTTGTCGTCTTTGTCTCCGATTTTGGAGTAGACTTTGCAAGAGGTCGCTTTCACTTGAGCTTTATTCTTGTTGAATTTGCATTGGTGCCCTTGCTTTGCTTTGTATGGATAGTCTGTTTCTAGCTCTTGACCGCCCTCCTGCATGTTTAAGCTGGGAAGCAAGAATATTATGTAGATAGGTAGGTAGGGTAGGTATCTACTTAATAAAAAAAAAACATATATGCGTATTCGTGAGTAACTCGCACACGAAGGAAGACCACGGGCAATGGTCGCTCATACATTTTTCTCCGCTCATTGGCTGCATTTTTTATAAATATCAATAATAATAATAATAAATATGATTGGTCGGATCTCTATCATCATCAGCAGCAGCAGTAACTCGCCTGGACAACTGCTATATGCCACCAATTTAAGTGCCACTATTAGAGTTCGCAGCCATGTACTGTAGTAGCCAAATTTCATTTTGATCTGTTCAGTAGTTTCAAAGATATAATATAATTCACATTCACAAAATTTCGGCTTTTATAATATGAGTTGGAATTTTGTTAGGTAGTTAATGAAATTGTATAGTTACGATATGGCAAAGTGCGGCCACCCCCCATCACATCCATGGGACTGAGGATCACAATCCACAAACTGTTGCTCGGACACCTTCAGCAGAGTATTGTGCTTCAAGGCATATGCCCCTTCGAGAACCGCTGTAAAAATGGTTGGCAAAATGTTATGTAGATTACTTACAGTTACAGCCGCAGTGCAAAATGGTAGCTTGGATACTAGATAAGACACTGCCAGTAATCTCTGGTAGCGTGTATTTACGAAACTATATTTCTTTTTTGGATGGTAAATTTTGACAGCTTTAGGGCGGCAGGTCCTTAAATACAAGGCTACTGGCCTAGCGACCATCAGACCAACCCACTAACTGACCAGGCAAGTTATCAATAGAAAACTTATCATCCCGAAAGCAACGCGTACAAAGCCACGAGAAGAAGCTAATTTGAAATAAAACTTACCAGCAGAGCTGAAGGCCCAGCAGGAGCCGCACATTGCTTGGTCCTGGATTGGTGCGACGGCGTTCTTTTGGCGCCAGTCAATGGAGTCGGGGACAGAGCCTGTTTTGATGTCCGAGGTGTTGCCAACCTAAGGATTTTAAATGCGATTTGTCTAAGCTTTTTTTCTATAGACGAAACGATTTGGACAAAATATGTAAAAAGGGGTAATAAGTTTTCCAATTTCAAGTATTTATTTAGTTATTCAAGTAGGTATTTATTTTGCAAACCTAATACCTACATACAATGTGAGAATTAAAAGAAATGCATAAACTCAAACAATTTCCTTTTTGTTTATGTTGTAGGTACCTACCCGCGCTCACAAACCTGTTGGTCTCAATCTGTGACCCCCTGTATCTAACGAAGTAAAAATAAAACAAGCACAGCTTCTTAGAATAATCGACCGTTTGGTTGGGTGATGCGTCAGCATCCCTAGTACATATGTGGTTGGATGGGACCAAAATTTAACTTACGGAACATGAACCATAGCCACCACCAAGGCTTGCGCCACCGAAACCAAGGAGGACATTCATCTCTTCGGCGGACCAATCAGTAAATTTGTTGATGCCTGCAACAAGGATTCGCAAACCTTAGTAGCATAGAGGTAAAATAGTAGACAATCTTAGTAAGTCAGACAGAATCAGAATCAATAACTTTTTTCTTTAGGCCTAAAAATAAGCACTTAGACAAGTAAAATAGCACTTAGATAAGTCAAATAAGGTAAGTATCTAAACATTAGTACTCAATGCTAAGTTATTGAAAAAAAACTCTACTTATCTGACAATTAGCAAAGCAATATAGCAATTATATAAGTATAGAAATTAATGGAGGCACCACTATCAAGTTATATGGATATCCTAAATTTTACGATTAAATGATCTTGATACTTTTACTAAAAACATAAATTCTACGAGGCCTTTTCGTAAAAAACAACATTTGGTCGGAAATAGTTCTAAATGACTGAAAAGAGGGCGTTATGACTTTATATCTGTCATATTAACATAGTGTGGACCGTGCAAAGTTGGACATGGTATTTAATCCAAATGACAACCTACATATATTTATCTCTTACAGCGCCCTCATCCATGTATTATATGTATATAAAACTTACCATAAACTGCCAAAGGATTCTTTATATTCAGCTCGTTGATTTTCACGAGGTTCTCCTTAAAATAATGAAGCCTCAACCTTTCTTCTTCAGCGGTATAGGTTTTATTGTATGTTACCTTAAAATCGTTAAAATGATACTTAAGTTGTTCAATGTCTTCCACGTCGTACTGTCGCTGGACTGGACTAGCCAGGACCAAATGCGAAAGGCAAAGAATAAAGATTGGCAACAACATTATTGTATGTTTAGGTATGACTATGACTACTAGACTACTATGACTAGCTAGAACTAATCTAAGTTGTCTAGCTCTAGTCTTCTTTATATAATTTTACCTATTACAGTTTGTTATAGACTTTAGTAAAGAATTCGGAAAATTAAAAAGTTATGTGCTGAAAATAAAAATAGCAATTTTATCTTCTAAAATACCTAATTTTCAACATTTCTAATGATTTATTATTTTGTACACATGATTTCTTCTTTATATAGGTACTTTTACTATAGTTTGTTATCCGTAAAGAATTTAGAAAATTAAAAAGTACCTATGTGCTGAAATAAAAATAGCAATGTTATCTTCTAAAATACCCAATTTGCAACATTTCTAATAATTTATTATTTTTTACACATGATTGCAATAAACTATCTAGGCACTTAACATTTTACTAGTAACTTCCCGCTGGTAAGTTGTTGCTGGTGGCTTGGTACAAGCAGCGACACGTAAGTCTAGCGCTGAGCGATACGCGGATAGGATATCTGCGCATGGGTAAAGTACCGCTAGCCCCGCCCAGTAGCGTTACCATGGATTATAACATAACGTAACACGCTATCAGCGTTATTCGCTAATTTCACCATAAATAACGCGTCACGTTATGTATAAAGCGAATAACGCGTTATAAGCGTTAAATTTCTGTGTTATAAATAATGTGCCGCGTTATTTACGTTAAAATTAGCGCGAATAACGCTGATAACGTGTTACGTTACGTTATAGGGTAAGGCTACTGGTACCTTGTTTTTTACTTCTGCGCAAATACGGTCAGCGCTAAAGTTACATGCCGCATGTATACACCAGGTTAAATTACCAACTCTCCAATAAATTCTAGTACCTATTTATCATTAAAAGTGTGTCATCCATCTTTCGTATTTCTATCATTAGTCTATTATAACTTGGTTTTGTGTTAACTAGCTGCTGCCCGCGCCTTCGACCACATTTTATTGGGATAAAAATTGCCTATATGTTATTCCGGTCCAAAACTATACCCATACCAAATTTCAGCCTAATCGGTTCAGTAGTATTTGCGTGAAAGAGTAACAAATATCCATCCCTACATCCATCCTTACAAACTTTGGCATTTATAATATTAATAGGAAGTAGGATATGTAGTTGGTCCGATCTTTGATTTTAGTTTTAACAATAATTTGAAATACGACTCACGAGCACGGCAAAGTACCGTAAACCCCGCTAACTTCGCCTAGTGTAGGTAACTTCGCCTAAATTAGAAAAAGTACGATATTTATTTTTCTATCAAGGCAACACTTATTATATTTTGTTGGTAGAAACCCAAATTATAAATTGGCAATAATACACTACTCGCTTTCAAAATAACGGCAGTCATTCCTTAGCAGTCGCAAAAAGTTAACGGTACAAATCATTTCATTTTTTGAGTTGGTCCACAAAATTGTGATAGTCTGAGGAACTGGTTAGTCTTTCATATTTTTACAGTAGTTAGCAATTATGATCAGCTATCGAAATACAAAAGCTCATCCAAATACTATGATTATTGACAAAAATATCTGAGAAGGCAAAGTAAGGCGCCATTTTTTTGAATCACGATTTCCAAACTTCGCCTACCCTAGGGTTGTCAATTATTTTAACCAAGAGAATAAAATGAAGGTTATGAACTTCATACCATTGGATGGCGTCCGTTTTTCTTTAGGTACCTAATTTTATTTGACATCGCTACTTCAGCACCCATAAAGCGGGTAGATGTTGTTTTATTCGATATTTTTTTATTTATTAGGAATAACCTAGCTTTAGCATACCAAGAAGAATTGATTTTGATAAAAACTATTTTCATTTGAAAAGTACTTTATGTTGGTAAGGTACCTAAAAATTAACAATTTTACCTATATTTATATCACTTTCATTGAGTTAGTTCCTTCTGGTCTGTGACAGCCCTGACTTTTAGCTCATTTTGTCGGTAACTGTTGACCTAACTTTGCCTGCCATCATAAAATGTTAAATATAATTATTTGGAGTAGTATTGAGAATTGAAGCAATAAATATTTCAATAAATTATAAAATTGAGTTAAAATCTATATAATTTATTAAGTTTTAAAGAGAATATGGGACTCAGGCGAAGTTAGGCTCATTGCCCTAACCTCGCCTACTTTTTTGACAGCCCATAAAGTCAAGTTTTTAATGTATGTATGCAAATAACACACACACATTGAAAGCCCTTTAGTAATTGGTTAATTTCAGCAGGACAGAACTGATTTAATGTGATCAATTTGGCGCAAAATTTAAAAAAAACTGTAAAATGCAGGCGAAGTTAGCGGGGTTTACGGTACCTAGAAGGCTGCAATCTCAAGAGGGTGGCACAAAACAGGGTGGCCTATAACAGTTTTCATGACAAGTTGGCCTTAGCAGTTTTTCTTGTCGAGTTGGAGGCCTCTAGCAGTTTGTCTTGTCGAGCAGTCGATATTTTTTATAAATGCTAGTATAATAAAAAATATATATGTAGGTATGTGTCCCTTATTTAATTTTCAGTTTTTATTTTTCAACGCATATTATGTCCTTGATGTTTTAGAACTGTCTTATGCTACACAAAAGTTAAAAAAATGCTATCTACTTATTTATTAATAGAGGAACGGCAACAGCTTATACATTGAGCATTCTTATAGATATAGTTACATAGACAGGTTCTAATATATACACTAATAACAGGCGGACACAACATTGTTCTAAAGATAAAATATCCATGAAAACATCCTACTATCATCATCAGACTTAGTGGATAGAGTCCTGTGTATATAATTGGTGGCGTTCGGGACTCTGTCAAAGAAGATTCTTTTCTAGTTTGTTTATTCTTATGCCCCTAGATCTTTCTTACCAATATCTGACGACCGATATGACACGGCGGGTGAAGGTGCGCCTGCGACGCAGGAGGTGGCAGGTTCGATTCCCACCTTGAGGGAATTGTATTGGGTGTTCTGGGTATTTTCTATATATATAGGGTATTTTAAATATATTGTACTAGGTTTATCAGTCATTTAGTACCCATAACACAAGCTTTGCTTAACTTGGGGCTAGATGATGCTGTGTGGATTATCCAGCATTATTTATTTTTATATTTATTTATTATCTACTTTTTAAATTTTATCAGATAATTAATATTGCATAAGGTGCAGTGCCTTATTTTTAATTCCATAGTGTTTCAATTTTCTGATTAATGTCTGATCTACAAAATCAAAAGCCTTAGAAAGGTCACAGAATATACCAATAGCGTTTCTCGTTTAATCCCAGACATCCAATATATCCTTTAGTAAAACTGTATCAGCATTGGTTGTCGATCTACCGTTGGTGAAGCCTAATTGATTTTGTGAGGATAATTTCTCAAAAATTTTACTTATTGGTAGTATTCTGTAACGATACAGTTGGCGCCTCATAAAATTAAACTTTCCTACCACGCTCTGTTGGCAGCAGCATGCTTACGCACCGCTCGCTTGTCGTTGAAAAGGTATCCGGAAGGATTTACTACCATACCGTTGCACTACCCTGTCGGCCACACTGACGCCGTCCGTTCCCGACGATCAGGGGGCCTACTCGGAAAAGGAAAATCGAAGTTTCTTTTTCGTTTTCGTGCAAAACCAACTCTTATGTCGCTTGCATAAGATTAGCGTTTGCACGAAAAATAATCAGAAACTTCGATTTCGTTTTTACGAGTACGGGCCCTGCCCACCGGTATCCGGAAGGATTCTTGGTATCCGGAAAAATTCTCAGCGCCAGCTTATTTATTCGTAGGCGCCAGCCCACGTATCGATACCCCACTAGACATGGTCATCGACTAAAGCTTCCCAAAGGAAGATCTTCTGCTTCGAGATGACAGAAATCAGGCGTGCGGACCAGTTCTTCATCTGATGAAGTACTTGACATACTGAACTACCACTTTAAACTTGTTTATTACAGTTTTAACTTTTAACTTTAGTTCATTACAGTCGCATAAATGAAATGAAATGAAATGCCGCAATTTCCACAGTTTTTTTTTCCAGTAAAAATGTTCTTATCATTTTATAAGAAAAGAGATTATTTCACCAAGGAGTTTTGCATAGCTTGAACTGTAGTCTTTACAATTCAGACAAAGTATGACGTAATGAGATTTGAAAATGGAATTCCTATAAAAATGTACTGTGTTGCGATTACCATCTTACACAGCCTCTTTGCTTAATTTGTAAAACCTTCTTGCCGAGCATTATGATGTAATAGTAGATTGTTAAACAAGGGTAGTAAGGGAGCTATTACAGAACAAGATCCAATTTGGCGCCAGTGCGAGCTCAGCTCGCAAAGGGCGCTAATGGATCGAGTGCACCCGAGAACATAGTTCGAGGGTGTAATAGCTACTTGCAACTGAGGTAAGCATTCTACTTTACATCATAATGGCGAGGCAAATAAAACATTTATATACTTAGGTATGACAAAATGTAATTTTTATTAGAAAAAATAATTATTTAATAAAAGATTTTCTACAACATCTTCTGCTTCGAGATGACAGAAATCAGGCGTGCGGACCAGTTCTTCATCTGATGAAGTACTTGACATACTGAACTACCATTTTAAACGTGTTTATTACAGTTTCAACTTTTAACTTTAGTTTATTACAGTCGCACAAATCAAATCAAATGAAAGGCCGCCATTTCCACAGTTTTTTTTTCAGTAAAATGTTTTCTTATCATTTTATAAGAAAAGAGATTGTTTCACCAAGGAGTTTTGCATAGCTTGAACTGTAGTCTTTACAATTCAAACAAAGTGTGACGTAAAGAGATTTGAAAACGGAATTCCTATAAAAAATGTACTGTGTTGCGATTACCATCTTACACAGCCTCTTTGCTTAATTTGTAAAACCTTCTTGCCGAGCATTATGATGTAAAGAAATAATCTACACGTAGGTACTACTTAGTTTTTACATTAATTTGTAGTACTTGCCTAGCTAAGTTTTTAGAAATGTTTGAGATGTAAGAAATTTTTCTTATCAATAAATGAACAGAACCGATATATTTCCAGTTAATTCTGGAAAATCTATGAGGCAAGCAGGAACATATCAAATGTCACAAGCGAAATGTTACCTCGCTGAGCTGCTGGATGGTGGAAACAATAATATTCATAACGAGTGCTTGAAAGAATGTGACAATATAATAAGGATAATGTCTTGCTATTGATTTGTTGAGAACGAACTTTCACGATATTATCGTCCCTGTAGAAGGAATTAAATAACTAACTAACACATTTTTCGAAATTGATTTTATTGAATTTTCATAAAGTCATCATAACTGCTATTCATCATCATCATATGAGCCCATACACGTCCACTGCTGGACATAGGCCTCCTCCATACGACGACGCCACAAATAGCGGTCCTGAGCCGCCTCCATCCATCGACTCCCTGCGACCGCTACAATGTCGTCGGTCCATCGAGTGGATGGTCTCACATGTAGGGGGGATTTGCCATAATCACCACGTTTGGCGGGCGGATTGGTGATCGCAGTGTTGGTGTTGAAAAATACTCAGAAGGAAGCTGCTGCCCTTCCTCTGGTAGGTTCCCTTAGTCGGCACTTACGACATCCACGGGTTGAGTTGGAGGGGCCGATATTCGTACGCCGCGGCCCCATGGCCTATAATTAAGTATTAAAACTTAACTACTTACATAATAATTATGTTCATTACTAAGGTCTATTTGATAAAGGAGACAGTATAAACACTTCTTGAATTTATATAAGTTTCATATATAGGTATACGTCTGTCTATATCTAAAGTAATTATTACTATAGGACTTTCGACCATACGACGCGACGCATAGGGCCGTGATGCCCCGAATTCGTACGGCAGGTGTTAAGGACAGCGGAAGGGTACCTACCCCAAGTACGCGAACCCGTGATCGCGACCCTCCCTTTGATAAAAATACCTACAGGGGGATCACCACCCTTGTATCCTTTCCAGGTAATCTAGTAGAACAATATCCTTGAGATCACTCATGATCGTTAGAACATTATTATGTACAATAATTTAAGATCAGAAAGTAAATGTTACATAACAACTTAGTAACGCTATCTTATTGTAATAAAGTCAACTCCATATTCTCAAGTCAATAAAACACACCGTATACAAGTTATTGTTTCATTTAAGTTAATATTTCTGTAGGCTGGTGCAACTCTGTCTAGCCTCCGGGGACATACATACGGGGGTCATTCCATCGCACCCAAGTACTTCCCCGGATAGTCAGGGAAAACAAAAAACTTACCACAACAACAGTGGCCCTACCCCGAGAGCAGGTACACGTTCTAGGGACTGTGTAGCATAGCTTATTGGTGAGATAGATACTGTCAAATTTGTTATCCATAATATTATAGGGTAAGAGCTTCCAAATATTGATGATACCGTCGATGAGGTCATTACCATACAGATTGAAGAGCGTAAGATAAAATAACTACAGTTAGAAATAAATAAATAAAACATAGTGTTTTGTGTATAATTTTTATTTGTCATTATCACCATTATCTAGATAAGTATCTCACGCAAGAGCTAAGTAGTCACCTCCTGCGGTATACGAGCGATGGAGGGAGGACGAACAGAAGGTACCTTCTTCATACAAAGGTTGCCTAAGAGATTGCTCTCAGCAAGGCCGCCAGTTGTACTAACAGCTGTATCTGTATTGGTTTTTTCCCTGTTCTGTATTTATTTAGCATTGCCATACAGCGTGGCAATGCAGCCAGCGTCTTGGGGACGCTTCTGACTGGTATTGACATGGACCAGTTGAGCTACCTGTAGATTTTTTGCAACATTCTGCAGTTAGCTCAATTGTTTCAATTGTGAAAACTAGTTTAATTTGTTTCTATTATTTGATTTTTATTTTCTTTCTTGGTGTGTAATGTAGATTGTAATTGTTTTATTTTATCATATCAGCCATGATGATGATTCATTGTCATGAAACCAGCGGCGCTGAGCTGGGCAATGCTAAAACTTGGAGACGCTTCCGACTGGTGATGATTTATTTCATATTTCATTTATTTTGCTTACATGTACATTTATACAGCTTAGATCTAAGTAGGTAGCTTATGTCAATAGGTACATGCACCCTGTAAGGGCACTGCAGATCAGTTAAACTATCTCTAGATTGTTTGCAACAGTCTGCAGGTAATTCAACTGTCTCAGTGGCTCATGTGTAGTATTATCAGTATCTTTTGTTAGAAGGTACCTATTGTACTACATCTTCGATCGTATAATTATGTTCGCCTATTATTTGGACTTCCTCGCCGCCCGCGCCGTATAGGAAGAGAACAAACTCTGAACTATAATCCTAGTTATTTTTTTTGTACAAAATAAAAGGGTTTTTGTACAACATAGGTAATAATTGTGGAAAATCTTACAACACACCTGGTATCATCGAAGCAAATCGCAGTAGGTCGAAAAAGGTTTCGTCATTTTGTCTTTCCATTCGTCTCCCTCCGTTTTCTAATGAGGGGTTTTCAATTCGGACTTTAAAAAAGTGGTTGCCATAGAATAGATGGCGCTGTATGAAAATCAGTGTCAAAAATCTGCCAAAGAATGTGTAAAATGGCACCCGTTTCGTTCTTTATTTTATGACAATTGACATTTACTCTTGACTTTTGTGCAGCGCCATCTAGTGTCAAAATAAAAAGTGATTGTTTTTTTGAAGATTGCATTGAAAAACCCTCATTAGAATGTGCTGCTTTTTCGCTGCGCGTATGCATTGCTGAAGATTCGTTACGTTGTCAGTTTTTGTTTAGTTCTCTCTCACGTATAAACTTTAGATTAAAAAAATATTCTAGATCAGTGACTACCCGCGCGCTCCTGCTTATGCGACCTCAGCTGTGAGTACGTACCCCCCCATTGATAAGCAGATCACCCCTTTCTTCACCCTCGCATAGCCGTTCTCCCCCCACCCCGTGCCCCAAGAGTTTTTGATAATCCAGTACGGGACGCCACCCTCTGAAAACAACACCAACAGTTTCTGTCATTGCATTCTGTTACCATGTCATAAAATAATGTCTTATTTTAGTGCTCATCACGAGCGGCAAAGTGCCAACGGCAGAGGTTACTGTAGCCGTCGACACTTGTCGACGGCTACTACAGCACTTAAGTAGGTACCTACACGAAACATTAATGTAATGATGAATAATACCTACAGATACAGCCGAGATACAATGCATATGACCGCTACGATGTCGGTCCATCGAGTGGGAGGTCTTCCCACACTCCGTTTCGCATTGCATCGCGGTCGCCACTCGGTCTTGGGGGCGCTTCCGACTGGTATTGAAATGGACCAGTTGAGCTACCTTTAGATCGTTTGCAACAGTCTGCAGTTAGCTCAGTTGTTTCAATTGTAAATACTAGTTAATTTGTTTATATTATTTGATTATTATTTTCTTTGTCAATAAATCTTAACTAGAGATATATTCATTAACAATCTTAACTCAAAAACAGGGGTGATCTGAATCCAGGTTTTAACCTTTTTTCTCGTCATCAGACCTTTTTGTCCACAATCTCACCTGATGGATAGTAACGATGTGGCCGACGGTGTATCACGAAGGTCTAGAAGACACCTGTTCACTCTTGTCTTGAAGAGACCCAGATTGTAAGTGACCGGAAAAACAGAAGCAGGCAGCGAGTTCCATTCCTTAGCGGTGCGAATGATGAAGGTAGAGGAAAACCTCACCAAGAAACGAGATTTTTTTTATAGCATTTACCGCTAAAAGCTATTGACTGTGGTTTTGTATTTACCTATTATTTATCATGCTGTTTTGAGTGATCTAATAAACATAATTGACGATTGTCATTTTTTATTGATTTTTCAATTGACCCTGGTCACATTTGTTTCGTTTTCATGGATCATGGTTGAAATAAAGTGGCTACTAGAGAGTGACGTCACCATGTGTCACTCCCGGAAGAGCAGACCTCGTTTTCTTGGATAATGTGCTCTATGCATGCTCTAGCATGTCCTCGCAGCAGCGCCCCCGGGCGGGCGTACGGCTGAGGCTGGGCAGTGAACGAGTCGAGAATGAGGGCTTCTCAATGCAATATTTAAAAAAAATAATCACGCTTTTTATTTTGACACTAGATGGAGCTGCACAAAAGTCAAGAGTAAATGTAAATAGTCATAAAATAAAGAACGAAACGGGTGCCCGTTTCGTTCTTTATTTTATGAAAAATTTGGCAGATTTTTGACTCTGAGTTTCATACAGCGCCATCTATCTTAGCCTATGGCAATCGTTTTTTTTTAAAGTTGACATTGAGGGATTGGGCATGAACTTACCATTTCCGTATCCAACTAGTGTAACAGCGAGGTCCGTGATTACTCCCTCACAATGAGTAAGTATTCCTCCCTTGTAAAACGCTAATTCCATAGAGCTTACTCCTATAAGGACAAAAATATTATTGAATGATAACAATAAACAAAAACTTACGGCTAAACATGAATAAAGAATATATTACTTTATGGAAGGTCAATAAAAAGATTTCACAAATACCTAGTTTAAAAGAGTACTAAGGATAATAAGTTATGGACAAACAATATACCTAGGTATTTGAGAAATAAAGAATTGATTGCTACAAATACGTTTGAAGCTACTACATCTTTGGCCCATTTCTCTTGTTTGGTTCTGTGGTTTGGTTCGTAGGACATGACCAATTTGAAGCGTATTGATACGCTTCAAATTTTGACGAGTCAACAGTTACGGTTATGTTATGAAGCTATTATCAAAATCGTTTTGTTATACCCTAAAAATGTTCACACCGTTTTAACTACGTTAGAATACGAATTTCCGAAAATGGGTGCTTTCAGCATTACCCTTAACAGCCACACAGGTAACTAATAGCCCCAGGCTATTTTTTTTACTTTTCTGTTCGTAAATATGTATGTAGAAGCTAATAATACACAACAATTCAAATTTTATGACTTGTTATTTTTATTATTATTACCTCCAGTAGGTATGTAATTTTGCAAATATATATAGTTTTTGAGAGGCCCGACGGCATGACTTTAGTCCCTTAGGAGCTGGGGAGGCCTATTGTGTGGGACGCTACATGTGTCGACACACTTGCGCCTTCCCATCTTTCAAGGACATCCGTGAGGGCTGGTTCGGCGGCAGATTTGGCCGAGGATCTCAAGAGGCGCAAATATGCAGGTCTCGACAGAGCCTACGCATTTGCTCCCCTTGGAGTCGAGACCCTAGGTCCGTGGGGTACCGAGGCTCTCCGGGTTTTCAAAAAGTTATCTGAGCGCCTGGTGGAAGCGACGCGTGACTCGAGAGCTGGTGAGTATCTGGCGCAGCGCATTAGCATTGCCATACAGCGGGGCAATGCAGCCAGCGTCTTGGGGACGCTTCCGACTGGTATTGATATGGACCAGTTGAGCTATCTGTAGATTGTTTGCAACAGTCTGCAGTTAGCTCAATTGTTTCAATTGTAAATACTAGTTTAATTTCTTTATATTATTTGATTGTTATTTTCTTTGTCAATAAAGACTTTTTGAATGTTCTGTCGAGATTTTTTTTTATGTAATCGTATTTTCGAAACATTCATCGTCTAGCATCAATCCTGAACTATACCATTATATTAATATGAAAGTAAATGCTTCAGTATTGTGGAAGATATGATCGCTGACGCTAATCGATTTCAGTATCACTGGCTCTTAATGCCATAGGTAATCCCCATGGCCCAATCAATTTCAAGAAAAATTATGGGCATTTTTCGTCTTACCAACAGAGAGAGGTCCAGTGGAAGCCAAGAGGCTTGCCAGCTTGTCGTCTGTATCTTCTAAGAAGCGGTAAACTTTGCAAGAGGTCACGTTTACTTGAGCTTTCACGTCGATTTCGCATTCCTGCACCCTTTCTTTGTATGGATAGTCTTTTTCTAACAATTGACCGCCGCCCTGCTGAATTGTTGAACTGGAAAACAGAAAAATTATTAAATACAAAAAATATACACAAATATTTAGTCACAGATATGGGTTTACAAAGTTGAAACTAACGATCAATTTCATATTATGTGTAAGTAGCCTTATTCGCTTTAGCGAACAAACCCTTTGTAAATACCGAAATGATTTAAAAAAGTGTAGGTTGGCTAGTGTACCTACTATATCATTGCGTAAGTACTTACCTACTTGTAATAAACCTTTCAAGGTAAAAGATAATGACATATCGCTTTTTTTAATCATCATCATCATATCAGCCGATCGACGTCCACTGCTAGACATAGGCCTCCCCTAAGGATCTCTACAATGACCGATTTTGCGCTGCCCGCATCCAGCGATTTCCCGCGACCTTCACTAGGTCGTCCGTCCATCGCGTGGGGGTCTACTCACACCGCGCTTTCCGGTACGTGGTCGCCACTCTAGAGCCTTGCGGCCCCAGCGGCCGTCGGTCTTACGAGCTATGTGCCCTGCCCACTGCCACTTGAGTTTCGCAACTCTGAGAGCTATGTCGGTTACCTTGGTTCTTCTGCGGATCTCCTCATTTCTGATTCGATCTCGCAGAGAGACTCCGAGCATAGCCCTCTCCATTGCTCTCTGTGCGACCTTGAGCTTTCTAACGAGGCCCATAGTGAAGAACCATGTTTCAGTGCCATATGTCATCACTGGCAATACACACTGGTCGAAGACTTTCGTCTTGAGACACTGCGGTAAGTGGGACGAAAAGACACCACGTAGCTTCCCGAACGCTGCCCATCCGAGCTGGATTCGGCGGTTGACCTTCTTCTCGAAGTTGGACTTTCCTAGTTGGATGGTTTGTCCTAGGTAGACATAATGGTCGACAACTTCGAAGGTGTTGCCTCCGAATAATACGGGAGTTGGTACTACATGGACATTTGACATGATTTTCGTCTTGTCCATGTTCATTCTAAGACCAACTCTTTCGGAGGCTCTACCGAGGTCACCGAGCATTGTACTAAGGCCCTCCATGGTCTCAGCCATGACTACGATGTCGTCTGCAAAGCGAAGGTGAGTGATGTACTCGCCGTTTACGTTGATGCCTAGCCCTTTCCAATCCAGAACCTTGAACACATCCTCCAGCGTAGCGGTGAACAGTTTCGGAGAGATGACGTCTCCCTATCTCACTCCTCGCTGTAGTAGAATAGGTTTTGAGTTCTGGTCCTGTAATCGGACTGACATAGCGGCGTTTTCGTACAAGCACTTCAGCACTTCGATGTATCGATAGTCAACTTGGCACCTCTGGAGGGACTGTAATACAGCCCAAGTCTCGACCGAATCGAAGGCTTTCTCATAGTCCACAAACGCTATACAGAGGGGCATGTTATACTCTTCAGTCTTCACTATAACCTGCCTTAGCGAATGTATGTGGTCTATGTTACTAAAGCTTTTCCGAAAACCGGCTTGTTCGGGGGGCTGGAAGTTGTCAAATCTGCGCGCAAGACGGTTAGTGATGACCCTGGAGAATAGCTTATAAACATGGCCCAGAAGCGAAATGGGCCTATAGTTATATAACAGTACCACTAAGCTTCCGTTCCATGCTTGTGGCGTTTTTCCCTCGAGGATGACGGAATTGAACAGCTTTTGAAGGGCCTTAAGGATCGATTTTCCACCCGCCTTCAGAAGCTCAGAGGTGATTCCGTCCTCCCTCGGTGCCTTGTTGTTCTTGAGCTGTTTAAGGGCCATACTAATTTCGTACAGGCTGACGTCCGGGATATCATCGGTGTAATGCCGGGTAAGTCTAGCTCTTGGGTCTTTTGCTGAACTGGGGACGGGTTTTTGCACCGACGTGTACAGCTGTCCATAGAACCTCTCTACCTCCCTCAAAAGCTCGGGCTTCGACGAGATAATCCTGCCGTTATTGTTCTTCAGTCTCGTCAGTTGGCTTTGCCCAATCGACAAATCCCTCACGAACACTTTAGAGCCTTTGTTCCGCTCAATAGCCTCCTTAATACGGTTGGTGTTGTATTGCGTAGGTCGCGTTTCAGTGATTTTGAGATTTGTCTATTGAGCCGCTGGTATTCTGACGCACCCGCTGAAGACTGCAAGTTTAGTTCCCGTCTGTCCTCCATGAGCTTGAGGGTATGGTCAAAGAGTTTCTTAGATCTATTTATACGTTGGGCCTTATAGAACTTAGACCCTGTCGTAAGGAGAGTCTGCACAAACCCGTCGTTATAATCGTTCACGGATTCAACGCTTGCCAAGCATTCGAAACGGTTTTGAAGCTCGAGCTGCAGCTTTCGGGGTTCTGGATCTGGTTTTGTGCTGGGCGGAGCGTGGACTTCATCAGCCGAGACCTTTCAAGCTTAGTGTTGATATTCAATGTGCCTCTCACAATGCGGTGATCGCTTCCGGTCTTAACCGCGTTGATCACAGAGACATCATTGAATATTTGCTTTCTAGTCGACATGATGAAGTCTATCTCATTTTTGGTCGCACCATCTGGGCTAATTCAGGTCCACTTTCTGTGTGCCCTTTTCCTGAAGAAGGAGTTCATCATGGAGAGTCCGTCCTTCTCCATGAAGCCGGCCAGTAAGTGTCCCCGGTGGTTTCGCCGTCCGACACCAAAGGTTCCCACTCTCAGCTCATCGCCGTTCCGTTTCCCTAGTTTCGCGTTGAAGTCTCCCATAACAACGGTGTAATTAGTTTTGGTGATATGCATGGCCCCTGAAATGTCCTCGTACATAGTCTCCACCTCATCATCGTTGTGGGTCGAGGGCGGGGCGTAGACCTGTATGACCTTCAGCGAATACCGTTTGGTTATTCTGAGTATAAAGATAAAAAGATAAAAGATAAAATTTATTTATTTACCCACAAAATTAAATAACAAGAACAACAAATAGACAGCCTAAAATTAACATAGGAGACATATATATGTACATAGAATTCTATTAACTAACAATTATTAAAAAAAGGGGTAAAAAGGGTCCCTATCTCAGCATTATGCAGTATTGGGCAAATAATTGTCCAATACTGCGCTGGTTTTCAGTAGTATAAGGTAGGCCACCCTTGCCGACACACTGTCGATCTGCACGACGTTGTTTACGAGAGACTTGTGAACGATAAATCCGACACCGCCTTGGGACTGTTGGTCGCCCTCCCGGAAGTAGAGCAAATTCCCGGTTATCAGGGTTATTGAGTCCTCTCCCTGTCGTCGGACTTCAGATAACCCGATTATATCCCATCGTAACTTGCTCAACTCTTCCTCAAGTTCGGTTAACTTTTCGTCAGTCCGCAGTGTACGCGTGTTGTAGGTTGCCAGGTCCAATCTCCGCTTGTGGTGGTAGCCTGGTATCTGCCGGGGATTCGTAGCACCCCTTGCCCCGCTACTTGCTTGGCCGCTACCATAGCCAAGGGTAGCGGTGCCGCCGGGAACTGGGGGCCGATTTTTATTTGTGCCTGTCATGTTTTAGGGGGGGTTTGCCATAATCGCCACGCTTGCGGGGGTTGGCGATCGCAGTTTTGGTAGTTGGTCCGTTCTACAGGGGGCGCTGCTGCCCGCTCCCCGGTGTATAACCCTTAGTCGCCTCATACGACACCCGCGGGAAGAGGTGGGGTGGTGCATATTCTAGGCCGGCACCACACGACATAGGCCGGCACCACACGGCATCTTTTTTTAATAGATAGAGTGATTCAAGAGGCAGTTTTATATGTATAATTTGCACCCGTGCGAAGCCGGGGTGGGTTGCTAGTATAAGCTACTACGAACTAAACCTTAATCCTAATTATTTAGGTAGGTAACGACTTAATTTAAAGGTCTAATCATAATGTAGATACCTTAAATTAATTCGTGACTCTCACACACACACACGAAGGTAGACCAAGGTAGTAACCATTACCTAATCTGTGACCAAGGGCACTGGCCGCTCATTGGCCGCATTTTAATTAAGTACGAATGAAAAACAAATAAAAAAGAAAATGGCTGACCAGTAAAGACTTTACACAAAACTGAAGAAAATAAAACTAACGTAAGACGGCAATATAGCTAATAATAATAAATAACGCTATCGCCTGTTCATTTATAAAATGAACAATATAACAATAAAAAAACCAAAGGATTTGAAAATAAATTATTAAAATATTTTTAGGGTTCCATACCTCAAAAGCAAACACGGAACCCTTATAAGATCACTTTGTTGTGCGTCTGTCCGTCTGTCAACCCTCTTTTCTCAGGAACGCGTGGAGTGGAGGTATCGAGTTGACATTAACATTAAATACTCAAGTCTGTAAACTCTTGGAGCCATGACATAAAATGATATATACAAACTTCTCAGTCAACGCAATCAAAAGTTACAGTCATTATAGCCCAAATTTTTGAAATTTCCAAGGAACAGAAATGTCCATGTACAAAAAATCTATAGGGTAGGTAAGATATTTCCCGTTGACTTAGAATCATAAAATTTGGTAAGAAGCAATCTTATAGCACAAGTAAAGGAAAATATCCGCAAACCATTGTAGTTTATTCACACAAAAAAATATTATTGGATCTGGCCCTGGACCAAAACCTATAGGGTACTTCCCGACGACATAGAATGTTAAAATTTGGTGTTAAATTCCACTATCATCATCATTAGCAGCAGCAACTCGCCTGGACAAGGGCTATAGGCTTTCAACTCGACTGGACAACTGCGATAATTATGAAAATTAAACCGCTGCAAACATAGTTATTTTTCATCCGATTACGTATCGAAAATTTCAATAAGATCAGGGACATAGTTTCCAAATGAATCGGAAAGTACGTTTGTATGGGGAATAAGGCTATCCGTTCCGTTCCCGCTTATGGATAAACAATATGCAATGTGTCCATACAAAACTTAAAAACAGTAAAAAACCACAACTAGCAATAGAAACAAAACAATAATAATGAACAAAAACACTAACTGATAAAGTTAAAATTATATAACATTAGGTACGAGTATAGCAGGTACATTTAAGCCAATCAAATCTAGATACAGAAAATAGTAAATTTAGTAAGGTATGTAATAGTTATAATAGATTTAATCTGCAAAGAAAGACTTATTAACCTAAATTTGTATGCCATTTTGCCTCAAAGAACACAAATCCATATTGTGTTTATATTCATGAGCGTGCAAAGAAAAAGTTTCTGCGGTAGTTAGTAGAGCACGGTGAAATATATAGTTTCATAGCGTTTCGGCGACTGACAGCACGGTGTGGAAATTGAATTCGAATAAGCGACAGAAGATCGGGACAATCAATTATGTTCAAAGTGTTGTTGTGCAGGAAGGTGGGGTCGGCAGCCTCCCGTCGGATGACAAGAGGATGCAGATGATGACGTTTACAGCTTTCAATATAGTCAGGACAAAATATTTTTTTATGTGCCACTATCAGAGTTGACATCCATTTACTCCATCGTCCGAACGCACTCGGACGACGGCGTCCGATCGAAGTAGACTCGGATACGGCAGTATAGATGTGAGAAAAGAGAGTCTAGGCATTCGCGGAATGGCTGCAGACTGGTTTAAAAGCTACTTAACGGAGCGACGACAGTGCGTCAAGGTCCTTCAGACAATGAGTGGCCCCATGCCAATACACGTATGAGTGCCTCAGGGCAGCATCCTGGGCCCAACACTTTTCAATCTGTATATTAATGACATACATGACATCTCTAATAAAAATGCCGAAATCATTTGTTACGCTGATGACATAGTGATCATATTTCATGGGAAAACTTGGCAAGAAGCGCTATCTCTTGCAGAACAAGAAATGACGAAGATAACTAATTGGCTTCGTCAAAATCTCCTTACCCTAAACACTGGGAAAACAAAATTTATATGCTTTCATAAAACTGCTGCATCCGCTCCTCCCCCCAACTCGGAAATGCCCTGCCTGATTGATGGTAATCATAATCACCACTGTAACTGTGAATCTATCGCTAGAGCTGCATTTATAAATTACTTAGGAATTACTATAGATGAGAACTTGAACTAAAGAAGGCATTTTGAATGACTCTCAGGCCGCATTAGAAAAGTGATACATATTATGCGTTGCCACCGGGACATTGCAAGTAAAGAGCTACTTGATTCTATTTACCTAGCGATGTGTCAATCACTAATTCTTTACTGTATAACTTGCTGGGGAAGTGCAGCAAAAACCTATCTTATAAAAGTTGAAAGAGCACAACGCTCTGTACTAAAAGTCATGTATAGAAAACCGTATAGGCACCCAAAAATACAATTATATAAGGAATGTGGAGTCCTTAGTGTACGACAACTATTTATTCTTCGCACTACACTAGCTGCACATAGAACACTAATAAACTCTGAAAATTACTCAACACTAGTTACAAAAAGAGTCTTTAAAATACCTACACCACCAGTAAACTCATCCTTTGCTCACCGCTTTGATCAGCATATACGGTCATATGTGTATAACAAGGTAGTGAGAACATGTAATATTAAAAATATGTCAGTCCGTGAAGCTAAACAAACTCTATTCAATTGGCTTATAACTCTAAATTACAATGACACTGAAGATATTCTCAAAATCATAAGTTAAGTTTCTTCTTTCTTTCTTTTTTATCTTTGTCTCCATAAATTATTCTTTATTTCACACCGAGTCAAGTTTCATATTTGCATTAAGCATCAGCCTGGACCTCACGACACAGGCTCGGCCTAGTGTGAGATCCATAGATAAAATCATAATCTCAAAGAGCTCAGCAATGATATTTTGTTAGTTTATATTAGGCCACAATAAAATGTTTGTACCTATCCTAAAATAGACATACTCATAATGTTAACTATACCATACTATATAATCTGTAACTATACCTAACTACTAAGTGCCTCTTAAACTGTAACATTCTTTGCTGCAAATAAATATATTTTTATGTTTTTTAGAAACAAAATAAGAGGAAAAAAATGGCGTCTAGTAATACAACCAACCATCTCGTGTCATTTTCCATGTTGACTAAGAAAATTATCCGAAGGAACTAATCATGATATCAACAGCGATCCTAGTCCACTCGTATCAAGCTACTCCTTCGAGTCCACTCGGTTGGAGCCTTGTCCGAGCAGGCACTGATCGTGTCAACGCAGCTTTACGTCACGCCGCGACCTGCAGATCCACGCTTATACATATAATTTACCTACTAGCAGCCCGCCCCGGCTTCGCAAGGGTATTTAACAAAAATTTCAAAATTACAAATTATAATACTTTTTTTTACACCTTGGATTACATTATTGGAGTTTAATAAGGATCCCTAATTTTTTTTAATAGGCTATAATATTTTACCCGGTGATAGTGTAGCTTCCCAATAGTGAATGAATTTTTCAAATCGGTTCAGTAGTTTCGGAATCTTTTCAATGCAAACAAACAAACAATCAAATCTTTCCTCTTTATAATATTACTAGCTGCTGCCCGCGCCTTCATCCGCGTTTTATCGGGATAAAAAATAGCCTATAGGCTATATGTTATTCCAGGTCCCAAACTATACCCATATCAAATGTCAGCCTAATCGGTTCAGTAGTTTTTGCGTGAAAGAGTAAGATAAGACACTTAGAGGAAAGTAGTAGGAGTGTATTAGTTGTACGTTGGTTCCATTATCTAGGCACACCGCGCAGCCTGCCTGCTTCCACTGCATCGACGTCGCGGGTCGAGGACCGCGGCGGCCGCTCGTTAGGACACCGTTTAAGGTGGTAAGCGCTTATAAAAAAGATGGATATGTACAAAGGCCATTTAATTTTTCATACCAAATAGATACTCGCATTGCGTAATGAAGTGAACATTTCGTATTTATTTAATTTTTCAAAAACTAAATGGCGGATCTTTTTTAATATTTTTCCTGGATTCCGTGTTCGAACCTGCACCACGTCTGAAAGTTTGGTCCTTAATTTTTGTTACACATTGTATAATTCACATTTCACAAACTTTCGGATTTATAATATTAGTTCTTTATTTTATATTTTTCTTATTTCGTCACATTAATAATTAACACAGCACATAAATTCGAATTCAATCAGAAATTTAATGCATCATTAAATTTCTTCCAATTTTTATACTTATCGCCCATAGGTACATCAGTCTGTCAGGGTAAGCCGTGGAGCGCGTACGATTATCGACCCCGTCTCAACCCGTGGATGTCGTAAAAGCCGACTAAGGGAACCTACCAGAGGAAGGGCAGCAGCTTCCTTCTGAGTATTTTTTTTAAACACCAACACTGCGATCACCAATCCGCCTGCCGTGATTATGGCAAATCCCCCCCTACATGGGAGACCATCCACTCGATGGACCGACGACATCGTAGCGGTCGCAGGGAGTCCATGGATGGAGGCGGCTCAGGACCGCTATTTGTGGCGTCGTACGGGGGAGGCCTATGTCCAGCAGTGGACGTGTATGGGCTGATGATGATGATGAGATAATGAAACTGTATAGTTACGATATGGCAGCATGCGGCCATCCCCCTTTACATCCATAAGATTCAGTGTCACAATCCACAAACTGTTGTTCTGACAACTTCAGCAGAGTGTTGTGCTTCAAGGCATATGCCCCTTCGAGGACCGCTGTTGAAGATGGTAAATAATATGTTAAGTAGGTTACCTACGGCTACAGCCGCCATGCACAGTATGTCACAGTGACAGAAACTAAATATATCTGTGACTACCTACGCAATAAATCGCTTCTGCTAGATAATATCGCTTCTGTATTCTCTCTTTGATAATATCAATAAGTTAGAATGAGACACACCTAGTATTTTATACTTGGAAACTTGAAATGTATACCGCAATGTTACAAAGTTGTTGAAGAAAATACTGTTTAAATTCGGCTAATCAACGTGCTACTTTTCAGTCATCGCTACAGTAAATATATAAGTCAATCAGTAAAACAATGAATTTGTACGTTATTAGTAGAAATACTAGCTATTATTTTGTCACAGGTATTTGTCACAGATATTTTGAAGACTCAGTAACGTAAGTCACAGATATCAGATTTTTCCTAGTATAATCCAAGACTACAAGACCAAGAATGCAATAAATAAAAATAAAACTTACCAGCAGCGCTGAATGCCCAGCTGGAGTCGCACACCCCTTGGTTCTGGACTGGCGCCACAGCGTTCCTGTCGCGCCAGTCAATGGAGTCGGGGGGGAATGAGCCTGTTTTGATGTCCGTGGGGGGGAGGCCATCCTAGGGAATCCAATTCGATTTTATGAGCTTTTTTGTAAGCCTTACGAATAAACATTATTAATTTGAATAAGAAATGTGAACAGAGGTTCGAAGATTTCAAAGCTTAAAAAAATGCGTAACACAGACTCTTTTTTTCACTTACGGGCGAAGGTCCCCCTGCAACGCAGAAGGTTGCGGGTTCGATTCCCGCCTCAAATGGAACAAATCAACAAAAACGTGACAAATGTTTATGCGATCGGCTGATTTGTTCAGTGTGTTCTCATTCAAAAGGAGGTTCTCAATTCGTCTGTATGTTTTTTTTTTGTATGAATGTTATGCGATATCTCCGCCAATTATGGACCGATTTTGAAAATTCTTTCTCTTTTGTATAGAAAATGATCTCGAAGGGGTCCCATAAAAATTTTATCCCCAGGGGATTAGTATTTATGCCGCAAAACTTAAAATAAGTGTAAGGAAATTTGAAGTCGGTTTATCGTTTTATAAAACACGCCATATTAATTTGTTTATTTTGTCCCGCGCTCGCACATTGCACCTGTAGATTTACGCACTCAGTTTGTGAGACTCTGTATCTATTGAAGTAAAAAGAAAACAATAAAGAAAATCGAGCGCTTGGTTGGTTGGGACCAAAATCTAAGTTAACTCACGGTACATAAACCCAAGCCATCATCACCAAGGTCAGCACCACCGAAACCAGAGAGCCTTTCTATCTCCTCGGCAGACCAATCAGTAAATTTATTGATGCCTGCAACAAGGATTCACAATCTTAGTAGCATAGAGATAAAAATAGTACATGCTTATTATGTAAGTAGGTAGGTATCTAAACACTGGTACCTACTCAATGATTTGAACAAGTTTTTGAAAAAATATAAACCCTATTAATCTGGCAATTGTCTGGCAAATAAGTATAGGAATGAAAGCGAATATTGAGTTATTGCCACCCTAAATTTGAATCTCAGAATTTGAATACCCTAAGCTTTCGACTCAAAAGCCGACTCTTTTTATTTATGCATAGAACGTATAGGCTGCTTGATCTTAATTTTAAGCTTACCGTAAACTGTCAAAGGATTCTTTATATTCAGCTCGTTGATTTTCACGAGGTTCTCCTTGAAATACTTAAACCTCAACCTTTCTTCTTCAGCGGTATAGGCTTTATTGTATTTTACCTTAAAATCGTTAAAATGATACTTAAGTTGTTCAATGTCTTCCACGTCGTACTGTCGCTGGACTGGACTAGCCAGGGCCAAATGCGAAAGGCAAAGAATAAAGATTGGCAACAACATTATTGTATGTTTATGCAAGCAGAACTAATCTAAGTTGCCTAGCTCTAGTTTTCTTTATATAAAGATAATACTTTTAATAAGTATAGTTTGTTATCACTAGGTTCTAAAGAATTCGAAAAATTAAAAAGCATGTGCTGAAAATAAAAATAAATACCTACGTCAAGTGCTAGTTGCACTCGCGCACCGAGGGTTCCGTAATTATAAGACCTTGTTTCTTGCCAAGATGATTATATATATATCTTGATTACAGGCCAACGGGTTTCGGTCATCTGCAAAAAAATAGCACAAACTACAAACTTACGGATTTTTCCCTTTATTTTTTGTGCTATGGCCTTGCTTCTTGCAAAATTTCATGATTCTAGGTCAACGCCTATAGGTTTTGTGTGTATGTGATTCACTTCGATATTTCAAAAACATTGGACATAAACGGCTGTAACTTTTGATTGCGTTGACTCAGATGTCTGATTTATCACGACTCCAAGAGGTTAAGGACCTGACTAGGTATTTGATGTTAATTTCAACTCGATAGCTGACGGACGGACGGCTGATGACGGACAGACGGACAACAAAGTGATCCTATAAAGCTTTTCCTTTTGAGGTACAGAACCCTAAAAATTGCAATTTATCTTCAAAATACCATAATATATTAATTTTCAACGTTTCTAATGATTTATTATTTTGTACACATGATTGTAATTAATTACCTAGGGACTAAGGCTGCATTTAGTGCAGCGAGTAGTGCACGGCCTGTGGAGCGTCTGCACTGCACATGCGGACGAGGACCATCCGTCGAGCACGTCCGTTCTCCGGGCGTCCGCATGCGGTCGCGCGGTCGCATCCTACGTGAGCGAACTTGACGCGATCGCGAAGTGGCAGCCCAAACATTTTCATACTCCACATTCAAAAAAATTATGGGCTGCTGCTTCGCGATCGTGTCAATTTCGCTCACGTAGGATGTGACCTTTTACGCGTTTAGAGCTCTGCGGACGACGCAAAAACTTTCCGAACGGGTGTACTGCCGCAAACAAAACAACAATGTCCGCTGGAAATTTTTCGTCGTAATTCCTCAATTATAATCTATGAAAGCCGTGGGGTCGCGGCGTACGAATATCGACCCCTCCAACTCAACCCGTGGATGTCGTAAAAGCCGACTAAGGGAACCTACCAGAGGAAGGGCAGCAGCTTCCTTCTGAGTATTTTTAAACACCAACACTGCGATCACCAATCCGTCTGCCAAGCGTGGTGATTATGGCAAATCCCCCCCTACATGGGAGACCATCCACTCGATGGACCGACGACATCGTAGTGGTCGCAGGGAGTCGATGGATGGAGGCGGCTCAGAACCGCTATTTGTGACGTCGTATGGGGGAGGCCTATGTCCAGCAGTGGACGTGTATGGGCTGATGATGATGATAATGATGAATCTATGAAATTCTCCATCAAGTACCGAACCTATTTCAATTATTATTATTATTTGCAAATTGGGTGATTAAATGTAGTACCTCTTCTTATTCTTCTTTTTATGGAATCGTTATATGTAGTATGCAGAAATTACGACATTTGGATACATTCTGACTATACTCGTCCGCGCCGTATGGTGATCCGTGGAGCAATAACTTAAATTGTCTTAAATGGTCGACGGTGCGGACGGACGAGCCGCGCACAAAAGTTCTCACCGCCAATAGAATAGAATAGAATATTTCTTTATTGCACCATCAATACATTAAATATTTATACAAGAACTTAATAGTAACTATTTCTAGTGTGGTACAATCGGCGGCCTTATCGCTAACAGCGATCTCTTCCAGGCAAACTTTGGATGGATAGGATTCGTACGCATTAGAGCTGACGGTGGCGTAATTAATGACTTATAAACAAAATAATTTTGACATTATAAGTATTTAGATAAAAACAGAAACTGCAAAAATTTTATGATAAGAGTAACACAAAAATAATACAAATAATTTACAAGATAGCAATAAAAATATTAAGATTTATCAGAAGCGGACAGATAATGTTGATAAACCATACTTTTGAAAATAGGAAGGGATTTAGCTTGTCGAATGGATACAGGAAGGGCGTTCCAGCCTGCAACGTGAAGGAATCACCATAGAACTGGGAAGTGTGTAAAGGAATTTTTAAAAGAAGAGTATCAGAAGAACGAAGCGATAGTGAATGGGACTGATGGAGAAACTCAAAACGGTCTTTTAGATAAGACGGTGTTGATGGAAGGAAAAGAACAGAGTAAAGGAGATTAAGAACATGAGCATTCCGGCGAAGACGAATGGGTAGCCACTTGAGCCTGTTACGGTACTCAGTTATGTGGTCAAATTTACGCAGGCCAAATATGAACCTAATGGAATAGTTCTGAAGACGCTCAAGCTTATTGAGTTGGTCTTCAGTTAAGTCGGGATAACTGGCGTCTGCATAGTCAAGAAGAGGGAGCAATAAGGATTGTGCAAGCGCAATTTTGGTACAAGTAGGAAGGAAGTTACGCAATCGCTTTAAAGAAGCACCTATACCAAAAGTCTTCCTGGAAACTGCTGCCAGTTGAGGACCCCACGATAATTGCCTATCCACAAGCAATCCCAGATTTTTTACTGTATCGCTGATTTCGATCGCGACCCCATTAAAAATTACTTTCGGCATGTCAACCCAGTCGATACGAGCTATCATCCTAGAGCTACCTATAACAATCACTTGGGTTTTACTAGGGTTTACCTTGAGCCCAAATGATTTGCTCTGCAATGGCTTCATGTAGCCATTCAATAGGGGCTCGCGTGTAGATCTGCAAATCATCTGCATAGAGGTGGTAGGGAGAAGATAAATGTTTGGAGATGGAGTTGATGAAGATTGCAAAGAGAAGAGGAGATAGAACGCCGCCCTGAGGAACGCCGGCATCTAGGTGGCACCATGTTGAAAATGCATCATCAACACGAATGCGTTGCCGACGTCCATTCAGGTAATTACGAAACCAGCCAACCACTGACGGCGATATGTTAAAAGAGCGGAGGAGAGCAAGAAGAATGTCAAAGTCATCGTTGTTGAAAGCGTTGCTGAAGTCTAGGAGTGATAGAATAGTTACAAGTCCGCCGTCCATGGTATTTCTGATGTCATCGGTGATTTTGACAAGAGCAGTGACAGTACTATGGCCTGGACGGAAACCGGACTGGAAGGGATTCAAAAGATTGTTGGAAGTAAGCAAATACTCAGCTGTTGGTGCACAAGGCGCTCTAAGACTTTAGAGAGGAAAGGAAGAATAGAGATGGGACGGAACTCCGAAAAGGAAGAAGGATTAGGTTTTTTAGGGAGGGGGGTGACCTGAGCCTCCTTCCATACACTAGGGAAAGTTTCAGTCTCAATGGAGTAGTTAAAAAGGTAAGTTATTACTGGAAGGATTTCATCAAGAATCGGGATGATCATCTTTTTACTTAAATGGATAATACCCAGTATAAACTATTTATCGATACCTCTGTAACAGTTTTCTTTAATTTAGTATTAGCAAAAAAATGGTTTATTGCGTTTGGTGGCCACCAAAGGCAATAAACCATTTTCTGTTTGATCATAAAAAAAGAAATAAAACAAAACTATTACAGAGGTATCGATAAATAGTTTATACTGGGTATTATTAATTGGCGGTGAGAACTTTTGGTAATTCTTTTCCATAACGATAATACAAGAAAAACTAAAGAGTGGCGCTAGCGTCGCATTACTATGCGCCTTAACTCGAAATAAGAGTCAATTTAAAGCAGTGTTATTTCTCACTCTGACTTACGTCAATAGAAGAAGACAGAGTGAGAATTAGCAATGCTTTAAGTTAGCAGACTATTATGAATAAGGGGGTTAGTGTATACGTCATTTTAGTCAAAATAAATATATTTTGTTCTTATTTATTTGTCACATAAAATACACTCATATACTTAGTTTACTAATCACAAAGCGGTAAAATACACTCATATACTTAGTTTACTAATCACAAAGCGGTAAAATTTAAACATAACTTAAATTATTATTTGTACCGTGCATAGAACTATATGTGCAGGTAATTTTGAGTGTTGCAGCGTGATAAAAAGGGCCACGACTCAGTGAAATGTTTAATTTGATTTTAATACGCAACGATCGCGTAACTCTTGGATTGTTTGTTTGTGCGTCTTCATCAGGAGGTCGGTTGATACACATACCCCCTTATTCGTAATGGTCTGCTAACATGAAACAGTTGCTAAGCAGTGTTATTTCTCACTCTGACTTATGTCAATAGAAGAAGATAGAGTGAGAAATAGCAATGCTTTAAGTTAGCAGACTATTATGAATAAGGGGGTAAGAGTTTCGTAACTTGATCCCGTTCAAGTTTCAGTTTGCAAGATCCATTTCTATTTGCTAGCCTTCCTTGAGCATGTGTTACTTGTCGTCGCGGAAGTATGTCACTAGAAGTTTGACAGCTGTCTTGCGATTCTGGAAAAGAATATAATCACACTAATATTATAATAAATAAAAAATTATATTCTTTATTTCAGACACAAGATCCATTTTACGATTCATCATCTGATGATGATGAATCGTAAAATGGATCTTGTGTTGATGATTCAACCCATACACGTCCACTGCTGGACATAGGCCTCCCCCGTAGGACGCCACAAATAGCGGTCCTGAGCCGCCTCCATCCATCGACTCCCTGCGACCGCTACGGTGTCGTCGGTCCATCATCGAGTGGATGGTCTCCCACGTAGGGGCGGATTTGCCATAATGACCACGCTTGGCAGGCGGATTGGTGATCGCAGTATTGGTGTTTAAAAATCAGAAGGAAGCTGCTGCCCTTCCTCTGGTAGGTTCCGTTAGTCGGCTCTTACGACATCCACGGGTTGAGTTGGAGAGGGGCCGATATTCGTACACCGCGGCCCCACGGCCGATTTTACGATTATAAAAGGCTAATTAAAATCAAATATTATTATTAATGGGAAAGTTTGGATGGATGTTCGTTACCTATTCACGCCATAACGACTCAAATGCAACTCTTCAATAAAGGACGGATTTATATCGAGGGCCATGAATCACTCACGTCGCTCAGGATTCTAACACTTGAATCACTCCCTACGGTCGTGATTCAATCGTTAGAATCCTACATTTGTTCGTGATTCATCTATGGCTCTTGTTTTAAATCCGTCCTTTATTCACTAACTAGCGAACTGCCCCGGCTTCGCACGGGTGCAATTATACATATACACCTTCCTCTTAAATTACACTACACAATAATAATATTAAATCGCACACATATTATGCTCTCAAATCCGGGGTTCTCGGGACTGCCTGACGACATTTTTAAAATCGTGGGATTAAGAATTTAGAAATAAGAGTCGAGATCGATTCCTACAACCTGACATCCACAACTCAAGCTATGCTGTACTTTACCGCCAGATGATGCTGTGTTATATAATATTAAATGAAAAGTTTTTTAAATACTAGTTTCTGCCCGCGGCTTCGCGTTTTTTCTACGAAAACGTTTCAAATAGTATATTAATCAATCACTACATAGTATAAAACAAAGTAAAGTAAAGTAATCGTTTATTGCATGAAATACATGTAGGTACAGGTGTTTTTATAATTGTGTGTGTCAATGTATTCTACCTTTACGGTGTGCAATGTCTGTATACAAATCATAGTATCAAATTTAACGTATTTTAAGTCACAAAAAACGTATTTTTAGTCAAAGTCGCTTCCCGCTTTCTGTCTGTCACTATAAATGATCTTAGATCTTTAAACTTACGCAACGTAAGTATTTTGATAGGGTTTTTTTAATAGATAGAGTGATTCGATTTTTAATCGATAGAGGACGGTTTATATTTTTATGTATAATTTGCTCCCTTGCGAAGCCGGGGCAGGTCGCTAGAACCCGATAAATAATCTTAAACATTAACCGAACCCGAAAGTTAATTTTTTTTAAATATATAAAAGAAAATTATCAGAATCAGAATCAATAACTTTATTTCTTTAGGCTTACAAAATAAGCACTTTGACAAGTCAAATTGTATACTATAAACATAGTTATTATTATCAAATAAGAAATAAGGCGTTATTGATATTCTCTTCACTTACATTTTTTATTTATCAGCAATAAAGTAAATTTAAACAAAATTCTACGTTCATAAACTACAAAAATAAAACTGGCAAGTGCGAGTCGCCTCGCACACGGAGGGTTCGCACCATCGTACAGAACTTTTGGAAAAGAACCCTGATAAATCGGAGCCTGATAATTATACATAAAATACTTCTACACCTAGACCCGGAAGAAAATGCCTGCAGATCAAACCAATATTTGTCCTGTTGAGGGAATCGAACCCGCGGTTTGCTTGTTAGGACCAAGGTAGTGACCGTGGCAAGTCAAGTAAACGGCCGCTTATTATTACATTAATGAATTATTCTTCTTATTAAGGCGCTACCCTGACCCAATCAGAGACGCCACCTATTTTATCGTATTATTACGATATATAAAGGAATTTTCAAATATTCCTCGGCCCGTTTGTGATACCTGTCATAAGCTTATTTTAATGCCTCTGTAATAGTTTTATATTGTAAAGCTGAGTACAAGATGCGAAAACCGAGTTTGGTGACCAAAAAGTGCAACTTCGCATCTCTTCCTAAACTATACAAAATAAAACTATTATATATCTATGTCTGTATGACATGTCTGGCAACCGCCTTAAGATCTATTAATCTGCTCTGCTACCCGTGTGAAGCCGGGGCGGGACGGGTTGCCAGTAACAATATTAACACGATAACTGTCCCAGCCAATTTGCTCCTTAGCACGGTACGTCCATTCTTATTTGGTGTAATGGAGGCATGCCCTACATGTAGGGCACGATTGTCATAGCTAACGTCACAATGACGTATATGTATGGCATGGTCAGTTAACGTGTTAAAACGATTTGACACTTACTACTAATGCTGGCCGTCGTAAGCATTTGTTTACTTACCCGTACGTCTACGTGTTGCTGCAAAGATTTTAGGAGCTGTGGTAGACCGATCTGTCGCAGCTTCCGAAGGAGATCAACTTTAGTATTTTGTTCAACCTTCTGTGAATAAAACAGAAATCAATTTTTATAACTTAAAAAACTTTTAAATACATGCTTTTATATCATCTAGGACGAAAGTGCTTGGGAAGACAAATCCAACGAACCCAAACCAGACGTGGTAAAGTCGTTTCGTTCAGGAGTTCCTATGGCCACCTTCGGTTACCATCATCAGAACAGCTCGATGGTACCATGACATTGTATTGTCACAGAACTTACATATTTATGCCAAATTTCAGCTCAATCGGTTGAGGATAACCGATCTAAAATAGAGTTGCAAGATTTGATCCGAACAAACATAAATTGCAAGTTAAATAAAAGCTTGTAAGAAATATTAAAAACTAGCTGCTGCCCGCGCCATCGCCCGCGTTTTATAGGAATAAAAATTAGCATATATGTTATTCCAGGTCCCAAAGTATACACATACCAAATTTCAGCCTAATCGGTTCAGTAGTTTTTGCGTGAAAGAGTAACAAATATCCATCCATACATCCATCCTTACAAACTTTAGTAGGATAGGAAATAGGACTAGCATTTATCTAGCGTATTCACAAACGTGATGATGGGCAGAACCGGTAGTTCAAACAGTTAGTAATTTACCAATAACACTGTATATCAGCAGATCTACGTTCTTGTCCCGTGGCGGAAAAAACTAACTTATACTATATGCGAAAGTGTATTCGTCTGTCCTTCTTACACCTCGTACGCCCTAACTAAGCAACCAATCGACTTGATTTTTGGCATAGACTTAGTTGAAAGGATGGAGAGTAACATAGGCCTTTTGTTCTGGTAAAACATTAAATTCCCATGGGAGATTGACGTAAATATTTATGCATTTTATCACCCTAGAAATGTGAAATTCGAATTTAACCGCGGGGAACAGGTAGTAAAAAATAATATCTACCTTCAGCAACACAGTAAGCCCTTGCAGGACGTAATAGCAGGTGTCAGTCCCGGCAGCCAGCAGTCGGCAGTAGGGCTGCAGTGCGGAGCCCTGGGCCAGCACGCGGAGCTGCGAGGGGGAGCCGAAGGCACACAGGTTGGTGATCGCGAGGACAGCGTGGTATTTGCATCTACGGCACAAATAGTTTTTACTATTTGGGGCATGGATCTATTATCCACATTTAAAAAAAAAAACAATATAAATATAAAACTTACAAAAAAAAGCAAACTTAATCCCTAGCTTGATCTTGTAAGTCTGTTATAAAATATCGACATCTGAATTTGTACTGATTCTTTTTGTTTTTACCGGCGCACGATATTTTTCTTTATTTATTCTGCTATTCGGGACGACAAATCCGAACGCGGGAAACCGCACGCGCCGTTCCATCTCCGAAACGTACGTGTAAATGCGCGGGGTGTTAATATTTTTTATATTTTTCTTTTTATAATATGATTATAAATACAATATCATATTAAACAATTTATATTAATTTAATTTACTTAATTAATTTTCGATCTGGTATGTCGATGCAAGCGAATTTTTCACAGTTTTGACCGCGCATCACGTGTGAACGCAAAATGCTGAGGCAAAACTTTTAAAAATGACGTTTCACGCGCCAGTCTAAACCGTAGTAGAAACTCTTGAAAATCAATTTACACGCACAGTTTGGATAGTTTGCCAAAATGGCAGAGATTTGCCAGCGTTCCAAACCGTGAACACATTTTGAATCGTATATTAGCACGACAGTTTGATCCGCAGTTCAAACTGTACAGATCCATCCGTTTGGAGCGCACTCCCAGATCCGCGGTCCGAACTTTACGTGTGCGGGCCGCTATTGTGTCTCGGAATGCCATACCTTTTTTTTTTTAATGGCAATATGCCATACCTTATATTATTTATTACTAGCTGACAGACGTTGTCCTGTCATTCAAGTAAAACAACTGACAGTTATTTTAAACCTGCTTAGCAAAGAGTATATAAAGCTGGGGCTAAGGTTACATTAAAAAAAGATTATAATAAAGGTATTCGTTACGTTTTCTTTAATTTTCTAAGTTTCTGTGTAATTTTCTTAATTTTTTTCAATGTTTGAACCATCTACGAAGTATTAGAAAACATTTAAGAAAAAAGATGAATGAAGCCGTTGTCAAGTTATACCTGGACCAGGAGAAATAGGGGTTCATTTATATATATGTATATATAAATAATATGTAGATTAAACCATGGCTATATGAGTAGACAAGAACATACGTAGAGCAGAAACTTCCGCCCCGGACCGGCTCAAGGTTGCGGCAAAATACTCAGACGGGCTCGCGGGCGTCGCAGACAGCCTGACTGATATAGACCGAGTATTTATGTTAAACTTGAATGTTAGACACTGAGTATAAGTTTAATATTCACTTGCCGGTATGTGGCGAGTCATGAGGATCTACTTGTATTTATCATCATCATCATATAAGCCCATACACGTCCACTGCTGGACATACATAGGCCTCCACCATACGACGCCACAAATAGCGGTCCTGAGCCGCCTCCATCCATCGACTCCCTGCGACCGCTACGATGTCTTCGTTCCATCGAGAGGATGGTCTCCCATGCTTGGCAGGCGGATTGGTGATTGCAGTGTTGGTTTTTTAAAAATACTCAGAAGGAAGCTGCTGCCCTTCCTCTGGTAGGTTCCGTTAGTCGGCTCTTACGACATCCACGGGTTGAGTTGGAGGGTTGTATTTATCACCTATATATTATTATACCATGTCTTTTATGAATAAATTATTGATTTATTGAAAAATAAATGAAATATTTTTATGTACCTTACGAACTACTACAAAATTAATATATAATATTAAATACTAGGTTTCGCGGTTTTGATTTTGTGCATAGCAGAGCGAAGGCAAACGTGGCTGCGCTCAGCATTGTGCTGGATACACACTGATGTATGCACCCAACGGTTGTTTTCAGCGGGAACCAAACGAATCACGTCACGACCTACTAGAGGTTCAAAAATACCCACAACATTACAATATAAGATGAATATAAAAAAATCTAGGTTCTTACACATCATCATCAGCCCGTACACGTCCACTGCTGAACATAGGCCTCCCCCAAACGACGCCACGAATAGCGGTCCTGAGCCACCTCCATCCAACGAGTCCCTGCGACCGCTACGATGTCGTCGGTCCATCGAGTGGGAGGTCTTCCCACACTCCGTTTCGCATTGCATCGCTGTCGCCACTCGAGAACCTTTACTCCCCAACGGTTATCGGTTCTACGAGCTATATGGCCTGCCCATCGCCACTTCAGCCTGCTGATTCTGAGAGCTATGTCGGTAACTTTGGTTCTTCTACGAATTTCCGTATTCCGGATAGGGTCGCGCAAAGAAACTCCGAGCATAGCTCTCTCCAGGTTTCTTAGGTTCTTATACATTGTAGATACAATTCAAACTATAAATACAAAAGCTTTAACTTGCTTGAGCCGGTCCGGGCGGAAGTTTCAGCTCTACTTATGTTCTTGTCTACTCATATGCCATGGCTTAACACACTGCTGACTCACTTGTCATCTCCCTCTGTTAGAGCTGGTCCTAGCACGTCTAGTATTCCTTTATCCAATGCTGGCTGGATATGGTGAGTTACGTGCAGGATTTCGGCAGCCGCCCGTGCTAAGTACTACAAACAAATGAATCCATCTATAAGTGCTAATGCAGGGTAGGGTACATTTTAATTAATTTATGAGATAGATTAAATACACAGCACAAAAAAAATTAATACAAGAATTTATTAATAAAAATAAATAAATAAATAATGCTGGATAATTCACACAGCATTATCAAGCTAAGCAGAGCTTGTGTTATGGGTACCAGATAACTGATATACATAATACAATATATTACATAGAGAGAAAAACGACCAAAACACCCTGAACAAATATTTGCAGATCGTACAAATATTTGTCCCGAGGCGGGAATCGAACCCACAACCTCCTGCGTCGCAGGCGGACCTTCGCCCACCGCGCCACATCGGTCGTCAAATACAATTTTACATGTCCATTGTTGATTTCATAATTATAATACATTATAACTAGAGAAATAATATTATGTTGTGAAATATTAGAATACTTATCTAAATATTGATTATACTTAATGGCTGATTAGTTGGTAGGAGGAGTCTTTTACAGTATGAGTTGGTTGTGTAGGGTAGGGTCGCAGGGAGTCATTGGATAGAGGCGGCTCAGGACCGCTATTCGTGGCGTTGTTTGGGGGAGGCCTATGTTCAGCAGTGGACGTGTACGGGCTGATGATGATGTTGTAGGGTAGGGTCGAATCGGAGTATACTTTTCGGACGTATTTTGAGCTGCTGAAACGATATTCGAAATCCTGCGAAACCATCCGAAATCAATTTTTGATGAAAATTTTGTTAATACTACATACACGTCTGCTAGATCGCTTTGGGAGGAATCAGAATCCGCCAAATCAAGTCCGCTGGCTTTATTATACTTAGATTTGATTACATATTCACTTAAGGTTAGAAAGTATTAACACCGTAGGAACCAAAAAAAATAACTGCGCAAAAAAACGTATTTTGCCCTCTTTCTTCTTTTCTTTTTACTATTCTATTTTGCCCTCATTTTTATAAAGCCTACACGTTTCAAACACTTCGTTTACGTACATTTTTTTACACAGGATATGCATTTTACTTCCAATATCGATTTAGCAGCTCAAAATACATACGTCGGAAGAATCCGTCGCACAACCAACTAAGTTATTTTTTTGTGTGTCTATGATATTTTTCTTTACATTCCCCTTTTAAAAAGCTTATTTTATTCACTGAAAACAGTGAATACACTTTGAATCACTATTTTGGTGTTTGTATTTAGAAAACACCAATATAACTTAGCTTTCTATTTTTCTTTGTGACATGTCTATTTTCACCTAAATCTTTATTTTCTCGTAGTCATGATATAAAGAGTATGCAACTCTTGAATAAAGAACGGATTAATATCGAGGGCCATGAATCACTCACGTCGCTCAGGATCCGAACACTTGAATCATTAGCTACGGTCGTGATTCAATCATCATGAATCACTCCCTAGGGTCGTGACTCGTGATTTAGTCCTTAGAATCCTTCATATGCTCGTGTGTCATCTATGGCCCTCGCTTTAAATCCGTCCTTAATTCACAAATTAATTACATAATACACTATTAAATATATGTATTTATAGAAATTATTGGAGAGGTATACCATGCTGAGCGACAACCTTTTATGCTGTCACGGTTGTAACTTTTTTTTACTAAATTTGCTTGTACTTTGTGACTCAGAATTAGGCTTGAGGCGTATTTATCGTTGACACTGATAAAAGTCACAAGTCTAGAAAATTGGCGATATTTCACAGTGACAGACACTAAATGTATCTGTGACTGTGTCACAGGCAGTGCAAGTGTCACGAGTGCACGATATTATATCGTTGTTATTTTATTAGTTACCTACGCAATAAATCGCGTCAACTAGATAATATCGCTTCTATATTCTCTATTTGATAATATCACTTAGTCAGAATGTTACACACCTAGTATTTTATACTTGGAAATTTGAAATGTATACCGCACTGTAACAAAGTTGTTGAAGAAAATACCGTTTAAATTTAGTCGGTTAATCAACATCCTACTGCTACTAAGTCATCTCTACAGTAAATATATTATTCAATCAGTAAAACAATGAATTTGTACGTGATTGGTAGAAATACTAGCTAGTATTGTAATTTGTCACAGAAATTTTGAAGTCACAGTAACGTAAGTCACAGGTATCGGATTTTGCCTAGTATAACCCAAGACTACTCAGAATAAATCAGGGACTGTACAACCCCGAGTTTGGGTTAACCCCTTGCAATGGGTAACACTTTCATCGATCTGCGCATTTCGATTGGGTTACCCTTTATTCGGGTAACCCGTATAAAACACATGTGAAAGGGTAACCCTTTCATTGGGTTATATCAACGATAGGGTTACCCTTTACACTATTGTTGCTATAACCCAATGAAAGGGTTACCCTTTCATTGGGTTATAGCAACGATAGGGTTACCCTTTACTCTATTGTTGCTATAACCCAATGAAAGGGTTACCCTTTCCGATTGAAGAAGTTACCTCATTGTATGTGGTTTTTAATGGTTTTTAGTGTTACACTGTGATTATCATTTCTATTGCAGTTGAAATGACTACTCAGTCAAATATCTGAACACTGACTAACGTTGTTCGATAGGTATGCATACATCATCATCAGCCTTTATCAGTTCACTGCTGGACATAGGCCTCCCCTAATGAGCGCCTAATGCATACATACCTACTTACAATTACAAATGATTTGAAAAAATATTTTTAAAACCGCGGCAGCGGCGGCGCGGGTGAGGATCCCGAAAATACTGAGATCTGTTCAAGCCAAACTCCACATGAAATATTTGTAAACAAACAATAACAAAAAAAGTACATGATGCATGCTAGGCGTCGAGTTTTAGATATTTATATTTGTTAGCAATATTTATTGAAGGAACGATCTCAAATTGACAAGGAATTTAAATTGTGTATTAAAATACACCATAACATAACAGAGTAAATTGTAATTTTACGTATGAGCGGTTTGTTTACAAATATTCCACGTCAAATTTCGCTGAATTATAGCCTTAATTCGGGTCGCCGAACAACTGCAGTCAATCTGGCAAGGAGGCGACGGCGCGGGCAGTGCGTTACCAAGGATACAGATTCCCGAATGGATCCGCGAAAAGATTAATATATATGTACATATGTACCTATAGCCGCGAGACTTCTTGAAACGCAACTTGAGCTTAAATTTAGGTAAGTAGGTACCTACCTATTTTCTTAGGTACCTACTAAGTTTGTTGTAGGCATCAATCTATCAGCAATCTACACTACCTAGGTAGTCTAGGTGAAGTAAGATTACCTAATCTGTGGTCTAGGTACCTAACCTAGGTAGGTTAGTAGATACATTATAGGTAGATAAAGTACCAACAAACCTATCTAGATATTTTGTATATCTATCTACATTATAAGTACGTACCTACCTACTTCGGTCACAGATTAGGTACCTGCCTACTTTATGTGACTACCTAGGTACTCACTAAAAGTTAGTAAGTAGGTAGGCAGTTAGGCACCTAGGTACCGACTACTACGAAATTTCCTTAATAATACCTACTTAGACACCTTACCAACCTAAAATAAAAATTAAAAATGGACAATCCACATTAGTATTATCTAGCCCCAAGATAAGTAAATAAATAATGCCGGACAAATCACACAGCATTATTTAGCCCCAAGCTAAGCAGAGTTTGTATTATGGGTAGTAGATAACTGATAGGTATACAGGTAATACAATACGAGTACCTACATAGATAGATATTTTTTATTATACCTACATAGAAAACGACTAGAACACCCTGAACAAATATCTGCAGATGGTACAAATATTTGTCCCGAGGCCGGAATCAAACCCGCAACCTCCTGCGTCGCAGGCGGACCTTCGCCCACCGCGGCACAGAGGTCTTCAAACCTAAGTACTAACCTACTTACATTTAGGTAGGTAAGGTACCTATCGGGTTGGCTGTAAGTTCTGCTTCTGCCTACTCTGGAAATATATATAAATATATATACATACATGTAGGTAAGATTTATAATTCAGTTACTTTAATATAATTTCGGCATAATTTGCATTTGCTATTGCTGTTTTCTGCGTCGTATTCAAAGTATCTATGCACGGCATCTCTTCTCGGCAAAGGCATCATTCACTCACTTAAACTTAACTCACTACGATGTTCCTAGTTCCTACTTCCGAGTCCAAGTGGCGAATGACAATAAAATTAAGACAATTGCCACCGGCACATCAAACAATTTGCCGCTATAAGGTCAAAGGTGCCGCAACCCGCTTTGAGTTCGCGCCGCTCGCGCCGACACGCGCCGGTCGGGGCGCGGCGGCGCTCTTTACACATAAAAAAATATTATTTTCACCCTTACGCTAATCAAATAGAGATTAGTTTGTAGTATACTTACTTTAAAATAAAACAGTAGGGTTGGTCCGGCAGTTCAAAGCACTCAAGAAACTCAGGGCGTAGCTCGCTGCGCGACTTAGAACTTCAATCGAAGTCGCGCAGCGAGCTATGCCCTGAGTTTTTCGGAAGGATAGGAATAGGAATGTACCTAAATGATGAACGTAACGAATAGGTAAGTTCATCGGACAGAGAACCATAGTCATCGACATTCTAAGAATTAGCAAGCTGAAGTGGCAGTGGGCCGGCCATAGGTATCTTGCGAAGAACCGACAGCCACTGGGGTAAACGTGTTCTTGAGTGGAGACCACCACTCGTTAAACGTAGTGTAGGACGGCTTCAGGCCAGGTGGTATGACAACCTGCGAAAGACTGCAGGCAGGGAATCGAACCCGCAACCTTCATGATGATGATGATTTACTACCTAATCCTAGGATTAGGTACCTAGTAATGCACAGGGTAACCGTGTTACAATGATGGAAAGGGTAACCCCAAACGTAGGGGTTATCAAATCTATCTAAAACCCAAAACTCTTTCAATAGATAACCCAGTCGAAAGGGTTTTGAAAGGGTTACCCCTAAAAGTCGGTTATTCATTGAAAGTGTAACCCATAAGCAAAGGGTTTTAAAACAACTTCTTCAAAAAAACCCTATAGAAAACCCTTGAACGGGTAACCAAATCAGTCCCTGGAATAAATACCTTTTACTTTACTAATAAGTACCTACCTCGAGATGTGAAGGATTCCCACATTTGAGGAAATTGATTACGGTATCCAAGCAGCCAGCTTCGAGGCATATTTCCCTCTGAAATAATCACAACAAATATTTAAATAGGCACCTCCTTTAAGGTATGTATTTGGAACTCTATTATAAAATAATTATCTCTGTATTTTACGTACAGTCAGCAACGGAATTCCATGAACACATCCAGCATCCAGTTTACAAAACATCTTAACACTAAACCGTTCCACAATTCAGTGACAAAACTAAATAACGAAATTTTCTTGTGTGTATGGTTACATAAATCGATGAATTTCAACAATTTTCCAATAGTAACAGAACATTTTATAAAAATAACATTTTAGTCAGTTAATATATTTTTATCACGAGTGCTGCACAGTAATTTATGAAATAATACATTGTTTTCCAAAATCGCTAAACATTTAATAAAACTAACTTAGTTAATATAATTTTGTAGGGTATATGTGTGTGTGTGTGTGTGTGTGAGTGTGTGTGTGTGAGTGTGTGTGTGTATGTGTGTGTGTGTGTGCGTGCGTGTGGTGTGTGTGTATATAGGTGAGTTGTGTATTATGCAATTGTCTAGTGTGTGTGTATGTGTATGATTTTGGTTTTGATTTTAATTAAGGTTTTTGGTTTTAAGTTTTTGTTTGTTTTATTTGGCATCCATAGAGTTGGTAGGTAGGTTTCTGGTAGGTAGGTACCATAGGTTGCCAAATATTAGAGATGGCAACCCTAGATATACTACATAATACAATACATATATAGATCGATATTTACTATACATAGAAAATATACCCAGAACACCCGGAACAAATATTTGCAGATCATACAAACATTGTTTCAAGACGGGAATCGAACCAGCAACCTCCTGTATCGCAGTTCCTGTATGAGAGGACAATGGAGGATGAGTCAGTGTTACCAGTCCAATTGTCTCGAGCATTCTCGCGATAGTCCGGAGCGCTGCGGTCTGCACGCTCGGCGCGGCGGTGGCAGGTTGCAGTAACGCTGTGAGGCGCGAAGCGATCAAGGGCGTGAATCGTTCCCGGTTGAAGCGCTCACTGTACACCAGATGATACAAGATCCAGCAACAATCCGCTGGAATAATACGATTGCAAAAATATTTCAAGGCTGAATTTTTCGTGTTTAATCATCACATTAATAACAATTAAGAGGCTTTTTGATTATATATTTTTATAAAATTAAGTTAAAACAAAATAACCCTTTAGCCAAATCTATGGCTAGATTTTAATGTAATTCTAGTGTGTATAAATATGTATGCTAGAAAATATAAAAAAAAATAAGAGGCTAACGTCTTCAGAAGACAAGCCTACTGACGTTACTATAAAACGTTTTGTTGACGTCGTGGGGCGATGACTGTCATTTTGTAGGTAAACAAAACCGTGATTATTAAAATATCATCATCTTCATCGGCCTCCCCCCTACTAGGGCACAAATAGTGGTCTTGAGCCGCCCCCATCCATCGACTCCTGCGACCGCTACGATGTCGTCGGTCGATATTCGTACTAAGATATGCCCCAGCATAATAATAACCCTCTATCACTCAAGAACTTGATGATTTTTCTAATTTTTTCTACGCAGGTTGATAAAAAAAACACGTTTTTTTTATTTTTCGATTATTCAATTATTTTTGGACATATTTTAGAATAAAGGACGACGAGCAACAAACACTAATTAAAAAAAACACAAACCAATGGTGTAATTACAAAAAATTATGTCATATAATAAAGTTGATATACGAATAATTTCGTGGTACTAGGTCGTTACCTTGGTTTGTAGAATCAGAATCAATAACTAGATTTCTTTAGGCTTACAAAATAAGCACTTAGACAAGTCAAATTGTATACTATCATCATATCAGCCCATACACGTCCAAAGTTGGTCATAGGCCTCCCCAATACGACGCCACAAATAGCGGTCCTGAGCTAGCAACCCCTGCCCCGCCATTACCATGTCCGTTACCGTGACCAGGAATAGCGGGGCTGCCGGGGACTGGTGGCCGTTTTCTATTAATTTTTTTCTGATTTTATACTATAAACAGTTATAAATAGTAGGCTATGACGGAGAGTGCTTTATAATTTTGATCATTAACTATTTATAGATTTATTGAATTTTAGAATTTATTACGATGTAGACTCGAGATTGACATTAGAAATTATAATTATTTTTATTCATTGCTATGTATTGTATAAGATTTGATTATGTGAGCATAATTAAAAACATAACTATCTTTCACACGGAGTCGCGTAAAAATAAATATTTTTGTCATAAAAGTCTGTAGGAAATCGCTTGTGAACGATACCCACCTAACAGGCTAAAGGTTTCTTCGTCGCTTCTTTACTTTAGTCTACATACCGAAGCGACCGAAATCAAAATATCACTTTATTTCCAAATCAGTGTTTAATTTTAAGAATTTGACCTGTTCTAAGAGTACATTTATTGTATTTACGGAAATAAAGAAACTTTGACTTTGACTTTGAAGGAAAATGTCATGTATAGAGGCGCCAGGTGGACAGGAATGGAACTAGATAGTGACGGCATCGGAAAATACAAAGTGTGGGGAGGTCGGTTTTTCAGAAAGAGAAGTTTGCTAAGGGGATTTTGAGTGAAAGTATACGTACAGAGATGTTCTAATTACCATTAAAGCTATTATAATACTTGATACCAGTGTTTGAACTGATTTGTCTATCAATTGCTTTGTTATTATTAGTTATTGTTAGTGTAACCTGACTCTTGGGCGTTTTGATTTTAACTGTAACTCCATTTGTAAAAAAGAATAAAGGAAATGAAATAACGAAATACAATGAATCATACCAATTTTATGGGAGATAGATTGGTATGTTGGCTACAGCCTACACTATGATCCACTTCATCATTCGCACCGCTAAAGATTTGAACTCGTTGCCTGCTTCTGTTTTTCCTGCCAATTACAATCTGGGTCTCATCAAGACAAGAGTGAATCTTCTATCTTCTAGATCTTCGTGATACACCGTCGGCCACATCGTCACTTTCCATCAGGAGAGATTGTGGTTAAACGGTCTATTGTCCATAAAAAAGAAAGGAATAAGACTTACCAACAACTTGTTCATCGGCCAACAAAAGTAGGTTTTCGATGTTCGGCACAGCGGCCAATAGCCGTAACTTTGATTGAAGCGACCTGTATTTTTTACAATGGAATAAATACTTGTAAATTTTTATGTACACTATGATTAAATCTAAGAATAGGGAGGTCAGGACCGTTATTTGTGGCGTCGTATGGGGGAGGCCTATGTCCAGCAGTGGACGTGTATGGGCTGATATGATGATAGGGAGGTCAGTTGTTTCAGATTGAAGCTTATTATAGAAGCGCAGGCCCATAAACAATTATCTCACCTTTCGTAATCTACACTCGTCGACAAATTTAGAGGAACGCAAATAAGGTAGAACGACATAAAATATATTCTTGTTTCCAAGTCTGTGATTTTTCGAAATATTAAACGATATCGACAGACTAGAGGATATATCAGACGTACAGGATAAGCTCGCAAAAGACTAAAAACAGAGGGACGCAAATTTATTGTAAGCAGTTTTCGCTTCGATTTGCTCCGAGGTACGAAGAAACCTACAGGAAGTTCGACAAGTGTAACAGTTAGTACCAAAACCATAAGTAGAATAATTAAGGCAGCTGGTCTAGCTAGAGGCATATTTGCCAGCCAGAGGCCCATTGCTCAGCACATGTCATCGAGTAGCTCGATCCAGCTTTGCCCATCCGCATCTTAATTGAGATGATGATGATTGGGGAGAAGTACTCTTTACTAATAACTCCAGATTCTGTCAGAAGGCAGTTGATGGAAGGACCAAAGTATGGAGACGATCCGGAGAAAGATACGCTCTATGTAACATTGTTGGAAGAGAGCCTTATAGTGGAGATTTGCCTCCATTTTTTCCGTTCTGCTAAATTTGTCCATGAGTGTATGTATGTATCCGTGGGCGTATGTGGGCCGTGGGGCCGCGGCGTACGTATACCGACCCCTCTAACTCAACCCGTGGATGTCGTAAGAGCCGACTAAGGGAACCTACCAGAGGAAGGGCAGCAGCTTCCTTCTGATTTTTAAACACCAACACTGCGATAACCAATCCGCCTGCCAAGCGTGGTCATTATGGCAAATCCGCCCCTATGTGGGAGACCATCCACTCGATGATGGACCGACGACATCGTAGCGGTCGCAGGGAGTCGATGGATGGAGGCGGCTCAGGACCGCTATTTGTGGCGTCGTCCGGAGGAGGCTTATGTCCAGCAGTGGACGTGTATGGGCTGATGATGATGTATGTATGCATATGATGGGATGTGCAACTTTTTCTTGTTTTTGAACATTACGCTATTTCTAAATGTTATCTGCGTTTTTGTGCGCAGGTGAATACAATTTTCATAGAGGTATAGTGAAATGATACAGTTATAATAATATTCATTTCTGACAACTTTAATACGGCGTGTTTTAAAAAACGATAAACCGACTTCGAATTCCCTTACTTTCACACTTATTTTAAGTTTTGCGGAAAAAATACTAATCCCCTGGGGATAAAATCATTTTCTATTTAATAGAGAAATAATTTTCAAAATCGAGCCATAATTGGCGGAGATATAGCGTAAAATACTTACAAAAAAAACAACATACAGACGAATTGAGAACTTTTTGAAGACGGTTAAAAATCAATGAAGTATCATTAGCAAATTTAAGACTATTTTGTTAAAAAAAGGAATGATCATTTAAATATACTAAAAACAAAAAAGGTCCTATTATTGATACTTGCGCGATGTCATGCAATTTTTAGCAGTGGACGTGTATAGGCTGATATGATGATAGGATAGGATAGGGAGGTCAGTTGTTTCAGATTGATGGGGGTTTGTTTTCATTGCGGGGCAATGACGCATAATGGCAGTAAGTACTACCAGAGTATATGCCCACAATATATTTTATCCATTAGAATAGAGGTGCCTGCTGTAAAAGCCGTCACGTCAAACTTCGTGCCGTAGTTTCGAGTTTTAATGAATATGAGCACCTACCTTGGTAGTACTAACTGGCATCATCATCATCATCATATCAGCCGATCGACGTCCACTGCTGGACATAGGCCTCCCGTAAGGATCTCCATATGAGTCTATAACTAGACAATCATAAAATCAGAATCAATAACTTTATTTCTTTAGGCTTACAAAATAAGCACTTAGACAAGTCAATTTTTATACTATAAACATAGTTATTATTATCAAATAAGAAATAAGGTGTTATTGATTTTCTCTTCACTTCAATTTATATATGCTCAGGTAGTACTTACTGTCATAAGAGTGTTATAAGTAGGCATATACTCCGGTAGTACTTACTGGCATACGAGTCTATAAGTAGGCATATACTCTGGCAGTACTTTCTGACCATGTCTTTAAGTAGGCAGGCATATAATCTAGTAGTATTTGCTGGCATCAATATATACGAGTCTATATATGCACATATATGTCCTCTGGTAGTACAAGAGTCTGTGTATGTAGGCATATACTCTGGTAGTACTTACTGGCATATGAGTCTATAAGTCCGCACGTAGATTCGAAGTGGTGCGGAGGGAGTGCTGGGCTGCATGTGAGCCAGTAATGCTAATGGTGCTCCGGCATCAATAACTGCATCTCTGTAACAAAACCCAAGCAGAGCTTGTGATGTGGGTAGTAACCAGGGGCCTAATTATAGACCTTTAACGTTTAAGCCTTATATATAAAAAAACAAAATAAAAATCATTTATTTCAAACCCGTAATAGTGGTCCATATGAAGAGACACAGTAAATACAATCGAAAGCTTATATATAATACATGGACAAAACATACAATTAAACATAAATTATTAAGCAACCCCTTTGACTCTTTGAGGTGTAGTGTAGGTCGCAAGCACCGAATGCACTCCTACCCAATGCCGTAGGAGTCGGCCGTTTACATCTTTAGCAATCATGCGTATCATCACTTAGCTGAGATAGAGGCCAAACGCAAGCCTAGAAAATGCAAAAAAAAAAACAAGTACGTAATTTAGGTACCTGGCGGTATCTTTGCCCCCGGCGATGTTCCCCAACGCCCAAGCCGCCTGCTCCGCCACCACACCGCCGCGGCCGAGGAGAGGTACCAGCCCAGGTACAGCACCAGCCTGTTTTTAACCATTATTGTACGTAAATTAAATATTAGAATAATCAGCTTATCCGCCGAGTAGCAGGTCACGTCACAATTTAACCCATTCACTGCCACTTTCAACTTGTGTGACATCCTGGTGCTGGTTGTTTTATTTGTTATGCAGCTGCGACTCAAATCCGTCTCGGTGCGTTGCAGGCACACGAGTGAAGTTTCACAGAACTCAAACTTTGCGTTTGTGGCAGCAAATAGCGCTGATCTTTATGTACAGAAGTCGATTTCTACATTATTACACCGCTTTACACCTGCGCAGAACGCCCCTCCACTTTCGCCGAGCGCTATTAAACCGTGACGAGACGTTTACTATCAGAAAACACCAACTATAAATAAAAACAATAAATATATTAGGCAACTAGCGCCGCGCCCCGGGCTTCGCCCCATGCGAATCTAACAAAAATGTCAAAATCCCTTTTTTTATATAATATAGCCTATATCACCTAGGGATAGTTTAGCTTCCCAACAGTGAACAAATTTTTCAAATCAGTTCAGTAGTTTCGGATACTATGCAAACAAACAAACAATCAAATCATTCCTCTTTATAATATTAGAATAGATTAGTGAGGGATTCTAAAGACTGAATCACGACCGTAATCAAGATGATTGAATCACGAGCGTAACGATTGATTCAAGTGTTAGAATCCTGAGCGACGCGCGTGATTCATCGCCCTCGATATAAATCCGTCCTTTATTCAAGAGTTGCAAACTATGCTTTACATCACGACTACGAGAAAAAGGAAAATTTAAGCGAAAATAGACATTTAATGAAGAAAAAAGTAAGTTATACATAATGGTGTGTTCTAAATTCAAATACCAAAACTGTGACTAAAAGTGCTACAATAAGCTTTTTAGAGGGAATTTCCCTCTATATAAATGTATTGTATTGTGTTTGTTTGGAAGGGGCCTACCAGAGGAAGGCCAGCAGCTTCCTTCTTTTTCAACACCAACACCGCGATTAGCAATCCGCCTGCCAAGCGTGGTGATTATAGCAAGACCCCACTATAAGGGAGACCATCCACTCGATCCGCTATTTGTGGCGTCGCATGGGGGAGGCCTATGTCCAGCAGTGGACTGTGTATGGGCTGATATGATAATGATGATGTGTTTGTGTGGTACAGTAAAGAGTTATCTATCTATGTATGTAAACTACTTACATTTACAAGGGCCTCAGCGTGTTCAGGATCACATGCGATGTTGGTCAGCGCCCAGGCTGCGTCGTACTGAACACCAGTGCTGGAGAAGGAAAAAACCCTCAGAATAGAATGATTATCACTATGGAGACTTGCAGTTACAGGTTAAGCTAAAAACCTTTTGTGAAGAGGAAAATACAAACATACATAGATATATATATTTTTATTAGGTATACATAGAAAAAACTCAGGAAACCAGGAATGAAAAAAAAATTATATAAACTATGAAATCTCATGATAAAATCGAAACGGTCGACCAACCTATCTAGATGCAAGACGTGTGGTAAAAACTATCGATCGACGTCGACAAATCCATTACACCATCGATCGATCGATTAGTGTTGTGCCCTTAGAAGCATACAAATAGATAATACCTTGAGTAGTGGAGCGCGGCCACCAGCGCCAGCGGGGGAATGCCGTCAGCTGCGACCAGCTGAGTGAGGTTCTCTGATGTACCGTCAGCATCGGCGCAGGTCATGTGGCGGGCTGCACGCGCGGCGTGTTTCAATGTCTCTATAATACCTTGGGTGGTGGCGCGCGGCCACCAGCGGGGGAATGCCACCAGCTGCGACCAGCTGAGTGAGGTTCTCTGATGTACCGTCAGCATCGACGCAGGTCATGTGGCGGGCTGCACGCGCGGCGTGTTCCAATGTCTCTATAATACCTTGGGTGGTGGAGCGCGGCCACCAACGGCGGAATGCCGCCAGCTGCAACCAGCTGAGGGAGGTTCTCTGATGTACCGTCAGCATCGGCGCAGGTCATGTGGCGGGCTGCACGCGCGGCGTGTTCCAATGTCTCTATAATACCTTGGGTGGGTGGAGCGCGGCCACCAACGGCGGAATGCCGCCAGCTGCAACCAGCTGAGGGAGGTTCTCTGATGTACCGTCAGCATCGGCGCAGGTCATGTGGCGGGCTGCACGCGCGGCGTGTTCCAATGTCTCTATAATACCTTGGGTGGTGGAGCGCGGCCACCAACGGCGGAATGCCGCCAGCTGCAACCAGCTGAGGGAGGTTCTCTGATGTACCGTCAGCATCGGCGCAGGTCATGTGGCGGGCTGCACGCGTGGCGTGTTTCAATGTCTCTCGCTCGCTCGACAAGAGACCTGCCAAACAACTATGTTTATTAATTTTCACGTAAATATAATAAAAAATTATTAACCAGAGCTAAATTCGTGCCGTAATAATATAGTTTCTATCTGATAAAATATGGCAATATGCAATCGGTTTCGTTCAGATTTCGTTCCTCATTAATAAAACAGAAGATTGTGCGTTTGCTAACGTTAAATAAATATAAAAATAAAAAAGTGTTCGACAATGTAGAATAGAATACAAATATTATTTATTGCACACCAAATAATAAAAATAATAAATAGACAACAAATAAAGATAATGTACAATGGGCGGCCTTATCGCTAAAAGCGATCTCTTCCAGGCAACCTTAATGTAAAGTTTTTTAATGTTTTTATTATATTGTAGTGCGTAAGCCCTCGCACAGGGGAAGGTCGCGGGTTCAAGTCTCGCCGAAATTGTAATTTTTTGGGATATCATTTAATTTATTAAAGATTTTTTGTCGTCCGTATTATAAAATTAATTAATCATATCATTTTTGCCGTCGTATGGGGGAGGCTTATGTCCAGCAGTGGACGTGTATGGGCTGATATGATGATGATGCCCCATACGACGCCACAAACAGCGGTCCTGAGCCGCCTCCATCCATAATCCAAATAATGTTGTAATAAATAAATTAATAGAACACAATTATTATGTGTACGTGTGTGTGTGGTGTGTGTGTTTTGTGTCTATGTCCTGTGTGTGTGTGTGTTGTGTCTATGTCCTGTGTGTGTGTTGTGTCTATGTCCTGTGTGTGTGTGTTGTGTGTTAACAAAAGCCGAGCTTCCACACATGTAACTTACCGCGGACGACCTCAGCAGGGGTAGTCAACTTCGTGGCAGCAACGTCGCGACACTTAGTACTGGGTTTCGGACGCGGCGTAGCAATGTCTCCTTCGTCCACCGTCTAATCAAATTAAACTGTTGAAATGAACGCAACTGTATCTTAGGCGTAACGCCTGCTCTATTATAGGAGCAAATCCAATGCAACGTTTTGCATGACAAATACTGTAGGTGAAATTTATCTCTTGTCACGTACGTCATTCGCTAAGCATGTGCATTTATATTTTATATCATAAATTATATGAATAAAAAACAGAGGGGCAAGTCTGGCAAGGCGTGATCGTGGCGTCGACGCCACGATCACGTCTCGACTGTTGGTAGTCCGGTAGCTATCGTGGACGTGTCGAGTAGCTATCGAGCAGAGACGTAAGGAAAAGGTTCATATCTGAAACGCAACTCATTTACGAACCACTGATGTACACCACCTGCCGACTCAAAGGCTGGAATAAACCATTTATTTGCTTATTTTATTGTATAACAAAATGAGTTGCCTATAAATTCTTAGTTTTTTTATTATATCGGTTTTCCTACATGTTATAATAACAAAATAAATAAACAATTTTAGCGCCATTTTTGGGTAAAATAAAGAACTTCGCGGTCTATGAACCTAGGGGGTAGTTGTAGTTGCATTACTAATAGATGGCGTTAGAGTCGCGTTTCTTCAAAAATATTATTTACGCCTTATTTTACGTGCTTACGGATTATTTATCACTTTATAACACTCCGACAAAAGTAAGGTACATACCACAAAACGATTTATCACTAAACATGGGTCACAGGCAGGTAGGTAGTGTAGGTATTTGTTTAGGTACCAATGTAGTAACCTAAGAATTCTTAAAAAATGTGTATTAGCTACTGATAAAACGACAAAAATATAAATCTAAGTAATAAAACAGTCTATTGTAATTAAGGTAAGCATGGATCATGTGTGGAGGATCCACCATGTAAGATTGTAGCATCTACGAATTATTATAAAGCTAATTCAACAAACTTTAGAGTTTGTTGAAGGTAATTCTTAGAAAACTAGCAGCGTTAAAGTAATGCAAAAATAATATAGATAATAAACTATACTAAATCTTTATTTGAAATGAAGCGTAGCAATTTATTTTCTCATTTTTACTATGAAAAATGCGACATTTTACAAAATATTATTTTTTGATTGACTATAGTGAAAATATTTTCACGTCAATTCTTGCTACTAAAAATATGATGAGCATTTTGAGATATTATTTATACCTCTAAATGGTGTTATACTATTTTAAATATAAATAAGAAAATCTTTACGTTAGTAACGTCAGCATCATTCGGACTCGCAATTCTGTCATTTTCCTAGAGATTTGGACGTCTCCTCACGTTAGTAACGTGAAGTGATCGAAAGCGTAGTTCCACGTACGCACGATAGAGGCGCTGTACCAAATTGTATGGAAAAAGGAGACGTCTAGATCACGTCTCGTTACCAAATTCAGGCCAGACTCACGCTACAGATTGTTAAAGACCCAGATATTTAATATATTTCTTTATAAACGAATATTTAAGTAAAATAAATAAATAAATAAACTATACTTTAGACCACAAAGTTAGAACTTGGCTCATATTATGGGCCCACAGGTGTACAACAGAGGGCCTACTAGGAGAACGAAAATCGAAGTTTCTGATTCGTTTTCAAGCAAACGGTAATCTTATGCAAGCGACATAAGAGTTGGTTTTGCACGAAAACGAATCAGAAAATCGTTTACTTCGTTTTAAAAACAGGCTGATACTACGATCTGTCGGCGATATACATAACATACCGAGTTGCTGCGAGGCTGTCTCCGCTCCCGGCACTCCGAGAAGCCAGTCGGCATGGGCACGGCACGGTTTCTGGAGGCGATGTTCATGAGTACGGCGAACGACTCGTCCTCGGTCAGCAGGCCGGAGCGCGCCGGGCCCTCCGCGAACTCCTGCAGAGTCAGGGACAGGAACCGGATCTTTTCCACAGCAGCACGGATAGGACGCTGCTCCCCTAGAACTAATACGTTTACTATTTCTTGACGACCTCTGTGGCTGTTACGGGTTCGATTCCCGCCTCGGGACAAATGTTTGTACAATCTAAAAATGTTTGTTCAGAGTGTTCTGGACGCTGTCTCTGAATAATAAAAAATATCTATCTGTGTAGTGTATTATATTATGTATATCAGTTATTTAGTACCCATAACACAAGCTCTGCTTAGCTTTGGGCGAAATAATGCTGTGTGAATTGTCCAGCATTATTTATTTATTTATTTTATCAGCGTTGGTGTTTTAACGACGAAACGAAACCAAAGCCTAATTAGAACGAAAGTAAAAAAAAATTAGGATCGTACGAAAACGCCATTATACATAATTGGACCCCAGGATATTTTTGTGTTAGGGCGCAAGCTCGGGGGAACGAGCGGTGCGCGAGCACCCCTCTCCACTCTTCGTTTTCCCCGATGTCGTGTGAGACGGTCGCGCGCTTGTTGCGCTACAAAAAGACGCCGTGGGCGCGCGCTCTAGGATGATGCATCTACTATTTCTTACTGTAATGTATGAAGTTGGTGGTTTATAAATAGATATAAATTCCTAACCTAATATTGTTATGTCAAGTTGTTAGTTGTGATTCCCGCTAAAACCAATTCCCCTAGTACCATCCAACAATCCTATCCATCCACGGTTGTCTGGTAGAGATCGCTCTCGAGCGATAAGACCGCCACTTGTAACTTAGTTTTAAAATTGTCTTTCTTGTATTTCTGTTTCTTACCAGTAAGTGTGCAATAAAGCATTTTCTATCTTCTATCTATCTATCTATCTAAAACCAATAAATATGATCTTGGATATGCAACTCAGTTTTTATTATATCTGAAGTCCCGAGGAGCCCTAAAACTATTACACTTACTAACCTTCTTTAAAATTCTCTTTGTCAGCTTTTGTTTGAGATGTAACCACTTCGGTAGGTGTCTTTGAGTCTATCTCCACTGGTGGGCTGGTTTGAGAATTACTCTCAACACTCGGCAACAACTCCTATAACAAATAAACTGGGTTGTTATATTGTAACTGGTATAAAATTCAAATCGTACTGTCAAAACTTCTTTATGAGTAAGTGGCCTTTGAACCACATATACTCAAAAAGCAGTTAGCGCCCTTCACGTCCAATGGCATCCGATACAACAATACGTTTAGGATGTTGCTGGAGCTCCAGCGGTTCTGCAGCGCCTTCGGCATGATCGCCGAGGCGAGCGCCGATAAATTTTTGTAACAAAATTTGCAGCAAATTTTATGATCTACAAGTTTATAATAGATGTCAACTTCATTGGGGCAACAGAAACCTAGAAAATTGAGAAAAACCGATTTTTGTGACATTTGAACTTGAATAACTTACGAAGTTAACACAATATTTATGATACTTTTGAGACGTTTACGACGACAAAATGACGATGTAAACGAGTTTTTATTTTATAGTCAATAGACCTTTGACTACAATGTCACCTGATGTAAAGTGACGATGTAGCCGTCGGTGTATCACGAGGGTCTAGAAGACACCTATTCACTCTTGTTTTAAAGAGACTCAGTTTGTAATTACATATATCAGAATCAGAATCAATAACTTTATTTCTTTAGGCTTACAAAATAAGCACTTAGACAAGTCAAATTGTATACTATAAACATAGTTATTATTATCAAATGAGAAATAAGGTGTTATTGATATTCTCTTCACTTATATTTTTTGTCCACAATCCACATAGTCGGATAGGTAAGCCTTTTTACAAAACATATTTTTTACAATTTGTTTGAATTTATTTATTGAAATTTTTTGCAACTCACTCGGAGTTTTTTTGTGGAAGCGTATACATTGCCCTTTAAGCCTCCGCGCAAACGAGCCACCGATCAAAGCCATTGGTGACCAGCGACAGCCACTTAACATACTTTTTCATACATTTTGTATAGACGCGCCGCATACGTGTAGCCGGTGGCGGCCACTCGCTACACCAGTGTCCGCGACGCGCCACTAGACGCGACAGCCACCGGTAGCTGTGGTCGCTGGCCCATTTGTGCGGAGCCTAAAAGATACGTTAATCTTGGTTAGCCTAGTTTTGGGCACAGCGAGTTTATTCTTATTTCTAGTATTCCATAGTTTCATTTCTCAGCGTTGCGAATGATACAGGATGGAAGGTTACGGTTTCCAGCTGGTTGGCTCGAATTATGAGGTTAACCCAATTTTTTGGTTAAAATGAATGGACGAATTAAAAATGAATACCTTTTCTTCAGATATTGGAGGTTCAAGTCTCAGCTCAGACAGTTTCTCAGATGGCGGTCCGTCCTCTGGAGGACTGGTCTGTCCCTGTCTCCTCTGTTCCGCCTTGGCATACCTGGCCACTGCATGGAACAGGTCCAACTCGCTGTCCACATTAAGGTATTTGAGGGAACACACTGTGACCACTGTGTTTAAATCCAGATCTTCAAAACTGCTGTCATTAAGAACCTCTTTTGTGTTTGTAGTAATTATCTGCAATTCAATTTATACACTTACCCCTTTATTCATAATGGTCTGCTTACTTAAAACAGTTGCTAAGCAGTGTTATTTCTCACTCTGACTTACGTCAGTAGAAGAAGACAGAGTGAGAAATAGCTATGCTTTAAGTAAGCAGTCCATTATGAATAAGGGGGTTAATTTTAAATTTGACGACCGATGTGGCGTGGGGGGCGAAGGTCCGCCTGCGACGCAGGAGGTTGCGGGTTCGATTCCCACCTCGGGACAAATATTTGTATGATCTGCAAATATTTGTTCAGGGTGTTCTGGTCGTTTTTCTCTCTATGTAATAAATTGTATTATGTATATCAGTTATCTAGTACCCATAACACAAGCTCTGCTTAGCTTGGGGCTAGATGATGCTGTGTGAATTGTCAAAAAAGAAATTCTTTTATTTTCGATTGCAGTACATGACTTAAATTACAACAATTTTAAATGACGTGTTGTATTATGTATCTTATAAATAAATAATGGTGGACAATCCACGCAGCATCATCTAGTCTCAAGCTAGGCAGAACTTGTGTTATGGGTACTAGATAACTGATATACATAATACAATACATTACATAGATAGCTATTTTTTATTATACATAGAAAACATCCAGAACAAGTATTTGCAGATCATACAAACATTTGTCCCAAAGCGGGAATGGAAGCCGCAACATCTTGCATCACAGTTGGTCGTCGTTGTAATTTATTACTTATCCTTACGAGTCTACAGCTCATTTGAGATATGACTGGGTACTCTTTAGTTATAAGTAAGAACTGTATACATAGATGTACATGTTTATATATTATGTACAGAGAGCATCATCAAGTGGTAACCCTCTAGCGGTAGAAGTGTAAACGTTAAAGGGGTTTCCAATTGATTCTGCTCTCTGTACATTAATCATTTTTATTAAAATATTTATCTCATTGCATCTGCAATATGCACATCCTACTCCGGCATTCTGACTTGCAACTGATGTGTACTGCTGGCAAACAGCCAAGCCAGAGATACCTAAAATCGCTTAGTGTCAGCAATCATATCTTCTACAATACTGAAGCATTTACCTTGAGATTAATATTGTATGTTATAGAGTTCATCATTGATCCTAGAACGCAAGCCTTTGGAAAACAGGATTAGGTATATAAAAAATGTATAGAAAAAAATACACTCTAAAATACAAAAATCGTCGCTATTCAATAAATACTTGAGAGACAGAGTTTAAACAAAAGCTCCTAGCATATAACATAAGTAGTTATCTTGCTGCTCCTTAGCCAGGTTCATATTTAGATTGTTGAAATAAATAAATTTTGCATGCACAGGTAGCAATAAAACATTTGATTTAATATTTTTTACAGAATTACCTTAATACATTTATCCATGAGAGTTTCTTCATCAAAGATACATGCCAACTCATATGCTCGGCAAGCATTCCTCGGGCCCAACACTGACCAGATATAACTGTTGCATTTTTTCACCAGATTTGGCAGCATGTACTTGTCCCCTCCATACCACAGCTCCCAGGCAATATCGAATGAGCCTATGTTGACGTTACCGGTGTATATGTATCTGAAAAAATTTCTTAAATAATGTTGGACAATTCACACAGCATCATCTAGCCCCAAGCTAAGCAGAGCTTGTGTTATGGGTACTAGATGGCTAAACAGACCATTAATTTTTTAACTAAAAAAGTGATTGGTAGCTCAAGGAGAATGTAGAATCATTTAAGCCATGGTTGTATGTGACAAAATCTAGGGATTGATTTTTTCATGAATTATTTTGGTCTTAGGGGATAACACCCAGAATTCAGTTAATTGCTAATAAGAGTTATTCCTTATTCGGCTTCGGAACCAAGTAGTCCGAACACAGAAAATCGAATTCAGTGATTTCATTCTGTATTCGTCCCATTTTAAGATTTCTAGCAAAAAGAAAAGGGAGAAAAGGCTTGGTCAATCAATTGAGCAGTGACATACTTGTAATTTTGGTGTCAATGCAATGTCATAATACCATATACTGGTCTGATGATGGAGACCGTATGTGGCCATAGAATCTCTGAAATCAAACTACTTAAATTAATATGCAGGTCTCGACAGAGCCTACGCATTTGCTCCCCTTGGAGTCGAGACCCTAGGTCCGTGGGGTACCGAGGCTCTCCGGGTTTTCAAAAAATTATCTGAGCGCCTGGTCGAAGCGACGCGTGACCCGAGAGCTGGTGAGTATCTGGCGCAGCGCATTAGCATTGCCATACAGCGGGGCAATGCAGCCAGCGTCTTGGGGACGCTTCCGACTGGTATTGATATGGACCAGTTGAGCTATCTGTAGATTGTTTGCAACAGTCTGCAGTTAGCTCAATTGTTTCAATTGTAAATACTAGTTTAATTTCTTTATATTATTTGATTGTTATTTTCTTTGTCAATAAAGTAATATTAACTACTTAAACTTGTCAAGTTTGGGTGCGTTGGATTTGTCTTCCCAAGCAGAAATTTCAGAAAATGAGACAATTTTGCACACCACAGCTTTGTTTGGGGCCAAAGGGACAGGTGACAGTCCTTTTCAAAACGGGATGTATGAATTTTAGAACATTTCTTCCAAGCCAGAAGCAAACCTGCAGCCTCCTGCGAGCAACGCAGCGGACCTTTAAATACCTAGTTACCTATTCAAGAAGACTCATCGAATTAGTCTAGCGGTGATTTATTACCATATGGAAGCCATGTTCTGTGTTATAAGGTTTACTTAGGCAGTCTTATTTCTGTAATAGGTATATTGTTGCCTGAAACGAAATTCCTACGTACACTGCACCGTTCGTAGGTACTACGTACGTTTTACATGTAAAAACTTACTGTAGCAGAGCTCTGAAAGCCTCTGGTTGAAGATCAATGATAGGTATCTTCGGTTCGTTGCGCTCCGATAGCCCTCCGTAGAACATCGCCTCGAAGACGGGAGACGCCATGGCCAGGACGAGTTTGTGTGCCGGAAGAACCACCTCCTCGGTTAAGTCCTTCTTTGGCTCCGGATTGGTCGCCGAGCCCAACATGAAGGTGCAATCTGACAACTGCCCCGACGTAAATAGATAACCACATCTCTGCCCCATTTTCTCAGACTTGAACTGCCAGGGTGGTCCATCTTCCACCATCGTTATATTTCAGATACAATAAATATGTTTTTGATTACAGACTGGCTTGAGTTGAGGTTAGGTTAGGTTCAAAGAGAATACAATACTGACGAGGTTAGGTTAAGAAGAAGAGAAGAACATTACCGAGGGAGGATAAGATGAGCGAACTATTTTTTTTTTTAATGGCAATTTTATTCCTCTTTGGGTTTTGAGGAAACTTTTGCCAACTTCACGTACTAGTTCACGGACACGTTTTAAAAGGAAAAAAAACCTAACAATGTACAATTCGTCAGGGTTTTATCAGTAAATACAATTACAAATGTACAAAACTAAAACTAGTTATAGACAAATGTACAAAATTATCACGAAAATACATTAAATATGTATGTAGTAGGCACTAATTAACAAACACGCTAAACCACACTACTATTCCTATATTGGAGGACTGTATCCTCCATTTTTAACAATATTTACAAGCATTATAGAAATGGTATTAATTAAGTTAACGGCAACGTGGTTCGGTAGATCAGCTTTAAGAATGATGCTTGTCAGAGAGGAAATAAGGTTAGAGATAGACTCAGGAGCCATAATACACTCATTTTCTTTGTTGGGACTAGCAGATGAATTTAAGTAAACATTAGATTGTAAAGCACAACCATTAGCAGGGGCAGGAATGGTAAATGAGTTGATTAAATCCTCATGAGACTTCCTATTATATCCTTGCACCAATGGTGGACGATGAGGGGAGGGACGAGTAATTGACTTTCTGCATGAAAAGGTTTGAGTGGACTGTTGCGAGTTAAGCAGATTCTCTGATTTGTCCAGCTGTGATGAAACAGGAGTTGCAACAACATCCGCAAATGATTTTTTTGACTGGGGCACAGCTTTTGATGCCTCAACATATGATACATTACGGTTAGCCATATGATGTTTAATGTTAAGTTGTCTTACATACTCAGGGCATGACTTATTTGTCGCAAAATGATGACCAGAACAGTACATGCAAACTGCAGCTGATTCCAAAATATTGTATGAGTCCCCACAGTGGAGACCAGAGCATCTGAAGCATTTTGATTTTGAACGGCATTGCATCCTTGTATGACCAAATTTGCAGCAATTATAGCACTGGATAGTCGGGAATATATACTGCTCCACATGTAACAATGTGAAGCAGCAGGTTACTTCCTTTGGTAAAGTCTGACCATCAAAAGTGACAACCACAGTCTGAGTAGGAACCCAGCTAGTACCCTCGTTAGTCACCATTTTTTTATTTAATCTCCTTGTTTTAATAATACGTCCAATGCCAGATGGGCACTTGATGGACTCAACAATTTCCTCTTGATTCCACTCTGCAGGAATACCTTTTATGATACCCGTTCGGGATATATTATGCGACGGAATATAGGCCCTATACTTATTCGCCAGAATTTCATTTTTCATGAAGGAATTATCCTCTTCAGCAGAGTTTAGTGTGATTTCAAGCCTAGCCTATTACGGCCAATTTTCTTTATTCCATTATCAAGAACTGATGTACACTTGTTTTTATAAAGGAATGCTCCAAACTTAAGTGGGTGAAGGGTAGTACCCAGGTTACCCATCTCCCCAGATGAGTGGTTCACTAGCTCAACATAGACTATGAATGGACCGCAGTCACTAGCCTGGTACAAGTCCCTAGTTATAGGAGTAAAAGTTTTAGTCGTAGGATCCTGGGTCATGGGCATAGGGGACTGAGAATCAGACTGGGCCATAGTTGAAGACACGGAACCCGACGGAATCGGGTCGTCCTTTGCTAACTCATTTATGAAAATATTAGAACCTAATTTCATAGATGCAGTGGAGGATTTCGCAGGAGGTTTCAAAGAAACTTTTGAAACCTTCTGTAATCTTTTCTCCTTCTTCTTGTTAGGAACGACTGCCCATCCACGTTCCTTCGTAGATTTTAAAAAGTCACCTCGTTTATTACTTGCATCCACAACATTCTCAGGGATATCGTACGAAGCTTCAAAATATTCCGGTGTCGACGTCGGAGAGGCCAAAATAATTCCAGGAGGAAGATCCAACTCGAACTCCAGTTCCCCGGAGTCCAAAGGATCCTCCATCTTGGTCCATCAAAAAACAAAAGAACTCACCATGCAACGAAAATTTTCCACCCACTCACAAAATGAAATATATACACAACCAGTAAATAAAAACCGAACATTTACTACTACTAACTAACAAATACTATCTACAAATCTACATCAATATTATTACAGATAAATCCCAAAATTATTTAAAATTCCCGCACAAAGAAAAATCACGTGAACGTCGCACGAGTCGAAGGCTATGAGCGACTATGAATGAAAGAAGAAGAGAAGAACATTACCGAGGGAGGATAATCTGATAAAGATGCGCGACTATGAATGATTTCATTCGACTTATTCGACTTGACAAGTCATTCGAACGATTCGAATGACTAGAGCAAATTAGTAACTAATTTGGTTAGTAATCGCGAGTCATTCGTTCGACTGCCTGAGTCGGTTTCGATTCAATCCCCGCAGGAGCGATGAATAATTCATTCATCACTCAAAACCATCGGTCGACTAACAAAGTCAAATCGGAGCCATGAACGATCCATTCGTAGAGACATTAGTAATTAGTAGTTTCATTCGACTTTGAAGATTAGTATATTACTGACGTATGACTTAAGAACTCTTTGGTTAAGATCAAAGGGCCTTTCTCCCATAGATTAGGTACCTAGTTAGTTGCCTAGGTAACCTTGTCAACAGTTATGTCAAAGCTTATTTATCTACCGTATTTCTTTGTCGAATAAAGCCAAATTAAATGGTATTTACGTAATTTCATTACAATTTATTCGACAAAGATGGTTGAAGGCGGTCCTAGCTCTTCAACCATATCAAAATATCTACGCCCTGAGCGGTTTTGTATCGAACCGAACGATATCGGAGCTGACAAAAAATGGACGCATTGGTATACAACTTTTACAAACTTCTTAACCGAAGAAATGGCTTCTGTGAACGCCAAGGCGCAAGGTACGATAAAATTCAAGCTCCTGGTCAATCATCTCTCTCCAACTCCGTACTCGTACATACAAGATTGTAGTACTTATGACGACGCCATAAAAATTTTAGAAAAAAACTACATCAAAGCTAAAAATGTGATATTAGCGCGTCACATGCTGACCACACGCAAACAAAACCCCGAAGAAACCATAAATGACTACGTTATTTCTTTACGGCAGCTTGCTCGTGAATGTAAATTCTTGAAAGTTACTGCGGAGGAGCATTCTAACGAAGCAATAAGAGGAGCATTTATTGCGGGAGTTCGATCACATAAAATAAAAGAACGTCTTCTAGAAAACATAACGCTTACTCTGGATGAAACTATTAACCAAGCTACAACCCTTGAGACTGCTGAACGGGACTCGAAGACCATTGGTGGTAATAGTAGCGACCTCAATGCGATCGACAGTGAGGGAACGGAAGCCTCACCGAGGACTAATTTATCCGCTGTCACCCCAAGTCAACGATACCCAAGGACGAATCCAAGACTACCAATTCCACCGCAAATTCGCTGTTTCTTTTGTGGCGGTAATGTCCACCGCCGGTTTAAATGCCCCGCTCTTAACGCTACTTGTCAAATTTGTTCCAAAAAGGGACATTTCGCTAATGTTTGCAAATCTAAAACCGAAACAATTAACTCTATCCCAAATACTGATGACAACGCTGCTGGTGACGAAGAAGTAGCTGCTATCTCCGCTGCCTCTCCATCCAGTTTGTACAAAGCAACCATACCGATTACCGTGAATGGACTACGAGCTGACGCTTTAGTGGACACGGGAAGCTCGGTGAGCTTCATTGACAGACACGTAGCTCTGACTATGAATATTAAAACCAAACCGTGCAAACAGACAGTCACACTTGCGACGTTGAATAACATCTCTTTTATACAAGGAATCTGCCACGCAACCTTAACTATAAACGGCAATCTCTATAAACAGCGTCCACTTCTAATCGTACACAACCTTTGTGCTGACATAATTATCGGCCATGACATCTTGAAGGACCACTCAAGCCTTAAACTAAGTTTTGGAGGACCACGAGAACAGCTCAAGATTTGCAACGTTATGGAAGTCTCGGTCCCTCCTGCGTCGGTATTCACGAACCTTTCTCCTGATATCAAACCTATCGCTATCAAGTCTCGCTATCACAAACAAGACGATGAACAATTTATCTCAGAAGAGATATCCAAGCTCCTGGAAGACGGTGTCGTGGAAGAAAGTGTCTCTCCCTGGAGGGCACAAGTGCTAGTGGCTGGTGGAGGAGCACACAAGAAGCGCTTAGTTATAGATTACTCCCAAACCATAAACAAATTTACGGAATTGGACGCTTACCCTTTACCTCGTATTGAACACATTGTCTCTGAAGTTGCGAAGCATAGTGTATTCAGCCAGTTAGACCTGAAGAGCGCTTACCATCAGGTCCCTATCTTACAAAGAGAGAAAATATACACAGCCTTTGAGGCTTGCGGCAAGTTGTTCCAGTTCACAAGGATACCATTCGGCGTCACAAATGGTGTCGCAGCGTTCCAACGTACTCTGGAATATGTGATAAACAAGGAACAGCTACGTGGCGTCTATGCGTACCTTGATGACGTTACAGTCTGCGGGAGAACGATGGAGGAACATGACGAGAACTTAAACAGGTTTATGACTGCCGCAAGAAAATATAAACGAACACTTAATGAACAAAAGTGTATCTTTCGAAGGGACTCAATCAATTTATTAGGTTATACAGTCTCTAACAACAGTATGAAACCAGACCCGGAAAGGCTTAAATCTCTCGTGGAATTACCCGTACCGAAAACTTCTACATAACTAAAACGTACATTAGGCCTTTTTGCCCACTATGCGAAGTGGATCGATAGATTCTCTGAGAAAATACGCCCACTTATTGACGCAACGAGCTTCCCGCTTAGCGACCAAGCACGAAGTAGCTTCGATGCTCTAAAAAAAAGAAATTCAAAAGGCTACCCTGATCACTATCGACAATAATGAACTACTTACAGTCGAAACAGACGCATCTGACTACGCTATTGCAGCAACACTATCACAAAAAGGCCGTCCCGTAGCCTTCTTTTCGAGAACACTCAACAGCTCTGAGTTGAATCATCCTTCGATAGAAAAGGAAGCTTACGCAATTGTAGAAGGATTACGAAAGTGGAAACATTATCTACTTGGAAGATATTTCGTGTTGATAACTGATCAGAAATCAGTAACGTACATGTTAGATCAGAAACACACTTCAAAGATAAAGAATGACAAAATACAACGCTGGCGGTTAGAGCTTTCGTGTTTTAAATATGACATCGTGTATCGACCAGGTTCACAAAATACAGCAGCTGATGCGCTCTCTCGTGTATGCGCCTATATGAATACTGATAAACTGCGTGTATTACATGACTTACTCTGTCATCCTGGCGTGGTAAGAATGCACCACTGGGTGCGCTCTAAAAATTTACCCTATTCTATCAATGACATTAAATCTATTACATCTTCGTGCCGTGTATGTGCCGAAATAAAACCCAGATTCATGAAAGGTTCAGCACATTTGATAAAAGCCACTGCACCTTTTGAACGATTAAATATCGATTTCAAGGGGCCACTTCCATCGAACACGGAAAATAAATATCTGCTGACGGTGATAGATGAATATAGTCGTTTCCCTTTTGCATACCCGTGCGAAGATATGACAGCGGGCACGGTAATAAGATGCCTCAAAGACATTTTCTACACCTTCGGACAGCCACTATATATTCATAGCGACAGAGGAACTTCTTTTATGTCTAAAGAAGTACAGACATTCTTAACTTCAGCTGGAATAGCTTCATCATGGACTACACCGTACAATCCACAAGGGAATGGGCAGGTCGAAAGACTTAATGGCACCCTTTGGCGTACTGTCCAGTTAAGTTTAAAATCAAAAGAGATGCCCATAGAAAACTGGGAACACGTACTGAAAACTGCACTCCATGCTGTGCGTTCCCTTTTATGTACGGCTACAAATATGGCACCACACGAAAGGATGTTCCACCACTTAAGGAGAAGTCCTAACGGAGAATCTTTGCCATCGTGGTTAGTGCCTGGGCCAGTACTAATGAGAAATTTTCGACGAACCTCGAATAGTGACCCGTTGGTAGAAGAAGTAGAGTTGATTCAAGCTAACCCTAGCTACTCTCACATCCGAAGACCGAACGGGAGAGAGGACACGATTAACAACAGACACTTAGCCCCGATGCCTGAGTCTGATGATTTTGATAGCGCTGAGTCTGACATATTTGACAGTGCCAACACTTCCGGGACAGAGAATGAGAGAACCACTGAGCGACCTATTGCCCGGATGCCTGAGTCTGATAGCGACAAGGCTTCTGAGCGTCCTGTTGTCCAGACGCCTGAGTCAGACAATGAGGAGCGTCCAGAACCGTCTTCATCTTCGAGACCCCAACGCATTCGGCGGGCGCCCGTTCCGCCCGTTTTAATGATGATTATGAATACTTCTAAGGCCACGGAGAATGACGTATGACTTAAGAACTCTTTGGTTAAGATCAAAGGGCCTTTCTCCCATAGATTAGGTACCTAGTTAGTTGCCTAGGTAACCTTGTCAACAGTTATGTCAAAGCTTATTTATCTACCGTATTTCTTTGTCGAATAAAGCCAAATTAAATGGTATTTACGTAATTTCATTACAATTACATACTAATAATCAAGTCGAATAAGGAAATTAGTAGTTGTTCATCATTCGACTAGACAGATACATAATTCGCAGTCGCGCATCTTTACTCTAGATTATTCAACTATTCAACTTTTTGGTTAATGGCACTGCGTCTGGATTGACACAATTTACTCTAGATTATTACCAAGATTATTACCAAACTATGTCAACCGAGATGTCAACTAACTATGTCAACTTCAACTTCTTTTATACGGCTCTGCATGACAAGTGACACAAAGATCCATTGCTCTAATCTAAAGCATGATCCAAGAAAATAGATCTGCTCTTCCGGGAGCCTCTCCAGGTAACGTCACTATCCAGTTGCTACTTTATTTCAACAAACTGTAGAAGTTGGGAATCAAACGTGAAAAAGGTTAATGGAAAATCAATAAAAAAAAAATTGATTCGTCAATTATGTTTGTAAATCAGTCAAAACAGGTTCAATGTGATAAATAATTGGAAAATACATAACCACCTAGTTTAAAAAAATTCATACAGGAGTTCGGGGAGTTACGATTTTACGCTACTGGTAACACCACGAAACAGATTCGTCTGTCTTCTCATTCACCGATGGCGTCGATGACGTAGCCTGGAGACACCCACGTGACCATCGTGTTTCGGAAGAGCATACCAGTTTTCTTATACCATGCTCTAAAGTTGTCTAAAGTACCTAGCCATGGACGTAATAGGTGGTAGGTACAGGTAGAGTACAACGGCGGCGGGGCGGCGGTCAAGGAATTTATATGTACTAGGTTCGTAGTTAACCCGCTTACATTCATAATGAATTTATCAAACTACGAAAGTTTTTAGTAAAAAAGAATTTATATGTAGTTACTAGCTGCTGCCCGCACCTTCGCCCGCGTTTACCGGGATAAAAAATAGCCTATATTCCAGGTCCCAAACTAAACCCATACCACAGCCTAATCGATTCAGTAGTTTTTGCGTGAAAGAATAACAAATATATCCATACATCCATCCATACAAACTTTGACATTTATAATATTATTATAATATTTAAAGTAGTATAGGAAGTAGTTACGTACGTATAGTTACGTAGTAGGTAGGTAGTATATAAATTCCTTGGGCCGTATGAAGCCAACGGGTCAGTTCAGTACTTTCAATATCATATCAGCCCATACACGTCCACTGCTGTACATAGGCCTCCATCATACGACGCTACAAATAGCGGTCCTGAGCCGCCTCCATCCAACGACTCCTTGCGACCGCCACGATGTCGTCGGTCCATGTACCTACTATTAGTAAACGGTACAATATTTGTAAATTAACTTAAAGTACCTATTGAATATGTACCTGCATACCTAATTTAATTTAGAAATTAAACAATAAAAAAGTTAATAATTTTATACATTTATTCAGAGTTTGATGTTCTTACAAGTAAACAGTCAGAATATTGGCATACGTTTGCCCTACAGTGGGTACTGACCGACGTTACGAGGTGTAATGTAACGTGTTACACAGCGAACGTTCGTGCTGTCAATTACGAAGAATGAAGGCGCTCGTAACGAGCAACGAGACAGGAAGGCAATTCTGGCAATATATCTACTCGTTATTAAATATGACAAGACCTGTCAACATATCGAGTGTTATACAAGCGTATTCTAAAAATCTGCAATTCGATATTTATCGAGGGGTTTTTCTTTGAGTTGCTCGATAAGTCGCACGAGAATGCAATTTTCGACGGTACTCTATATTTATCCCATGATATTTTTATCCCGTGATAATGAGTATAACTCGATAAAGTATCAAGTGATACGCAGAATTGGCCCCCAGATTATAACACGGCAGCGCGGTATACGGGTTGATACACACAGTATCCGTTTTAGTGGATCCGTTTATTTCCCGTGATGGCGTATGTAGTTATAAGAGCAAGTTACCGGACCGTTTTTTACGGATTTTTAGCTACTGGAAAGTATTGTTCACTGGATCCGGAATACTGTCAGGTGTGAGACCTCGCTCCTACCACTATATACGCCAACACGGTAAAATAAACGGATCCTGAAAAGCATACTGTGTGTATGAGCCCTAACCTAACGTATCATGCTCGCTGCAAATGTTATGGTACCTACATTAACACCGGTCAGTACACGGCTTTAGATAACAAAAAAGTACGTTAATTATATATCGTACATAAAATACACATTTTATCACAAAATATCACATAAATATTTGTAAAATCAGAATAAAACTAGGTACTAATATGTACCTAAAACCTATAAAATGATAATTATGGGTCAAAATGATCTTAGGGGTCAAGGACCTTATTAACGATTCTTAAATATTTTCCTTCGACAATCGACTAAGACAAGTGTAAAAAAAAACATATTATATTGGTTCCTACCGATATCTATCTATAAAGGTTTCAGGTTTCAGTAGACAGTAAGAATTTTTTTTGATAATTTTTGTGGCTTTTTGAAACTCGAAAACAATAAGAGATCTAATTTTTTCATAGTGAGTGTAGTGGTTAATTATTTTTAGGAACCATCTCATTTTACCTACCTACTATAAAATCTATCGTAGTTTGCCATTCATTATGAACGCATGGGGGTTAACAACCAACCTTATTTTTGTTGGAAGAAAACCAACGTTTGATTTGATCCCATAAAGAGATATCAGATATAAGAGAATTGACATTTAAAAATTTAAGACTATACTCGGTATCTCACATAGAGAAAAGTTTTATGAAATGAAAGAATTATTTAAATATTCAATAAAGTATATGTTTAAGTCAAATATTGTAAGTCCGTAATTAACGGACAAACTGTTATTTTCACCTTATTGTCTAAGATCTTTTTGTATACAGTTTCGAAAGTAAATTATCTTTATCCTTTAACCCCTAGAGGGCAATTCTGGCAATATATGTAGGTAGAAGTAATCGCAAAACTTAATGAGCTCTGTGAACATAGGCACGGAAGCAATACTGCGCAAGTACAATCAAATAGAAAAGTGATATTTACCAACTAGCGACCCACCCGGACTTCGGCTAGAAATCCTTTTTGTGGTGGTAATAGACACACCTGTTGCAGCTGCAGTCCACTGAAGTACCATTTTGAGGTTGAATTCATCGGCTTCTTTTCTCATAAAACTTATGACATCGAACACCATTTTCCATGTTTGACGCAGTACGTTATTCCGCTCGCGAGGCATATATAACTTTTAAGAGAAACAGCTAATATCAGGGAATACTCCACAAAATCGCAAGAATAAACTATCAAGTCAACGAAACGAACACCGAACCACCGTCAAAGACTTTGCTGCGTCATTGTACTCAAAAGCATTCATTCGACAGTATTGTCAACTAGATTATAAATAAATTTGCTACATAGTAATTATTTCATTTTCAAACTTGGGTTAATTGCGTTAGATAAAAAGTTTAATTTCTTCTAACATTGTAGGTTTTAAATAATCTGTCATTGAGTATAAGACATTGAAAAATATAGTAATGCATAACAAAATGTGCTAAACACGATAAAAATACGCCAAAACTCTTGCTGGCAACCCTGGTTTGACAGTCAGGTCCCCTCTCACCCCCCTTTTTACCCTCAACGCCTTATTTTTGGTTCAGTGCGCAGCTGCTGAAGTCAACTTCACAGAGCTCATAAAGATTTGCGCGTACTCTATCTACTCGATAGATATGGCAAGAACTGACAAAATATCGAGGTAACATGCGTACCTATTATCAAAATCTGCAATTCTATATTTATTGAGGGTTTTTTTTGATGAGTTGCTGGCTAAGTCGCACGAGAATACAGTTTTTGACGGTACTCGATATTCATATTATCGCATATTTTTATGCCGTGATAATGAGTAGGTATCACTCGATAAAGTATCACGTGATACGCGGAATTGCCCCCCTGGTTTTGAACTTTTTGGTGAGTGTGGTTCGAGTCGCACGTTACATTCATAATGAAGAACCTGAAACCTTTTATTTCATTTTGCACATAATTTGGCGTGTTAAAAAAAAATGATAAACCGACTTCAAATTCCCTTACTTTTACACTGTTTTTAAGTTTTACGGGATAATACTAATCCTCTGGGGATACAATTTTTATGGGACCACCTCGGGATCATTTTCTATGCAATAGTGAAAGAATTTTCAAAATAGGTCCATAATTGGTGAAAATATAGCGTAACAAAAATACAAAAAAACATTCACGTCGAATTGAAAAGGAACCTCCTCTTTGAAGGTTGAAATAATGCGAATTATCTATCATTTATTTTAATAATAGTTACAAATATGTCGATACTGGAGGCTACTCTAGTTCTTTTGGTAGGTACTTATTATATTTTTTGACCTAAGTCTAACTTATGTAAGCAAAGCCTTATTCGCCAATATCTAAATCTTCACATCACGGCATATTGCCTTCATTTCTCGTAAAAAAAAACGAGACAAAAGAAGAATCATAATATTCTTCAAAAATGTAACCCCACAAAACAAAAATAAAACTTAACGGCACTCGAAAAGCAGGTATTGGTGTAAGATCTTAGGGATATCGAAGTTGGAAACTTCTCGAACAAGCGAAGGGCCTAAAAACCTACGGAGAAAAATCCTGGACTGAGCAACCAAAGGTATTGGGGTCTTAGCACGCTGTATTAGATTTTGCTTCTGCGCAGGAGTGAGGACGCTGTTCCTTTTGATCATGCAAAGATCGAAGGACTCCGCGGCTTCTAGAAGGAGGTAGAAGATGTGGTCGTGCTCCTCACTCGTCACGTTCTGAAGGTGGTTGAGGATGCCGTCAGGGTCACGGAATTGAGTCTTCATTATTACCTGGAAATAAAACAAAAGTGGTAAATAAGTAGGTACAGCATTATCTAGCCCCGAAGTTAGGTATAAGTTCTTCAGAGCCTCAGAGGAGTCAAATAGAAATAAGAAATAGAAATTTATTTATTTTCCTAAAAACGACGACTAATTAACTAAGTACTTTCATTGCGCAGCAGAGTTAGGGCAAACATGGCCTTCCCTCAGCCTTGTGCTGGACGAACACTTGTGTGTCCACCCAGCGCTGGTTTTCATGGTCAGTCTTAGGGCATCCCGTCCTGAGGGAGGGTTGCGGGTTCAAGCCCCACCGAAGGCTTTTTTTTTAAATTAAAATTAGAAATTACACCGTGTTTACGCACTATAATAATAAAAACCATTGTTGATCTGTTCACGTGCTTTCGTGAGATTATTTTCGCCGCCATAAGGTTGCACAAGTAAGTCGCGCGAACTCGTCGGTAGGCGAGGCCTAAATGTATGCTATTTCACCCGACATAGTGTGCGATGAGTAGTGTAGGATGAGATGCACAATGATTGATTACTAAAACGACCGTAATTGTGAAAATACTTTTAACACAAGGGTTAATTGTAGAAAAACTATTGAGTGTATCTTTTAAAAATAAATTCATTTCAATTTTTGAATGACTAAACTAAGTCAGTACTGGCTGTACGGTTTACATACCATACAGTGTCACATGTTCCCGCGGGTCAGCAATTTACGTTATGACGTGTTTCTACGGCTAATTAGAGCCAGTCGCAAACAACTGTCCTTTGGGCAACACGTCACGGCGTACACTCGCGACCATCAACATAACTTTAAACTTACGTACTATTAAACCGTGAAACTTAACAAACTCTTTAACTCACAAACTCTACCAACAACTTATAGGATTGTAGGGGGCACACTACGCACCCTACACTGGCTTCATTTTCGAGTTTTCTTTCTCCGTATATTATTTATTTACGCCCAAAGTTGGGCTAAAATCAGTGTTGAAATGCGAAAGCTTAGAAGCTTGTATTTTTGAATTTATACTTTTTTTACGGTTTTGGTTCCATACAAACATAGATAATGACGAGATAAATTGATATAATCCTTAGTTTTTGATGTTCAACATCAAACAGCGGAGTAGTTACCCTTCTACGTTTGTTTGGAAAGATGAGCGAATGGTTGAACCTTAATTATCTTTTCTTTTTTAACCGACTTCAAAAGAAGGAGCTGGTCATCAATTCGTCCGTAAGTCTTTTTTTTATGCATGTTACGCGTTATCTCCGCCAATTAAGAACCGATTTTGAAAATTATTTCACAACTGTATCGAAAACGATCCCGTTAAAGTTTTATCCCCAGGGGATTCGTCCGCAAAACTTAAAATAAGTATAAAAGTAAGGGAATTGAAGTCGGTTTATCGTTTTTTAAAACACGCCATAATATTCTAAATTAAATTTGTTGTTGTTTAAATACATTTTTTTTTGTACGTACCGGAAGGCGCACGGTGGGTAAGCCCCCACGCAATGGACCGACGACCTAGTGAAGGTCTCAGGAAATCGCTGGATGCGGGCAGCGCAAAATCGGTCATTGTGGAGATTCTTAGGGGAGGCCTATGTCCAACAGTGGACGTCGAGCGGCTGATATGATGATGATTTTCTTTTTACTTACTCTAGCGCCATATCTGAGCAGCAACGACACCACCTCAGCCTGTGGCTCGCTGTTGCTGGCGAGGTACTCGGCCAGTGCTGGCCGCAGTTGCGTCATATCTTCGTCGTTATACACTTTGAGGTTAGGGTTGGCTCCACTTTCTAGAAGGATCTGGAATAAGTTACCATAAATTATAAGAAATGCTTGGCAGCGATGCAACGCGAAACGAAGTGTGGGGAAGACCTCCGAAGATTTTTGGGCTAGATGGTCTTGTGGAGCTGCCAAGCATCATCATCTGCCCATACACGTCCACACACATATGCCCCATACGACGCGACGCCACGAATAGGGGTCCTGAGCCGCCTCCATCCATCGACACCCGATGCTACGATGAATCAGAATCAGAATCAATAACTTTATTTCTCTAGGCTTACAAAATAAGCACTTAGACAAGTCAAATTGTATACTATAAACATAGTTATTATTATCAAATAAGAAATAAGGTGTTATTGATATTCTCTTCACTTAAAATTTTTGTCCACTAGTGGATGTCGTCGGTCTATCGAAGTTAATCGTACCTTGATTATTTCCTTCCTATTAGTGATATTGTCGGAGCATGCCACTTGCAATGGAGAACCGATCACTGAGCTACCCGTGTTCACTTGAGCACCTGGGAAACAAAAATGAAAATCAGTGCATAGTATAAAACAAAGTCCTCCGCCGCGTCTGTCTGTGTTCGCGAACTCTAAAACTACCGAACGGATATTCATGCGGTTTTCACATATCGATTGAGTGAGCAAGTTTTACCTTGACAAATTATACCTACGTATAATTTGTCAAGGTTTAGTGTAAATTGGTTGAAATATATATATATGTATGTTGCCGTGGGGCCGCGGCGTACGAATATCGACCCCTCCAACTCAACCCGTGGATGTCGTAAGAGCCGACTGAGGGAACCTACCAGAGGAAGGGCAGCAGCTTCCTTACGAGTATTTTTAAACACCAACACTGCGATCACCAATCCGCCTGCCAAACGTGGTGATTATGGCAAATCCCCCCCTACATGGGAGACCATCCACTCGATGGACTGACGACGTCGTAGCGGTCGCAGAGAGTCGATGGATGTAGGCGGCTCGGGACCGCTATTTGTGGCGTCGTACGGGGGAGGCCTATGTCCAGCAGTGGACGTGTATGGGCTGATGATGATGATGATGGTTGAAATATAACGAAATATAATTGTTGGAAGTATCGGAAAAAGTCCAGCCGCTTGGGAGCTTTCATCGAAAACGCTGCCTAATGCCTTTGAGATAGGTATATGCTCTACCTACGGGTTGCTAGTTATAAAGGGAATAGACTATTATTATGAGTTTCCGTGTGTAGCTTTTCACATGTTTTGCCGGTATACAATTAGTCTAGGTAGGTATATGTTTATCAAGGCCCAGAACTAAATCTATGCACATCATCTATGACGACCGATGTGGCGCGATGGGCGAAGGTCCGCCTTTGACGTAGATGGCTGCGAGTTCGATTCCCGCCTTGGGACAAATTTTTGTACGATCTGCAAATATTTGTCTCGGGTGTTCTGGGTATTCTCTATGTATAATAATATATATATTACTATCTAGTTTTAAATTGTCTGTGTCGCTCACTCACCAGCTCGCAACAGCATGTTCAGCATAGCCACATCTCCCTTCAACACGGCGAGGTCGAGAGGGCTCGGCTTGCTGAACTCTCCGCAAGAATAGTTGACGCGAGCTCCTTGCTTTATAAGGAGGTTCACTACGTCGGTGTTGCCTGTAAAAACGAAAATTAATGAGGAGTTTTCTTTTTTAAAAGTTTGTTAATTAGGATTTGCCCAAATTAGAAAAACAAATTAATAGATGTCGGATGTAGAGAGAAGGATATTATAAACTAGCTGCTGCCCGCGCCTTCGCCCGCGTTTTATTGGGATAAAAAATTGCCTATATGTTATTCCAGGTCCCAAACGATACCCATACCAAATTTCAGCCTAATCGGTTCAATAGTTTTTGCGTGAAAGAGTAACAAATATCCATACATCCATCCATACAAACTTTGACATTTATAATATTAGTAAGATAGGATTTCAAAGTAAGTCCGTCTATCTATCTGTCTGTCTGTTACCTTTTCACACCAAAACGACTGAAGAGTCTTTCTTAATGAAATTTGGCAGGGAGGTATATGGTGTCCCGGGGACGGACATAGGGTACATGAAAAGCGCATGCGAAGCCGCGGGCAGCAGCTAGTGCCCTATATCTAGCCACTATCCATACCTACCCTGGTTTCACTTACCACTGAGCACAGCGTAGTGCATGACCGTCCTGTAGTCGTTCCTGGCGTCGGCCAGGGCGTTGACGTCAGCGCCATAGTGGATTAGCAGCAGCACTGCCTCTATGCCCTGCAACAAGCACATGCATATCAGGCTTAACGCATTCACTGCCCAACCTCGGCGCGGTGCGACTCGCAGGGGAGCTTCCCGGCGGCACCATGCGGAGCTCCAGGTGAGCGAGCGTCAAAGGCCATGTCACGTTCTATAATATAATCTTTGCACGATGTTTCCACATAATTGTCATCAGCCCGTATACGTCCACTGCTGGACATAGGCCTCCCCGTACGACGCCATAAATAGCGGTCCTGAGCTGCCTCCGTCCATCGACTCCCTGCGACCGCTACATTGTTGTCCATCGAGTGGGACCACCATCAGTCTTAACGGGGCATAGTGGAAGCTTTCGTCTGTTTATTTTATACTCTTCTGTACCAGTGTCCAAATCATAGACCTAGAATTTTTATAGTCAAAAAATAGTGTTAAAAATGAAAACCCGACTACGTAAAAGTTGTAGACAAGCGTTCAATAAGTTAGCTCAATTGTTTCAATTGTAAATACTATTTTAAATTGTTTATATTATTTGATTGCTATTTTCTTTGTCAATAAAGATTAATTAGCAAATAAAATACAGTAGGCGCTCAATAATCTGGCACCCGATTTTCTCCCTTTATGCCGGATTGTCGGAACTGCCGGATTATCGAATTTGTATAGGAAGTAAAAGCTTTTTACACATAAACAATCTATACTTATAATAAAACTGTAACAGGTCCAATTCTGTACATTGGAGATATTTTGAAAAAAAAATTTTGAGAGCACTCTATTATCGATACTGATGCTAAAAATGTATGTGTTTTTTTTCATGTCTGTCTGTCTGTCTGTCTGTCTGTATCTTGGCCGCGCATAGCTACGAAACTACTGAACGTATTGAAATGAAACTTGGCAAGATTTTAGTTCATACTACGAGGAAGGACATAGGATACTTTTTATCCCGAATTTCAATAGGGTTCCCTTGGAAGAGGGGATGAAAGTAAAATTTGTTGGCTGCGCATAGCGCCGGAACTACTGAATGTATTCAAATGAAACTTGGCAGGATTTAAGACCATACTATGATAAATAACATGGATATTTTTTATTCCGGATTTCAATGGGGTTCCCTTGGAAGAGGGGATGAAAGTAAAATTTCTTGGCTGCGCATAGCGCCGGAACTACTGAATGTATTCAAATGAAACTTGGCAGGATTTGAGACCATACTATGATGTAGGATATGGATACTTTTTATTCCGGATTTCTATGGGGTTCCCTTGGGAGAGGGGATGAAAGTAAAATTTCTTGGCTGCGCATAGCGCCGAAACTACGGAAGGTATTCAAATGAAACTTGGCATGATTTAAGTTCATACTACGAGGAAGGTCATGTAATACTTTTTATCCTGGAATTTGTTAAGGTTCCCTTGGGAGTGGGGATGGAAGTGACATTTCTCGGCCTAAAATAGCGCAAAAACTTATTAAACTTTTACTGAATAGATTCGAATGATACTTAGCATGATTTGAGTTCATACTACGAGGAAGGACATAAAATACGAGTCCATACCCCAACAAAATGATTACAAAATAGTTATTAGTGCCGATAAATGACCTACTGGACAGTATCCGGTTGGTACGAAGCTCTCGCTACCAATGATGTTGCCGTCGTCCTGATAGATCAGCACTGTGACAGGCCGGACATTGTGCTGCGTACCCGGGATGACTGCTTGCAATGCATTGGCGAAACGCACCAGTCATTTGATGCTCTTCAGTCTCTACTCGCTTATATACCTATTGTCGTGGCGAAGACGGATACAACTTTGATCTTCGACATGTGAATCCGAAAACTGATGAGACTGGACACTAAAAAGTTTCTCCAATGCAATTCTACGCCTAGACACATTTTAGAGACAAGGTTTCGAGGTTTGTTTAACCGTTTTCTGGTGGACACTTACGCCAAAATTAAAATGGCTGGTGGAAACTTACACCAAAATTTAAACGAAGCGTTTGGTATAGGTACATCAGAACAGAACTAATGAGAGAAGACTGCGAGACACCATGAATCAAGATAGAAATTGTGCAGATTTAGGACGACTGGTGATTTTTCCTTCCAGTTTTAGAACTGGACAATAAATGTGTAGTGCTCTATTCTCCGTATTCGTAGGTACTATCAAAAGCTTATGAAGCACATAATATACATAGGTAAATGTGGAGCTGTGTGACGTCCAGTCAATAAAATCTAGGTATATTTAAGTCTATACTATACTACGCTAGTAAAATTAAGTAAGGTTTGTGTTGTAGTAGGGGGTAATCTCCGAATCTACTCAGCCAATTTTGAAAATTCTTTTACCTATTGAATTTGTTTAAACACGCAACGTTTAAACCACGTTATTTGCGAGTTTTATAGACTACTAAAAATGTTTACCGCCCAACGAAGTGGGCACGGGTCAGCTAGTTTAAAATAAAGTCTACATATCATAGATCCACAGTAAGACTATTTTAATATGGTTAGGTGAATTTATTATAAAAATAAAATTACGTATGTATATACTTAACATAAAAACAAATACATACATACATATGTATGTAATTTCATATGTTCATCATTTGTGACGTTTTCAGTTGCGGAAGAGGAACATGAAAACCTTTACTATTAAGGTTAGGCCCGGACTGCCGAGCGAGAGAAACTACTCGAACAATTCAACCGCTCAGTAGTCCGGCGCGGCGTTCAGCTGTGTAAAATGCCGGATTATAGAGCGGGCTACCTGAGTCCCAAAGTGCCGGACTACTCAGCGTGCCGCCGGATTGGCGAGCGCCGGATTATCGAGCGCCTACTGTATTTCCTTTTGAATATCATCATCATCAGCCTATACACGTCCACTGCTGGACATAGGCCTCCCCCGTACGACGCCAGAAATAGCGGTCCTGAGCCGCCTCCATCCATCGACTCCCTGCGACCGCTACGATGTCGTCGGTCCATCCGAGTGGATGGTCTCCCATGTGGGGGATTTGCCATAATCACCACGCTTGGCAGGCGGATTGGTGATTGCAGTGTTGGTGTTTAAAAATACTCAGAAGGAAGCTGCTGCCCATCCTCTGGTAAGTTCCCTTAGTCGGCTCTTACGACATCCACGGGTTGAGTTGGAGGGGTCGATATTCGTACGCCGCGGCCCCACGGCCCATGTCATGTCAGGTCACACATCCACTGTTGGACATAGGCTTCTACAAACGTTAAATATCATCGTTGTCTATTAATACTTAGGTATTCGGAGGCACCCACGCTCAACATTTTACTGTATCAAGGGGCCTCCAACTACCTAAGTATTTATAGACAACGATGATATTTAACGTTTGTAGAAGCCTATGTCCAACGATGATGATTACGTTTTCATTAATTTTTCGTTATTCAGGAAAAGCCAACCACTAAAAAATTTATAGTTAAATAACTAGGTTTTTCTCTCGACAATAGACTTTCGTTTGTCCACAATCTCACCTGATAGAAAGTGACAATGTGACCGACGGTGTATCACGAAGGTCTAGAAGATACCTATTCACTCTTGTCTTGAAGAGACTCAGATAGTAATTGGTTAGGTATAATTATGATAATCTTAGATAATAATGCAATCCACCATGCAATTCACAGATTGCTGTAGGTATAAAATTGTACTCAAAACTTTTAAGACTTTTAATATCTAATGGACTTACGATGTCGAGGAAGAGACTTATTAACCGACTTCAAAAGAGGAGGTTATCAATTCGTCTGTATGTTTTTTTTGTATGTATGTTACGCGATATCACCGCCAATGGAAAGTGATGATGTGGCCGACGGTGTATCACGAAGGTCTAGAAGACACCTGTTCACTCTTGTCTTGAAGAGACCCAGATTGTAATTCACCGGAAAAACTGAAGCAGGCAGCGAGTTCGATTCCTTAGCGGTGCGAATGACGAAAGTGGAGGAAAACCGCTTTGTACAAATGGATGGTATATCCACCTGATAAGGATGGTATTGTGCCGTCCGTCTGCTTGGATTAAGGACCGATTTTGAAAACTCTTTCACTATTGTATAGAAAACAATCCTGAAGGGGTTTTTTATCCCTAGGGGATTAGTATTTATTCCGCAAAACTTAAAATAAGTGTAAAGGTAAGGGAATTTGAAGTCGGTTTATCGTTTTTTAAAACACGCCGTATTATTTAATTATTACGTTTCTCACCTTCCTCTGTCTGGCAGCCTTCATGAGCGGCGTCAGACCAGCCCGGTCCCGCGAGTCAGGGTTGGCTCCGAAGGTCAGCAGCAGCTCAAGGTACTCAGGGTCGGAAACCAGGTTTATCTCGGAGCCGAAGAAGTAGCGCTTATTTGGGTCTGCACCGTGCTCGAGAAGAAGTTTTGCTACGTCCTATAAAAATAATAAATAGAGATTAGAAATCAATCATTTTTAACCGACTTCAAAAGGAGGAAGTTCTCAATTCGTCTGTATGTTTTTATTTGTATGTTACTCGTTATCTCCGCCAATTATGGACCGATTTTGAAATTTTTTCACTACTGTATAGAAAATGATCCCGAAGGGGTTCCATAATTTTTTTATCTCCAGGGGATTCGTATTTATCACGCAAAACTTAAAATAAGTGTAAAAGTAAGGGAACTTGTAGTCGGTTTATCGTTTTTTAAAACACGCCATATTATTATTATTTATTATATTAAGGCTTATAAGATAAGCACTCGTGTAGTCTTTTTTATCTTAAAGATACATTTTTAATGATATTTTAATATTAATGTATTTGTAGTTACAATTTGTGAGTGGTAAAGGATGAAATCATTATATTCTTCAATTTTG